>SJYX01022961.1:73410-209704 GCA_006410675.1 Oreotragus oreotragus
GCTTCTCTGTCCATGGGACTCTCCAGGCTAGAATACTGCAGTGGGTTGCCATTTCCTCCACTTAAATGTTCCCACCACAAAAATATATATGTACGTGTGTATGTGTACGAGATGATGGCTGTGTTTTATTAGATGGGAACAATTCTTTCACAATGTATATACATATCAAATCATCATGATGTAACTGTAAATATGTTACAATTTTATTTGTCAACTATACCCCAATAAAGTTGAAAAAAATACACCTTTTTTCTGATTGCAAAAATAATTTGTAATTAATGTAGACCATTACTATACTATCTAGGCATTTAAACTTGACTAATTCAAATTGAGTTGTGCTATAAATAGAAAATATACTGCAGATGTTGAAGATTTATTTTTTCAAAAGTCTAGAAATATCTTGATAATTTTTCTGTTCATTACATGTGGAAATGATACATTTTGAATATATCGGATTAAATAGAATGTATTAATAGTATTAATGTGTTTGTCTCTTTAGACTTTTTAAATGTGGCCACTAGAATATTTAAATTTACATGTTTGGCTTCCATTCTGTTCTAACTGGATAGTGCTAGTAGAGTGAATCCAAATTTACAGAGTTACCCGTACTGAAAGTGAAGGGACTCCAGAGATACTCGTCCTTGTTTTCTTTTTATTCATAGAAAACAAAGTTGTTATTTAAACATTTCTTTTTATAAAAACAAGATTATACTATATATAGTGTTTATAAACTTTATCTTTTTTCTTAAAAACATTTTTTCTTGGACATTTTCAAATCAGTTAAGATGCTTTAGGGAAGCTCATTGTTTAATAGAGTTTATAATGAATTCTGATATAAAGCAAATAGTTGCTGTGTAAAACTTGCCCTCAGATTAACATCTTAGATTAATCTGTGTGTGTGTGTGTGTGTGTGTGTGTGTGTGTGTTAGTTGCTCCGTTGTGTCTGACTCTTTGAAACTCTATGTCCTGTAGCCCACTAGGTTCCTCTGTTCATGGGATTATCTGGGCAAGAATACTGGAGTGGGTTGTCATTTTCTTCTCCAGGGAATCATCCCAACCCAGGGATCGAACCCATGTCTCCTGCATTGCAGGCAGATTCTTTACCATCTGACTCACCAGGGAAGCCCTTAGATTAATCTGTGTTTTCGCAAGTCAAGTTTCTGATTTGTCATTAGAGGAAGATGTTCCTGCATGTTGCATGGAGAGAAAATAAAACTTTTAAGTATAATTTAATACTTTTTAATTTAAGTAAACCTTAATAAAATACATACTTTATTTTTTTTTCCAGCAAGTTCTGCCCAGCTGGTTGTAGAGACATACCAGGAGATATTTCTGGGAATGTGGTGGATGGCTATAGAGATGTAAGTAATTGAGGGTAATTTTATGGCAGGGAAGACATTAAAAAGTTAGTGCTTGTTGCTCTGCCTAAATTCTTTACAAAGTAAAGTCAAATAAGATGTAAAACTTTGTAGATAGATGCACAGTTTTCTTTTCTGAGAATAGATGAAATAATAAGTATAAAAATCAAGGTTTTTCATGCATTCATTCCTATTTTTAGCATTCCCATAAGCATACTATAAATGAAACAGTAAACAAAACCCTTATTATAACTTAAGAGTATAATTCCAATTTTCATAAGAGATCATCCTTTTGTTATAATTTATTTATTGATTTTACTACTTCAGTTGCTTCAGGTAATACAGCTAAGGACATGAGCATTTTATAGCACAGAATAGTGACATTGTATCTGGGACCAATGAAGCCATTTGCCCTGCTCTTTTATATTATTCCCCTCCCTCCTTGTGCCCCAATTTCTTAGGCCTGTTGGAACTGGGTGATATACATTGTTCCCAGAAAAAAATAAACTCACCAGAAATCCTTTTTCTTAAGTATATGTCTTACATTCAGATTCACAATTCTTCATCTCTTACTATTCACAGATTTCTATCCTGGAAATCTGATACCTGATTTTTTTTAAATTTACATTACTATTTCAAATGGTTGGGTTTATAGCTTATGTGAAGGGGCTTGAGTTATTAGAAATATGAAAATCTGTATAGTGATGGAAATGTCAAGATTTACTGACACGTCTTTATGCACAGGGAAGGCGTACGTGTTCTAGGAGCTTGATCATTTATCTCCTACAGGAGGAGGGAAGATAGGCTTTAATTTTGCTTTCAGCACCTCCTGCTTCTGGAAGCAGCAGGTCTGTGATTTTGCTCGTTGTTTCCTTTTTCATGTGTTTTCTTTATTTACAAGATTGACACAGAATGTTTACTTGGCCTAGAAACTGAATCTTAAAATGATTTATACTACCTCAGTTCGAAAATTACTTGGCACAAGCTGAAGTACTAAATGACTTTAGGAAGTAAACCAAAAGACATAAAAAACTTGAGGTATAGTTTTCACTTCCTAGCAATGTATAGTTTTAATTTATTATTTTCCTGTCCTGTGTAAGAAACTTAAGAATTCCATGCAGCAAGAGAAATAGTGTTTCTTTCTTACTTTAGCTGTTTACCCTGCCTCCTCTGGACAGAGCACTCCTTTTCAGAGTAATAATAGGGAAATAGTTTCCCGGGTGGTACGTGACCTGGAAATGCTGACAAACAGGTTTCCCATTTGACGAACTAGCTGGTTTTACACCATTTGCTCTCGGTATGATTTTATCTGGAGGGAAAATTTGTATTTTGAAAACACATCTCTTCAAAGAAGTCGGACTAGTGTCTCTTTTTTGTATATGTTGATGTTGTGGGTATATTAGATATCTATTGCCACATAACTGTTACCAAAACTTGGAAGCTTGAAGCACATGTATTATCTCTCATGTTCTGTGGCCAGGAGTTTGAGCATGCACTGATGACTTCTCGGCTTCAGGGACACTCACTCACCTGTTGTATCCAAGATGACACAAGGGTGTCGCCAGGGCTGTGGTTTCATCTCAGGCTCCACTAGGAAGATATTTGCTTCTAAGCTCACATGGTGTTGGTAGCATTCAGTTACTGATGGACTGTTGGACAGAGGACCTCAATTTCTTCTTGGTTGGAAGCTGTCCTCAGCTCCTTACCATGTGGACCATTCCAACAGGCTTGCTTTTTTTCCCCTCCTGATAATTTTCTTTCCATCTCCTGTGTACCATCTTTATTTATTTTTTAATTTTATTGATGTATGCTGCTGCTACTGCTGCTAAGTTGCTTCAGTCATGTCCGACTCTGTGTGACCCCATAGACGGCAGCCCACCAGGCTCCCCGTCCCTGGGATTCTCCAGGCAAGAACACTGGCGCGGGTTACCATTTCCTTCTCCAATGCATGAAAGTGAAAAGTGAAAGGGAAGTCGCTCAGTTGTGTCCGACTCTTAGCGACCCCATGAACTGCAGCCCACCAGGCTCCTCCGTCCATGGGATTTTCCAGGCAAGAGTACTGGAGTGGGGAGCCATTGCCTTCTCCGTTATTGATGTATGCTGCTGCTGCTGCTGCTAAGTCGCTTCAGTCGTGTCCGACTCTGTGCGACCCCAGAGACAGCAGCCCACCAGGCTCCCCTGTCCCTGGGATTCTCCAGGCAAGAACACTGGAGTGGGTTGCCATTTCCTTCTCCAATGCAGGAAAGTGAAAAGTGAAAGTGAAATTGAAGTCGCTCAGTCGTGTCCAACTCTTTGCGACCCCATGGACTGCAGCCCACCAGGCTCCTCCATCCATGGGATTTTCCAGGCAAGAGTACTGGAGTGGGGTGCCATAGTTAATATATAATTATATGGGCTTCCCTGGTGGCTCAGACATACTTCATTCGGTATGACAGTCTCTAGGTCCATCCGTATGAAAAAAAATTAGTATAGACGATCTTATTTACAAAGCATAAATAGAGACACAGACATAGAGAGCAAATATATGGACAAGCAAGGGGAAGTGGAGGTGAAGGGAGGAACTGGGAAGTTAGGACTGATATATACACTGTTGATACTATGTATAAAATAGATAGGGCTCCCTGGTGGCTCAGATGGTAAAGAATCTGCCTGTTGTGCAGGAGACCTGGGTTCGATCCCTGGGTTGGGAAGATCCCTTGGAGAAAGAAATGGTAACCCACTCCAGTGTTCTAGCCTGGAGAATTCCATGGACAGAGGAGTCTGGCGGGCTAATAGTCCATGGGGTCGAAAAGAGTTGGACATGACTGAGTAATACAACACAGCACATAAAATAGATAACTAATGAGAACCTACTGTATACAGCACAGGGAACTCTACTCAGTACTCTGTGGTGACCTAAATGGAAAGGAAATCCAAAAAAGAGGGAGGTGTACGTACAGCTGATTCACTTTGCTGTACATAATAGAAACTAATACATTATTGTAAAGCAACTGACTCCAATAAAAGTTAAAAAAAAAAAAAAAGAATTGGTTCATTTTGTGTTGTTTCAAAAGGCAGAACGAAGATCTGGGAGGCCAGTTTCCATAGCATGTAAAGAATAACTGAACAATGCAAAATGAGATAGGGTGTCTCCAGAAACAGTGGGGTCCTAATCACTGAAAATGTCAAGTGTGGAGATTACAGCCTTCATCACACTGACCTGGATGTGTGTGGGAAGCTGCTGTGGGGTGGAGAAAGGGACAGTCTATTAGGAGGTGTCACAGAAAACTTTCAAGGTCATTTAGAATTCTGAAGATTCTGCGATTCTGTCTCCTTGGCTGGTGAATTAAGGCATCATACAGTGTAGGCTCAATATGCCAGTTAAGAAATACAGACTTTAAGCTCTGCCTCACCTGGAAACCAGAAATAAAAAGTGCTCAGAACAGTTTTTCTCTTGGCAGCTTCTCCCAAGCCTGCTGACTGTACTATCTGCTTTTAAGCGGAACACATCCCTTAACTAACTTGTTTCGGTAATTCTCCATTCCCCCCAAATATTCAAGAAGTACTGTAAGTTAAAGGGAGACAGTGCAAAAAGTGTATTCCTGATGTAGCAGAGAAAGGGAGAAACCCAGCTGCATACACCCAGAAAAAGCCAGAGGCAAATAAAGACATCGTATAGGTAAGTGCTTATCTCTGGCTGATGACAATATAGTGAGTTTATTTTTTCATGTTTTCTAAAATTTATATGACTTTTCTAAGGAAATTGTTATCATGGTAATTATGAAGATTGTAGCAACATTAAAACAATTCATTGAATAGACTGAGGAATACATTTTTATAATATTGAACATGTGCTTTCTTTATGTTTGGGTTTTTTTTTTAAATTATTTATTTTTGGCTCTGGTGGGTCTTTGATGAAGCACCAGGGCTTTCTCTAGTAGCAGTGAGCGGGGGCTTTTCTCTCTAGTTGCAGTGCATAGCTTCTTGTTGCAGAGCACGGGGCTCTAGGTCACAGGCTTCAGGAGTTGTGGCCCACGGGCTTAGTTGCCACATGGCATGTGGGATCTTCCCGGACCAGGGATCAAACCTATGTCTCCTACATTGGCAGGTGGATTCTTTATCATTGAGCCACCAGGGGAGCCATCTTCATATTATGTTAAAGTGAATCTAAAACGTTTACTCATATTAAATTTTAATGCTTTGTCAATACTTTTTAGTACAAGTTGTTTTTTCCTAAAGGAAGACTTAAGAAAATGCTCCAGTTCTGGAGTGAGTTGATGATTTCTTTGAGTCTTCTCATGCTGATCTGCTTGGTCATCTGTTGTGGCTCAGGGAACTTGAGAGATGTTTGATTCCACCAACTTCCAAGTTCCTGAGCCTTGCAGGTGTTCTCAGCTGTCCATTGCATTCCCTTTCCTGAAGAGATATGTTTAAATGTTTTTGTTTAAGGCAATCACTGATTAATATAGGCTTACCTGTATTTACATTTCAGTGAAGTGTAGGTCCCCAAATAGCTAGAAAACAAAGTATTGTTCAAAAGGAAAAATTTTTTTAATCCCAGTTCAGTGAATATGAATTTTTAAAGATCAAGAAGCAACAGTTAGAACCGGACACGGAACAATGAACTGGTTCAAAATTGGGAAAGGAGTATGACAAGGCTGTTCATTTAACAGCTTATTTAACTTATATGCAGAGTGCATGCATGCATGCTAAGTTGCTTCAGTTGTGTCCAACTCTTTCTGACCCCATGGACTGTAGTCCACCAGGCTCCTCTGTCCATGGAATTTTCCAGGCAAAAATACTGGATTGGGTTGCCATTTCCTTCTCCAGAGCATCTTTCCAACTCAGGGATTGAACCCGTGTGTCCTGCAGCTCCTGCACTGCAGGCAGATTCATTACCGCTGAACCACTGGGAAAGCCTGATATACAGAGTACATTATGGGAAATGCTGGGCTGGATGAATCAGAAGCTGGAATCAAGATTGCCTGGAAAAATATCAACAACCTCAGATATGCAGATGATACCACTCTAATGGCAGAAAGTGAAAGGAACTAAAGAGCCCTTGATAAGGGTAAAAGAGGAGAGTGAAAAAGCTGACTTAAAACTCAACATTAAAAAAACTAAGATCATGGCATCTGGTCCCATCCCTTCCTGGTGAATAGAAAAAATGGCAACAGTGACAGATTTTGTTTTCTTGGACTCCAAATCACTATGGATGTTGACTACAGCCTTGAAATTAGAAGACACTTGCTCCTTGGAGGGAAAGCTATAACAAACCTAGACAGCATATTAAAAAGAAGAGATGTCAGTTTGCCCGCAAAAGTCCATATACTCAAAGCTATGGTTTTTCCAGTAGTCAGGTTCAGGTGTGAGAGTTCAACCATAAAGAAAGCTGAGTGCTGAAAAATTGATGCTTTCCAATCGTGGTACTTGAGAACACTCTAGAGAGTCCCTTAGACAGCAAGGAGATCAAACCAGTCAACCTTAAAGGAAATCAACCCTGCATATTCATTGGAAGGTTTGATGCTGAAGTTCCAATACTTTGGCCACCTGCTGCATAGAGCCAACTCATTGGAAAAGAACTTGATGCTGGGAAAAGACTGAAGGCAGAAGGAGAAGGGAGCAGCAAAGGATGAGATAGTTAGCATAACCAACCCGGTGGACATGAGTTTGCGCAAACTCCAGGAGACAGTGAAAGAGAGGCAGGAGACAGTGAAAGAGAGGAGAGCCTAGCATGTTGCAGTCCATGGGGTCACAGAGTTGAACATGACTTAGCAACTGAACAAGATGAAAAAGCCTCAGCTTTAAAAAACACCAATTTTATTTAAGTTGGTGGAGTGATTTTTTTTTTTTTTTTTTTAAGGAAATAACCTTCCTTCCTGGAAATAACCCAGGAAAGGGCTTACAATTTTTTCATGATATTATGGTAGCTAGATCTGGTGGTTATTCTCTTGGGGATGTATCTTATGTACTGCCTTTAATATGATGAAAAAATATTAAACAAATACATGCAATTTAATATGTAATGATATAATGAAATAAATTCCATAAAAGGGGCACATACCACTGGGTACGTCAACGCTAGGGACTGTGGGAAGTGGGAATATTTGTTGTCAATGATAACAGTAGGTCCCATTGCTTGTTGGCCCATAAAGCTGTCCTCTTGTTACCTAGGAGGCCCTTGGACATGCCAAGTCCACTGAGAGCTCTACACAGGGCAGGGATCCTGGGGTGAAGACCATCCCATCCCCAGGCCGAATTCAGAGGAAGCTAGGTGATCTCAGAGACAGTGGGAATAGCTGCCCAGCGGACCCCTGGATCAATCTGCCTTTCATTTGGGGCTGAGAAAGGGAAGCAGCCCTGCATTGACCCTATAATAGTACACAGGGTGCCCTTTAGAATCATTCTGGACATCACCCAGTCCAACCTTTTCATTGCCCAGGAGAACTGGGAAGCTGGGTCCAGAGAAGTGTGATGACTTCACATCTGGTAGAGTTGGAGGCAGAGACGGGGATGCGCTAAATTGCTGAATTTACATTCAGGATGTCCCCATTATAGCTAGCTCCTCTATGTTGTGCCCTAAGAGATTAAGACCGTAATAAGACACCTTAAAAAAAAATTCATAAAAGACAAAAAGGCAAGCTGCCTTTTCAAAGATTACTATCTTCTAATTCTTTTTTTCCCTCCCAATCAAGAAGGGGGTAGTATCTGCATCTGTTTCAGCATTCTCTTCTCTTATTTCTTCTCTGTCATGAAATCCTCCCCTTTTTTCACTATGGTAGTAGCCACTGGAAAACTGACTCACTTTGCCAAATCTAATCTAGTTCAGGAAATATGTGCTCTCTAAATTAAGGATCACAAAAGTTCTCAATTTTATTGCAACCTCATTGTTGCTATCGTTCAGTCACTAACTCCTCTTCGACCCCATGGACTGCAGCACGCCAGGCTTCCCTGTCCTTCACTATCTCACGGAGTTTGCTCAAACTCATGTCCACTGAGCCGGTGATGCCATCCAGCCATCTCATCTTCTGTTATCCCTTTCTCCTCCTGCCTTCAGTCTTTCCCAGCATCAGGGTCTTTTCCAATGAGTTGGCTCTTCTTATCAGGTGGCTAAAGTATTAGAGCTTCAGCTTTAGCATCCATCCTTCCAGTGAATATTCAGGGTTGATTTCCTTTAGGATTGACTGGTTTGATCTTGCAGTTCAAGGGACTCTCCAGAGTCTTCTCCAGCACCACGGTTTAAAAGCATCAATTCTTTGGTGCTCAGTCTTCTTTATGATCAACTCTCACATCCAAACATGACTGTTTGGAAAAACCGTAGCCTTGATTAGACGGACCTTTATCAGCAAAGTCATGTCTCTGCTTTTTAACATGCTCTAGGTTTGTCATAGCTTTTTTTCCAAGGAGTAAGCGTCTTTTAATTTCATGGCTGCAGTCACCAACTGCAGTGACTTTGAAGCCCAAGAAAATAAAGTCTTTCACTGTTTCCATTGTTTCCCCATCTATTTGTCATGAAGTGATGGGACTGGATGCCATGATCTTAGTTTTTTGAAGCCAGCCTTTTCACTCTCCTCTTTTCACTTTCATCAAGAGACTCTAGTTCCTCTTCACTTTCTGCCATAAGGGTGGTGTCATCTGCATATCTGAGGTTATTGGTATTTCTCCCACCAATCTTGATTCCAGTTTGTGCTTCATCCAGCCTAGCATTTTGCATGATATACTCTGCCTATAAGTTAAATAAGCAAGATGACAATATACAGCTTTGACATACTCCATTCCCAATTTGCAATCAGTCCGTTGTTCCATGTCCAGTTCTAACTGTTGCTTCTTGACCTGCATACAGGTTTCGCAGGAGGCAGGTAAGGTGGTCAGATATTCCCATCTCTTGAAGAATTTTCATAGTTTGTTGTGATCCACATAGTCAAAGGCTTTAGCATAGTCAATGAAGCAGAAGTAAATGTTTCTTCTGGAATTCTCTTGCTTTTTCGAAATGTTTCTTCTGGAATTCTCTTGCTTTTTCGATCATCCAACAGATGTTGGCAATTTGATCTCTGGTTCATCTCCCTTTTCTAAATCCAGCTGAACATCTGGGAGTTCTCAATTCACGTATTGCTGAAGCCTGGCTTGGAGAATTTTGAGCATTACTTAGCTAGCATGTGAAATGAGTGCAATTGTGCGATAGTTGAACTTTGGCATTGCCCTTCTTTGGGATTGGAATGAAAACTGACCTTTTCCAGTCCTGTGGCCACTGCTGAGTTTTCCAAATTTGCTGGCATTTTGAGTGCAGCACTTTCACAGCATCATCTTCCAGGATTTGTAAGAAGCTGAGCAGCTATCTATTCTTGCTGAGCAAGTCACCCCAGAACTTAAAATGATGTTTAAAATGATAGCCATTTTCTTTGCCGACCAGTTTGTGGGTCAACAGTGTGGGTTGGTTGGTTCTTAAGCTTCCTTTGCCTAGAACTGCAGCTGCATCTGTGATAGATCATCTGGGTGGGAGTCTCAGGAGGCCTCACTGACAGTTGGCAGGGCCACGTTACCTGCAGCAGAATGGAACAAGCGATATGGCCCAGTTCAGATTCAGTGTAGGAGGTGACCACACATGGGCATGGCCACCAGGAGGCATTATTCACTAGAGAGCCACGGGTACTGTAAATCACCTCCCTTCCTTCCTACCTTGTGGGAAGGTTCCCAAGTTAGTCAGCGTAAATATATGGCTCTGATGTCATTCTGAGATGGTTATCTAATACTTTTTTCCATTCCCTTCTACTTTAAATGGATTTTAATTTAGCCATATCATGGGTCATGTAGGCATCCTGACCACAAGTTGCCACAAAATGGAAAACTCCCACCATATGTGAAATGCGTTGTTGAGTCACTTATAAGTGATGATGTTGCTGTGTTTCAGACCTCTTTATTGTGCAAAGCCGCCATCCATGCAGGAGTGATTGCAGATGAAGTGGGTGGTCAGATCAGCGTGTTTCTGCGCAAAGGGATAAGTCGATATGAAGGAATCCTGGCCAATGGTGTTCTCTCAAGGGAGTAAGTACTTAGCTTTTCGTTCTGAATGCAAGGTAACCCTGCAGGCATATGTAATCAGCTCACAATTTCTTAAAGACAGCTGGCATGTGATACCAAGGGCCTCTCAACTGGGAAAAATATGTTTGAATGCTTAGAGTAGTGTTTATAGTGTCCATTTGGGCTTCCCAGGTGGCACTAATGGTAAAGAACCCACCTGCCAGTGCAGCCGACTTAAGAGATGCAGGTTCTATCCCTGGGTCAGGAAGATGCCCTGGAGGAGGGCATGGCAACCCACTCCAGTATTCTTGCCTGGAGAATCCCATGGACAGATAAGCCTGATGGGCTATGCTCCATAGGGTTGCAAAGAGTCCGACACAATTGAAGTGACTTATCTTGTAGCAATAAAATAGTTCACTGTTTATGCTGACAAGTTAGTTAAAATGGCACATTTCTAAAGTCCCAGGGCAGCAGAACATTCTACTCTCAGGTGCTTCAGTGGGAGGGAATAAAGGCTTATTCCTCTCTAGTTTCTCCTGTTTATGTAAATTACTGATCATTGCCAATATTACCAAAGATACTGAAGGAGACACAGGATGGAAATAAACCCATGCAGAACCACAGAAATCCCTCGAGGATCCCTAGAGACCGTCTCTTAAGGATGAATAATCGTTGAGAAGTGAAAAAAGATGGCTTTTGTTAACATTGTTGACTTCTGTTTGTATTATCCTCTGATCGTTTAGCTTTTTACAAAAAAAGTATGTCAGTTGTTTTAAACACGTCAGCCTCAGCTTTTCTTGCTTTCAGTTTTCCTCAGCTTCTAGAGAGGAAAACTAGGACTGTTATAACTAAAATAGGCTAGCCTTATGATCCAGATGTCCATCTGTATAAACAGGCAGCTAAGACTGGTCCAGAGGGACGCTCCCTTTGGAATGGGTGGCCACCTAGGGAGGGAACAGTGCTGCTTGGGCCACTATATATACAGTTAGCGTCCTCAGGAATTGGCTCCAGGACTCCCGTGGATACCCAAATCTAGAAATGCTCAAGTCCCCTATATAAAATGGCATAACATTTACATATAACTGTGCACATCCTGCCATGGACTTTAAATCATCTCTAGATTACCTATAATACCTAATACAATGTAAATGCTATGTAAATAGTTGTCAATACTACTGTAAATGTGTAAAAAGTTGCATGTGGCAAATTCAAATTTTGCTTTTTGGCATATTTTTCCTGAATATTTTTACTCTGGTTGGTTGAATCTGGGGATGCAGAATCTGCAGATGTGGCTGACTGTATATACACATGTATGTGCTCATACATATGTACTATAAACATAAATAACATGTACACATGTATTATATATGCTCACACATAAGTATATACATTTTTTTTTAACTTACATATTTACCTCAAACTCTTTGGGACATTAAAATTTACATCCTGATTTATAAATTTATACCCTGATTTATGGGGAGCTTCCGAGGTGGCACTAGTGGAAAAGAACCTGCCTGATAATGCAGGAGACATAAGAGACGCGGGTTCAATCCCTGGGTCAGGAAAATCACCTGGAGGAGAGCACAGCCACCCACTCCAGTATTCTTGCCAGGAGAACAGAAGAATCCCATGGACAGAGGAGCCTGGTGAGCTACAGTCCATGGGTGGCAAAGAGTCAGACATGATTTATAGTATTTATAGCACAGTGTATTGCTTCTGCAGAGTAAGCTTTAAGTGTCTGCTCAACTTTGACTTTTGAAGACCTATTTATGTGTTTTATGGTTTGCTCTAATACGGTATTATTTATCAGGAAGGTATCCAGCTGTGACCTAGATCTGTTGCGGTGCTACTTCTCCAAATAGGAGCAAAGACCTGGCCTTTGGCCTTAAGTCTGTTGTTTTTGGATTTCTTGCCTATGTTTGAATACATTTGCATTCTTCTTTTTTAGAAAAACAGGATAGGAAAAAGTTAAACTTGTGTTACTTGGATTTTACTTTTGAAGAAAAAGTTATTTAAGCTATTGAATAAAAGTAGACATAATGTCCTCAATTACTTCTCCTACATCAACTGGACTTACTACATTAGAAGTCACTTTATATAATTTGATATTAGGGCAAAAATAAGAGTCCAGAAATCTAAATCATAAATGAATCAGCAGAGTTTTGCTCCACAATCCATATAGTCATTTGCACTAATTGATTGACTTTTGCTTTGCTGTGCATAGATGAAAGTCTAGAACTATATCAAGGTCCCTTCTCCCTTCTGGCTCTGTGGTCTTTTTGTGCCCAGCAGAAAAGAGTAAACTGTGTGCTCACACCATCCCTTCCACTGACTTCCACCCCCAGGTCTTCAGGGAGCCGTTGTTTTGATCGGCGCTGCTTTGCTGCTGGGGAGGCACGGTACATGCGGTCATTGACCTTCTGTTCCCACGCATGATTGTTTGGTGTTCAGAAAGACCCACACAAGGAAGCACTGCCACTGAGGAAGAAGGGGTCCCTAAAGTAAATATCTGGGGTTCTTCTGGGACTCATCCCGGGGCAGGTCACTTCCCTGATGTGAGGAGCCCAGAACGGAATCAGGAAGAGCCACTGACCTCACAGAGGACGACGGCTCAGACCATCTGCAGGGACGGCTTTCTGTTTACATCAGACAATTCATGATGGCTTCTACAGCCCTCTGGGAAGTCTGGCAATTCCTGGAATCTGATTCATTCACCCTCGTGTGCAAATACCTCAGAATCCCATCCTCCCTAGGGGGTTTTTATTTTTAAAAGCTGCAGCTTATTTACCTACAGAATTCTCTAGGTGTTTGTATTTAATTAGTTTAATTGGGTGAAATGGAAAAACATATTCCAGCTGATAATAGAGGAGAGCCGAGCAGAGAGATCTGAGAAGCACAGCCTTCCCTAGCAGCAGCATCTTCTCAGGGTTAACTCCAAAGCTAACCTTCTTGCTGTAACTTCTCTTTTTCAGTCACAGAATACATCTTTTAATGATTCATGGCAGTGAGAGCACATCCAGGCGATCTGGGAAGAGGCAGTATTATTTGGGCTTATCTGGCCAAACTTCAAGTGTAATAGTGCAGGAATGTTAGAGGAAATGGAAAAATCAAGAAGAGGTTCTAAATACATCTTAACTAATTTAAATATGAATCGCAAAAATGTGAACTGCAACAGCGTGAACCTTTCTTTAAAGGTTGAGAAAGCTGGTCCTCACCCCCTCAGCCACTATGAACTGAAGGAGGTCCAGTGATCCACATGGGCCTGCATTTTCTTATGTATGAAATGGTTGGTCCCTGCATTATACTCGGCACAGATCATAATAGAACCTGAATGTGGAAAACCAAGGCTTACAGAGTCTCTTCCTGAGAGTGGACAAAGAATATGAAAGAAAAGTGAAGCGAGTGAAGTGAAGTCGCTCAGTCGTGTCTGACTCTTTGCGACCCCATAGACTGCACCCCACCAGGTTCCTCCATCCATGGGATTCTCCAGGCAAGAGTACTGGAGTGGGTTGCCATTGCCTTCTCCAGAGGATCTTCCCAACCGAGGGATCAAACCCGGGTCTCCTGCATTGTAGGCAGACGCTTTACCATCTGAGCCACCAGGGAAGCTTGTTACTTACTTATGAAAGAAAAACCTATTACTTAAGAAAAAAACAAAAAACAAAACCTTTGATGTGAATGTGCTAATACTCTTATCCAGACTATTTTTGGGTTCTCTGTGGATTTCACATTTCACTACCCTTTGTCCATTGCCATAGAAATTGAGTCAAAACATTTAAAACTGTAAGTAGTACTCAGATTGTAAAACTGAACATGACAGTGATATCTACCTTTTTTGTTTACCTCTGGTATCTAATACATAAAGTATGATGCATATAAGATGAATCTTGAAAATTTCAAGTTTTCTATTCATTCTCTGTACTGTCACAGCATTGAATTGATGAGGGATTTACACAAAGAAAAATGTGATTGTAGGCCTTAGCAGCCTCTTCTCTGTAGGAGACAACTGCAGAGCAAGGCTGATTTGATAAGTTCGCCAGGAAAGTAATACAAGTCATAGAACGGGGGGCCCAGAGCCCCAGGGGTCAACACCAGCTGTGCGGGACTGCCCAGCAGCAGTGGGGGCCTGGTTCAGGACCTGTCAGTGAGGTGCTCTGAGTTTTCTCCAGCTGCACCTTGGTATCCAGAGGCAGGTACTGCTTCATGGCGTGGTGTCTTTGCTGCAGGAGGTCGGAGTGTGACTGGAGAGACCAGGCTGAGGAGGTCCCTCAGGCTGAGAAGGGCCACTCAGGGAAGGAGCGAAGTCTGTAGCAAAGGCAGCAGATAACATGCTCATTCTTCTAAAAGTGAGCAGGCGTCTTCATGTCTCAGTGGTCCTTGACGGTTGATAGTGAGTAGGGCGCTGTGGGGGTGCCTGCTGAAGCAAAGGGCATGTCCTTTCTGCCTCTGTCACCACAAACTCATTACCTGGGATTTCAGGGTGTTCTAGAGACCGTATATGTGTACATTTCCCTCCCAGTACAGTGTGGCGTGATGGAAACAGCACGGGATTTTTATTCACAAGCAGTGCCTCAGGAGTCCTGGCCACTTGCCACCTGTAAGAATTCAGGGAAGTTGCTTACCTTCAAAGGGCCCGAGTTTCTTGGTCTATGAAAAACCAGTGATGGAGAGAAGAGTAGCCTTGCCAGGTACTCTGAGGTCCACATGCGGTGTGGGAAGGCTCTGAGCCCCATGCTGTAGCGCTGTACGAGTCATTATGATCCAGTTAAGCAACTCACCTCCTCATCTTTGTGTTTATTATTTCAGTGGTTCCCTGTCAGACAAGCGATTTCTGTTTACCTCCAATGGTAAGGATCATGCTTTCCTTAAGAATTTGATAATTTAAAAATCTTCAGGTGTAGTTTATTCTTCCATACCCCTCAGATGAGATAGTTTAAAGGATTATTTTTGCTTCCCCTAAGGCCGTGTAGCACCAATATGCTGTTAAAAATACATCAGAGAGTAAACCCAATTAGCACTAGGAAGAAAATATTTTTTTTAATAATCTCTCAAACTTTTGCCAAAAACAATGAAAATTTAAAATGACATTTAAGATAAATTCCTTTGTCAGTTTTTAACAGAAAAAGCTTTTGAGTAAGTACAACTTGTATTTGTGATCAAGTTATTGAAAATGAATATATAGTATAAAGGCTTTTTTTAGCCCCTCCATCATGGAACTTATTCCAGGGAAATAGTCTCCCTCATACAAGATATTTGGGGAGAACACTGTAAACTCTGCCCAGGAAGAGGACTGACCTTCTATCTGCTGCCTCCTCATTGTCTTGGGCATTGCTGTAGCTAAGCGCCTAGGGGTGATGTTAGGTATGATGAATTGATCTTTGAGCACCTGCTGTACCTGCTCTTCAAGGGTACCGAACATGAAGTCCCCCTTCTAATCAACTGAGAAGAACCTCAGCATTAAGCTTTTAAGACACCTTGCACTTCATTGAAACTAGGGTGAATTTAGGAGAATAGAGAGGAAAATCTACAGTGGGGACAAGATGTCACTTTTAGGGGATATAAATTCTTTAAAAAAAAAAAACAGCAACAATTTCAAGACACCACAGGACCAACAAGTCATAATGGAACTCATTAAAAACTAGTAAACAGTTGATTCAGTATCAGAACGGAAGTAAATCAACTGACTCATTCTAAGTGAAATGGGGTGGTGTTTTTTTTTTTTTTTTTGCTTTCATTTTGTGTCCGTAACTGAAATCTTTTCCTGCCCTTTATCCTAGGCTGCAGTGGATCCTTGAGTTTGGAACCTGACAGGCAAATCAGAGCTTCTTCTTCTTGGGAGTGGATCAATGAGACTGGAGATCAGGTCCGCTGGTCTCCTGGCCAAGCCCGACTTCAGGACCAAGGCCCGTCGTGGGCTTCAGGAGACAGGAGCAAGAATCACAAACAGAAAGAGTGGCTGAGGATAGATTTGGGAGAGAAAAAGAAAATAACAGGTACAGACACAACCGCAATTTCATGAAACAAGATGACTTGCCATTGAAATTGTTTTGAATTGGCATGGGTGTCCCCATCTCGAAATATCATGTTTTGTTTAAAAGTAACAAATCTTCACCTTGTCTCTGTGAGAAGAACCTGTGTGGAGGGTATACAGACGGATGTGTGGATAAGAGAGCTGGTGTCTCTTTGCAAAACCTTTTTAGGGCATGTTGTCAGTGTGAAAACTCATCTGTCATCATGTTTCTAAATGCGGATAAGAAAAGCAGGCCTGAAAAATGATTTGAAATTTCAGATGGGGGAGGGGAGGAAAGGAAAAGAAACCTGAAAATAATAAAGCAAGTTATGTATAACATATTTTTAAACTAACCCATAACTAATATTTTCTTACAAGGAATTAGGACTACAGGATCCACACAGTCAAATTTCAACTTCTATGTAAAGAGTTTTGTAATGAACTTCAGAAACAACAACTCCAAGTGGAAGACCTATAAAGGAATTGTGAATAATGAAGAAAAGGTAAGGGACACTCTGGAGGGAGGAACTGAGGCGGAGGGCGGGCCTCTGGATATTTTCATTAGTGTTTCCAGAAAACAGATGCAAAGTACAACATCCAATTACTTAGCCTTTGAGTGCAAAGCCTTGTATCTTCAATATCAGGCATGTCTATACAAATGCAGCATAGAATCCTGGCTTTGATTTCATATCACCAGGTGTGAGTGGGTTGATCAAGACTTAGAACCTAATAGAATCTTGAGGTAAAAGTTCACGTGTTCCTACAGGTGTTTCAGGGCAACTCTAATTTTCGGGACCCTGTGCGGAACAATTTCATCCCTCCCATTGTGGCCAGATACGTGCGGGTCATCCCCCAGACGTGGCACCAGCGGATAGCCTTGAAAGTGGAGCTCCTTGGCTGTCAGATTGCACCAAGCAGGACTCAGGGTGAGTGACGGAATTACTGAATTCTGGTCCCCTCCTTTCACAAACTGCTGTTACCAGTGTAGTTTCTCCAACATCTCTTTTCACTCAGGTAATGACTCACTGGTGTGGCACAAAACAAGTGTGAATACTGT
Source organism: Oreotragus oreotragus (assembly GCA_006410675.1). Lineage (NCBI taxonomy): Eukaryota > Metazoa > Chordata > Mammalia > Artiodactyla > Bovidae > Oreotragus > Oreotragus oreotragus. The sequence continues at coordinate 90,833 of SJYX01022961.1, forward strand.
TGGTTCAACGAAAGGAGAAGATGAGACAATCTCAAAACCCATCCCCTCTGAAGAAATGCCCAAAGGTATGGAAGGGATCATTTTGTGGCTTCTTAAGGAACATAACTGGTATTTCAGCCAATAATACAGTAGCTTCAACAACATTCTTTTTTCCTCTGTCATATAAGTGTCTGGAGGCAGATGGTTCAGAGGTATCTGCATATGCATAAGATAATATGTATCCTCGCTTTTCATTGTGATGCTGTAAGTAGAAACAGACTGGAAACAAAAGTATGTGCCCTTCAAACACTACATAAATCTTTTGTAGGAAAAAAATACCAATAGCACATTCATGCCATGGGATACTCTAATAACCATAAAAAAGTATATTAGAGAAAGTTCTTTGACACACTGACAACTTAAAATAATAAACATTAAAAATACATTTATTTTTTTCAGAATGTAAAATAATTAGCATATTTTATACAATTTGGTAGATTTGATATATATATATATAAGAAATTAGAAATCATCCATAAATCAACATCCATGGTCACCATATTCCACTGTGTATCCAATTATATTTATTTTTGTAACTTCTAAACAAAATGGCAGCATACCACATATTTTGTTCTGTAGCATATATTTTGCATTTGACATTGTATTATGAGCATTTTCCAATGCTATTAAATAGCTGAAAAACGCAGTTACTAATATCTTTATAGTATTTCTTCATATGGACATACCATCATTTAGTTAACCATTTCCCTGTTACTGGATGTTTGAACTGTTAGATTTTCCCCAAATTCCCACTCTTACATCAATCTTGTTCCCTTCTAAGTCCCTTGTCTTCGGTTTCATGAACTACACATTTCCACTCCTGATCATTCCTTTATTTTCTTCCCAGGGAACACAGAAAAAAGAAGGGGTAAGAAGAAACATTTCTCCTTTAGTTTTCATAGTTTCTACAAGCTCGGGGTCTTCACTGGCTGTTAAAGTGACCTTCTTCCTTAAACAGACACTTGTGGGAAGACATGGTGTGATGTTAGGGTGCATTCCCTTTCAGTCCACAGTTCTAAAGATCTGGTTCCCTGGGCTTTTGTTACCCTACAGGTCCAAACCTGCCCCCGTCTTGGGGAAATGCTTACCTGCCCCCCCCCCCGCCCGNCCTTAAACAGACACTTGTGGGAAGACATGGTGTGATGTTAGGGTGCATTCCCTTTCAGTCCACAGTTCCAAAGATCTGGTTCCCTGGGCTTTTGTTACCCTACAGGTCCAAACCTGCCCCCGTCTTGGGGAAATGCTTACCTGCCCCCCCCCCGCCCGTCTTGGGGAAATGCTTACCTGCCCCCCATCTCGGGGAAACGCTTACCTGAGCCACGCTGAGAGTTCTGCACTGTGCTTACATCATCTACTTGCCTGAATAAGGCCAGCTATAAACCTCCCCAGCCATTTTGATTTTTAGTCTAATATGATCCAGGCAACAAATTCAGAGTAAATGTTAATCCCAAGAAACAGTGGAAAGTGCCTTTGGAGGCAGGGGGGGGAGATCAACTTTATTTTCCTAAACTTTAGCTGGGATTTTGAGTCCTCTCTGGTTTCCAGTATCATTACATGTCCAGCGTGTATTCTTTTCCCCCACATGTTAAACCAGTGAGGACTTTTCAAATCAGTGTCCAGTTTTAGATCATGGGACTGGGTCGCTCTTCATTTCTGTTGTAATGTGGTGGCTTTCCCCCTTTTTAGGATTAAACATCACAACTATTGTTATTCCACTGGTGCTCTTCGTGCTGGCTGCTGGAGTGGGAGTCTTTGCAGTCCTTAGAAAGTATGTCACTTCACATTTAAAGCCATCTTTATTCTAATTATGTCAACAGTCACAAAAGTTTACTGCTCTTCATATGTTCATGTGTAGAAAGCAGCATCACTTCTTCCAAGACAAAATGTTAACTTATACTTTTAAAACAAGTTGGAGAGAGGGAGAAAGTATCAAGTAGTATTTCATGAGCAGTACCTATCATTTAGCAATATTTTCAGTGGGATTTTTTTTGTTTTAATAGGAAGAAGAAGAAAGGAAATCCTTATGGATCATCTAAGACTCAGAAAACAGGTTGGTTTAAAAAACTATTACAGTTTTATTCTGTCTTTGAGGACATGAAAACCCACACACATGGTTAAAGAAATAAGATTTAATAGCTTCATGTTAGCAAATCTAACAGGAAAGAATATATTGTATCCTATCTCTTAATTCAGAATCTTCATAGCCAGTTTACTTTTACCTTTGTTCAACATCATCCCATCATTTGTCAAAATTATTTTCTTGGCAACTGGAGTTTGAGTCACCATACAGCCTGTCATCAAGGAGAAGAGAACACCCCCAGTACCTTCAGGCCTTGTGTTTCTCATTCTGGGAAATCGGGGGCAGGACTGGGTCTGGCAGGTTTCAGAGACTCCTTAGGACACGGGATCAGCTGTGGTCCAGAGGGCAGCAGGCAGGACCCCTGAGAATCTCAAGGCCACCTTAGGGTGCCACCTTCAAAGGCTCTGAACAGCCAGCTGTGTGGATGCCCTGTCAGCTCAGATTAGGAAAGTTCGTGCCCGGGTGGTCTAAACTGGGATAATCTGGGGGCTGACGGTACACAAGCGCGTTTTACAGGCACGGTGGAAAGCATGGTTTGGGTGGCGTGTGCTGCTGCTGTTTCTACCACACACCTGGAGAGTGTGGTTGTGCGTGTGTCACAGTCAGCTGGCAACAGGCAGCCTGACCTCTGACTTTAGGAGGAACCTGTTGTGGAGTAACTGTTATACTCCTGAGATATTTGTTTCCTGTTATCTTTATTCCAGATTGTTGGAAGCAGATCAAGTATCCCTTTTCCAGGCATCAGTCAGCTGAGTTTACCATCAGCTATGATAATGAAAAGGAGATGACACAAAAGTTGGATCTCGTCACTAGTGATATAGCAGGTAGGTACCAAGTCTCTGTGGCTGCTATAAGGTGCTGCTTATGGGAGAGGGGAGGCTGGAAAGAGAGGTATGACCGAAGTCTTTTGTTTAGACAGAATCTGGTAAATCAGTAACGTGTGACATTTTCTCTTTGTGCTCTGTAAAGAGTCACAAACTAACACTGAAATATTTTCCCAAAGCCCCATTTAGCGTAGACCCTTACACCTGCAGGGCCTCTAATGACACCCAGAGCGATGGTCCTGAAGTACCACTGAGATTTGGATGCCCTTACTTAATCTGTTTTTGTTACTAAGGTTTTGATTAAGGCACTAGGAAAGAGGGACTAGAAAGATGAATTCAGCATAGCTCCTGCCCTGAAGAAAGAGGAAGAAGGAGATGAAGCAATCTGTTAGGATGGCCTCAGGGTTTTGACAAGCCATTGTGGAGTCACTGGATCTATGAAGAAGGATCTATTGTTTGGTTTTTCAAAATGTTTAATCCATCAAGGACCAATAGTTTTGTAAAATACAGTATACATAGTAAGTGAAATTTTAAAAAGAAATTGAAAAAATTGTTTTAATTTTTAAAAAACTCTTTGGCCATGCTCGACGGCACATGGGATCTTCTTTCCCTTACCAGGGATTGAACCCCTGCATTGGAGATGCAGAGTCTGGACCACCAGGGAAGTCCCACAACAATCATTTACTAACCCATATGCTCCAGGAACTCCTTTTCTAAGTGGCTTCCATCTGTGCATCCCATTTTTCAGGGCTTAACAGCTGGGAAGCTCCTCTTTCCTCTTACCCTACTTACACTGTTGGTGACCAATTCTTCTGACGGTGGTGGTGTAGTTGCTAAGTCATGTCCAGCTCTTGTGACCCCATGGACTGTAGCCTGTCAGGCTCCTCTGTCCATGGGGTTCTCCAGGTGAGAATATAGGAGTGGGGTGCCATTTCCTTCTCCAGGGGATCTTCCTGACCCAGGAATCGAACCCAGCTCTCCTGCATTGCAGGCAGAGTCTTTACCAACTGAGCTGTGCAGGAGGCCGTATTCTTCTGATATCTGTCCCCAGTGTGTGGTCCTTCCAAAGCTGCTGCTAGTCCCCTAATTTACGACTTTTCGGGTTTCATTTCTCTTTTTACTTTTATCTTTCCCTCTTCTGTCTCCTTCCAGGGTTACCTCTTGTTGCCAGTCACTTATTTAGAATCTCCATAGGTTTCTACACAATTAAGCCAAACTCTGGCAGGGCACTCACTGCCCACCATGATCTAGGGTATAGGTAACAACTCGTGCCTGGGGCATGTGTTTGCATTCTTGCCCCACTGGCTGCTACCTGTGTGATCCTGGAAAAATTACTTAAATTTCTCTCTGCTTCAGTTTTCCGTCTGTAAAAGTACTATGAGGAAACTAGCTCATAATACTTTTTTTTCCAGAGGATTTAACTAATTGATTTATTAATGTTATAGAATAGTGCCTGGCGCCAAGAAAGGACTCAGTAAATGCGAGCTTTATGATTATCATGGTTGTTCTTTAGTCGCTCACTTGTGTGCTCTTTCTCACCGCATGGACTGTAGCCAGGCTCCTCTGCCCATGGGATTCTCCAGGCATTACTGGAGTGTGTAGCCATTCCCTTCCGCAGGGGATCTTCCTGACCCCGGGATCGAACCCGCGTCTCTTGGGTCTCCTGCATTGGCAGGCAGGTTTTTTTTTANTGAGTCTGAGTAAACTCCGGGAGATGGTGATGGATAGGGAGGCCTGGCGTGCTGCGATTTATGGGGTCGCAAAGAGTCAGACATGACTGAGCGACTGAACTGACTGACTGACAACTGGAGAGACTGAGGCTCTGACACTCAGTTAAATTACCCCCAAGGTCACAGAACTAGAAAGACAGGGCTTAGACATGAGATTTTCTTTCTCCTGACACAGGCTGGCACTTGGCTTGGGCAACCAAACTGGATACCTGGGGCTCCCCCTCATCAGTGCCAGGGCATCTTGAATCCAACTCTTCTACCCACCCACCCTATCCTGCAAAGTGAAAAAACAAAGAAACCCACAAAATCAGTCCATTTCCTTAAGCTTAGTTGAGAAGAAACACTTACCCCGTGCTTCTGAATGGCGACATTGGTGAGATGGACAAACATGTTGTCCAGCTCACTGGTGCTCGGGGTGTATTTCACTGTGCAGAAGCGGCAAAATCCGAGTTTATACCTGGTGGGAATTTGGATGAACTCAATGCTCTGAGGACAAGCATACACAAACTGTCACACTTTCTTGTCTTAGAAGAGCTGCCAACATGGATGTACCTAGAGATGGTCCTACTGAGTGAAGAAAGTCAGACAGAGGAGAAATGTCATATGACATCCCTTATATGTGGAATCTGAAAAGAAATGGTACAAATGAACTGACTTACAAAACATAAAGAGACTCACAGACTCAAGAGAACCAACTTATGATTGTCAGGGCTCGGGGGAAGGATGGGGGAAGGGATAGTTAGGGGTTTCCAGATGGACATGTACACATTGCTATATTTAAAATGGATCGTCAGTAAGGACCTACTGTCTAGCACAGGGGACTCTGCTCAAATGTTATATGGTAGCCTGGATGGGAGGGGTGTTTGGGAGAGTCACTGTTTACCTGAAACCATTACAGCATTATTAATTGGCTATACTGCAATAAAAATAAAAAGTTTAAAATAAACATATTAAAAAATTGAAAAAAAAAAAAGAGTTGCTTTTTGTTTTGAACTTTTAGAAGAGTTGCCTTGTAAAATTTTTATGGTTCTTTTTCTATAAGGGGTTTATTAAGATATAATTTATATGCCATAAAACTCATCCACTTAAAGTGTACAACTCAACGGTTTTGGGTATATTCAGAGTTGTGCAACGATCACCATTACACTCCAAAAGGAGCGTCACTGCGTCACTCCAAAAGGAAGCCCTGTGACCATCGGCAGTCACTTCCCAATCCCAGGGCTGGGCAAACACCAAGCTACTTTCTGTTCCTACACTTCTGCCTATTTTGGGCATGCTGTAGAAACGGAATTGTACAACACGTGGCCTTCTGTGTCTGGTTTCTTTCTCTGAGTATGTTTGCAAGGTTGCAAAGAGTTGCTTCTTATTTTCAAGAATTCACATTACTGTCAAAGTCACCATCTTACTCAACGGGGACCATGTGCCGGGCACTGCAAGTTCGGGGAACTTGACCAACAACCAACCTAACAACCGTTGCAAGGGTCCTGAGGAGTAGGAGGCGTCATGTCAAATTGGTCTTTCTTTTTGGCCACACCTCATGGCTTGCAGGATCTTAATCCCTGACCAGGGATCGAACGCAGGTTCCCTGCAGTGGAAGTACTGAGTCCTAAGAAGGGGACTGCCAGGGAATTCAGGATGGAAACAATCCCCCAGCTCTTACATGTAGCAGCGCAGCGGGCGGTACGTAGACACCAGAACGTACAGGCGCAGGTCGAACTTCCTGCCGCCGATCAGTAACGGGTTGTTAATGTACAGAGAGATCACGTAGGCTTCCTTGGTGGACTGAGTCACAAACCTGGGTGTGGCAGAGAAGGCTGAGCTTAGATGCAAACACCAGAGGGCTTTAACAGGGAGCAGACCTGAGTGTGCCAAGGCGGGGGGGCGGGGGTCCTGTCTCTTATACACATNTACAGATTAAAATAAGCCAAGAGACTAGACACATAGAGTAGAATCCACAAAGGTCCAAACATGTAGCTTCCAGTTGTCCTGTCTCCATCAAGTCATGGATGGTTTGGTCATGCTGAGACAGTCTGCACAGAGGGCTGCTCACCAGGGAAGCTCACCTTTGTTGTCCAAAGTTTTTACTGGGGCTTTAACACATATTGTCTGCATAGTCTCAAGCCCCTCCTAAAAGTTAGGCTAATACCTTTAGTCATCAGGTCTTATGGAAGTTGGAATTGGTATGTTGCAGCTCACACTGCCCATCATAAATCACACTGTTAGAATGTCCAGTGGCCAAAGCCCCCATACACACAAAGACACTCCTGTCAGGCAGGATATTCCAAGGCCCTAGAGCTCACTTTTCAGTAATCAAGGAAAAAGCCCAGACTTCTCTTCAGGTAAGATGTGTATAAGAGACAGCTGTAGTCAATATCCTGTGACAAACCATAATGGAAAAGAATATGAAAAAGAATATGTATATAACTGAATCACTTTGCTGAACAGCAGAAATCAACATTATAAATCTGCCTTACCTCAATAAAATAAATTTTTAAAGACCAGAGATCTTTAGTTGGCGGGTGACAAGCTTGCTGCCTCTCAAGAGAGAGGCTGGTTTGTGGGGAGAAAACAGGGGCTGGGGGCTGGGGGCAGGGTCCATGGAGGAACCCCCGGGGGCTGGCATCATGCGGTCAGACTTCAATGCAGGACACGAGCGGTGTCCCTGCCTTTCCTGGGAAATCCTGACATCGCCCAGCCCTAAAGGACGGCACCCACAGTCCAGGTTTTCCCCAGCAGTGAAGAACTTCACAGAAGCAAGGAGTGAGGCTCGGCCTAAATCTCCTGGGGGCCTCTGCTCCAAGGAGCCCCCAACCCAGGGAGGAGGCCTGACCTGACTGTGCCCAGGTCTTCCGTCACCCTGGCCGCACACACCGCCCGGTGCTAGGGTCCATCTCCAGCTTGCCCCCGTGAGGCTGATGCCACTGTGTCCCCAGTTTACCCGGATGAAAAATCCGAGAGTCTACACAACAAAACTGACTCAGGCGGTGGGTGTCAGACGGGGTGCAAGCCCAGGCACCCAGGGGTTAAGCACGTGCTTCGCCACCTCAGAAGCACCAGGACTGGATGGGTCTCCCCACAACCTTTCAGCACAAATAGCAGCAGGCAAGGCTCCCTGCTCCTGTGACCTTACCCTGCTTTACACACCTCTCTCCAGGTGAGATTCTATGCCTGGTGATGCTGCTGTGGCCACAGGGCCTTGCCCTGCCGCCAGGTGTACACATGCACAATTGCTGCACACCTGGGAAAGCAAGCAAGCCTCCCCCCGCCCCATTCCCCGCCCAGCCCACCAGCCCGTGGCTGAAAGCCTAATGACACGAGACAGCTGCTGCAACGCGCACGGGACGCCCGTCCACTTACGAAGATGTTTTGCTGTCCCGGGACCACTTTTTGATCTGCGAGAGCTTGTTGATCAGGAAGATGCCCTTTCCCTGGGCTTTGCCACAGGGTTTCATAATCCACGTACTCGAGGGGCTTTTCCGGAACTCCTCCACAAACAGGTTGTAGTCGGCGGGCAGCATGTAGGTGACGGGGACAAAGTCTGAGGATATGGGAGAGGGGACAGTGGTGAGTCAGCCCAACAGGGGCCATGGCAGAGAAACACCGCCACTGCCTTTCCAGGGCCTGTGCCATTACCTTGCGCCCCCTGCCCAGCATCTCATGGAGCAAGGACTTCTGCCGTTCAATCCATGTGAGACAGGTACGTCTTGCTTTCTTGCGCTTCACAGATAATGTGTTTTTTTTACAAAATGAAGGTTTGTGGCAACCCGGCGTGGAGCAAGTCTGTTGGCGCTATTTTTCCAACAGCATTGGCCCACTTTGTGTTTCTGTGTTACATTTGGCTAATTCTCACACTACTTCCAACTTTTTCATTATTATGTTTGGTAAACTAGGATAAGCAATCTTGATGTTACTGGGTGGGCTGAGACTTACGGAAAAACCCAAGGGAACTTTCTGGCCAAGCCAATACGACTGCAAAAAAAAGTGACAGCTCACAGAAAGTTCAGATGATGGTTAGCACATTTCTAAGCAATAAAGTATCTTTAAATGAAGGTATGTGCATTGTTTTCTTAAGACATAATGCTATTGCACACTTGAAAGACCACAGTTTAGCGTAATGATAACTTTTACACGCAGTGGGAAACCAAAAAAATTCATGTGACTTGCTTTATAGCAATATCGGCTTCATTTATTTTTTATAATTTTGTTCTTCTTATTTATTTTTGGTAGCACCGCATGGCTTGTGGGATTTTAGTTCCCTGACCAGGGACTGAACCCAGGCCCCGGGCAGTGGAAGGATGGAGTTCTAACCACTGGACTGCCAGCGAATTCCCACTGTGGAATTTGCTTTCTTGTGGGGTTCTTGAACTGAGCCCACCGTCTCTCCGAGGCCTGCCTGTAATGAGTTCTCTCTTGGCTGCGTGCCAGTTACTTTGTAAATCTGTACCATTTAATTCCCACAGCAACCTCTGAGCTTGGCACTGTTATTATTCCCATTTATCAGACAAGGACACTGAGGCCCAGAGAAGTCACATATCCTTTTCCCCAAGTGTGCAAAGGGATTCTGAAACTTTCCGCCAGCCCAGCTTTTCTCACAGGATGCTGCGTGGACACACCGCTCTCTCCGGGCCTTCCCAGACACAGGATTTACCCCTCCCGGCAGTCTGCAGCCCACGGAGTGGCCCCCGCCCTCCTGAGCACATTTCCAAGGCACTGACACAAACTCAAGATTCCAAAGCTGAAGCCCTCCCCGCCCCTGCCCTGCTCCTCCGTATCCTGTAAACACTTGGAAAGAACGAGGTGCTCACAACTCGCACAAACACACTCATCCCTCAGAGCCCACAGCTGCCACCCCCGTGCCGTGTGCCGACGGGGGGGAAAACGCCACGGCTATTCATTTAAAAGGTGAAGCGGCGGAAAGGACACGCACCCAGGTAGAGGTACTTCCCGCTTTCGTCCTTCTCCGCCAGCGGGCTCCCTTCCTTCTCCAGCTCCTTCCTGTATCTCTTGATGTTTTTCACCATCAGGTCCTTCCGCGTCAGCTCATAGTGGTTCGGGAAATGGTTGACTATCTGGTCATCTGAGAGCCGGTAGCCAGTTTCGACACTAAAAACATTGCGGATGGTCTGCACGCTCATCCTGAAAGAGAAACGAAGAAGGGACGTGCGGGACGAAAGCTCAGGGTGTGTCCACGTGGAAGGAGGACTCATTAAGGCCCAGGAACCTCCGACCAGGAAGCATGTTCCTCAGAGCTCACCTGTCCCCAGCCCGCACCCGGGCCCAGAGGGGTCCAGCCTACAGAAGCAGGATGTGTGTCTGGGACTATACCTGAATAGTCTGGGGCGGGGGCTGGGGGTGGGGGCTGTTCTGAGCCTGTGCCCTGACTGGCTGCACTCTCTGGCACAGAATAGATGCTCCATAAATGTTTCTTGGTTAATAACACTGAGTATCGATATTACACGAGACAGACCCTTTCTGACTATGAAGTCAAGAAATTCACTGACTCCATATCTGCACCCCAAGTCAGGAAGGACAGGGACCCCTTAAAACCAAAGCCCCAGGGACTTCCCTCGCGGTCGTCAGGGAAGTCAAAATGGAAGCAGTCTTGTTCAGGCTTCAGAAGCCGGAGAACAGGCCTCTGACTGACTCCTCACCCAGCTTGGATTACATGCCTGCCTGCAAGCACACCAACTGCTACCAGCAAGTCAAGCGGCACTTTGGATAAGAGAGGGAGAGGACCCTGGATTTTCTCTTGAGCCACTGGAGGCCTGGCCAGCCCTCTTGGGTCAGGAAAATCCTGTATCTCACAAGGTTTGAGACAAACAGGATTGTGAAAGTGAAACCAGAGCTGCATTTCTGAAGTTTACGCAAACTGCTGATAATATCAGCCACCCAAGCTGCAATGTGAAGTCTCACCCGTGGGGTGGGCATGCCATCCGGGACCTTTCCCAACTGAGACTCCAGATACTAAGGGATGTGCCAGTGCTGGTCAAGTCTGGAGTTGGTCGGCCCAATGTGGTGATGCGCGTGCCGTTACTTCCCTCTGATGTTTCCATTTTTCTTCTTTTAATGACTGTATATTGAAATTAAGCCAAGTAATCCTCTACTAAATACTGAAACTGTTAATATTTCTTTTGTTAATGAATCCTCCAAACCTAAAAGTGACCAGGGATCCCCCCTGCAATGGGAGCATGGAGTCTTAGCCACTGGACCCCCAAGAACTCCTTTTTATATGATATCCTATTTTACACTGTTACCACAATGAGAGGGAAAAAAAAAAAAAAGCAGCTGTAATTCCTGAATACCATCAAATGTTATTCAGGGTTCAAATCTCCCTGAGAGTCCGATAAATACTTTTCAGAGCTTTTGTAAATGAAAAGCCAGGCCTTCTCATTAGTTGCTCTCTTTCATACGTCTTTAAATCTATACTTTCTCCCCCACCTTCCTTAAATTTTTTTTCTAGGCAATTTATTTGTTGAAGACACTGGGTGCCTGTTCTGCAGGGGTTCTCACAGCTTTCCTGTTTAGCATGCTCCCTGGGGCCCTGCACTTCCTATAAACTGGGGGTCAGACCTAGAAGCCCAACGAGCTGCAGGTGGACAGGGAGCAGAGCTGTGGCCGGGGCAGTGCGTGCTCCCCCGGGCCGGCACATCCATCCTGGAGCCTTTCCCCTCAGGATGTCGGTGACTAATCAGCAGCTCCACCCAAGAGAAATACAATGTGACCCACGCAGCTGAGTCATATGGTGAATTTTCTAGTGGGCACATTAAAACAGAAGTTAAAGAGGCAAGAATAATTTTAATCTGACTCATTGGAAAAGACCCTGATGCTGGGAAAGTCTGAGGGCAGGAGGAGGAGAAGGGGGCGACAGACGATGAGCTGGTTGGATGGCATCACCAACTCAATGGACACGAGCTGGGGCAAACTCTGGGAGACCGTGAAGAAAGGGAAGCCTGCCATATGCTGCAGTCCGCGGGGCTCAAAGAGTCGGACCTGACTCAACGACATCTTATCATCTCAGCATATAATCAACATAGAAATTAGCAGTGAGGGACTTTGCAGTCGTTTCTCCGTGCTAGAACCGGGAGCGCACAGCACACTCGGGCACGCACATCTGTGTTTGCATCAGCCACACGCCAGTGCCCTCCTGCCCTGTGGTCAGCGGCTTCCGTCCTGCACAGACGTAGATCCTTATTTCGTGAGGGGTTACGAAACGGTGAAAATTCTCCCTTCTCATTCCTCCTTCATTTATTGGCAGGAATGTTTCTATGAGGAGAAATTTTCCTTCATGGACAATTCAGACAGCCCGTGAAGGGTTTGTCCAGGGAAGACTGAGTGACTTTTTTCCTGCATCAGTTTTCCAAATGGTGAGCTGGCTCCCTGGCCCCCACCCTCCGACCAAGGACGTGTGACGAGCTGTGTTCTGGGCCCCTATCACTGCAGAACAAATGACCCAACGTTCGCTACCTAAGATAACCACCATGGTATGCTATTTCTAGGTTCTGTGGGGTCAGGAATTTGGGCAGGGTGCAGCTGAGCGCTCTGCCCCACGCAGCACTGAGGTCACTCAGGGGGATTCAGCCAGCTGGTCTGGGAGCCCGAGCAGGCTTTGTCCACAGCTGGCACCTTGCGGGGGGGGCGGTTCTCCCACACGACGGTCCTGGGATGGGCAGGCTTCTCATCTGACAGCTTGCAGCTCCGGCTGGGGCTTCCCACACAGGAATTAGAAGCTGCCGGCTTTTTAAGGTCTGGGCCCCAACAAAGAACACACTGACCATGTCCCACTGGTGAAAGCAGTCGCAGAGCCCACCCACAGTCAGGAGAAGGAGACAAGACCCTTCTCCCACCTCCAGCAGGAAGGAGTATCAAAAACACAGCCGTTTGTAGAGGGGGGCGAGGCTATACAGCACATCTTACGAGATCTCTGGTGAAGGAAATGGCAACCCACTCCAGTACTCTTGCCTGTGAATCCCGTGGAGGGAAGAGCCTGGTAGGCTACAGTCAACTGGGTCGCGAAGAGCCGGACATGACTGAGCGACTTCACTTCACTTACGAGATCTCAGTTCCCCGGCCAGAGACTGGACCTGGGCCACAGTAGTGAAAAACACCAAGCCCTAACCACTAGGCAACCAGGGAGCTCCCCACTGTGGCCATTTCAAATGTGTCACAAATGATGCGGGTGGTAAAGAATCTGCCTGCCACTGCAGGAGATGCGAGAGACACAGGTTTGATCCCTGGGTCGGGAAGATCCCCCTGGAGAAGGAAATGGCAACCCACCCCACTACTCTCGCCTGGAAAATCCCACGGACAGAGGAGCCTAGCGAGCTACAGTCCATGGGGTCACAAAGAGTCGGATGCGACTGAGCAGCAGGCATGGTGTTTGGTTCCAGTTCTTTTGGGGGGCATGTTCATGAACTCATAGATTCAAACGTGCGTCATGAGTTTCAATCTGTTTCAGTTATTCTTACTGAAGCTCTAGTTCTCCTTATTTTGGGCAGAAGGAACTCTCTAAGTTGCCTTCTGAGTCTTATTAATGTGAATCTAGTAGTCCTCGACCACGTCTTTGCTTTCCCATAAGACAAGCTATTCTGAGCTCACCTTGTACAAGCCTTCCTGAGGCCTGGCGACAGACGCTTCTGCAAGGAGCAAGGGAAACATTCGCCTGAGTACCCTGACTGTTAAAGGGTCCCAATGCTCCACCCTCCTTGTTCCATATCCTGTGTCACTTTGTAGCAACTCCCTTCTAGAGAGGTAAAATAGCTTTCCCCTTTAATTTGAGCCAACCCAATGCAGTTCTTTGGGCTTCCCTGATAGCTCAGTTGGTAAAGAATCCACCTGCAATGCAGAAGACCCCGGTTCGGTTCCTGGGTTGGGAAGATCCACTGGAGAAGAGATAGGCTACCCACTCCAGTATTCTTGGGCTTCCCTTGACATTTTAAGCATATGAGTATGTTGGCCAAGCATAGTATTAATACATACTTGGAATAATTTGCAGCCATGAGATCTTAAATCCAATACAACTCATTCTTTTGTTCAATAAGATTTATAGAAAGGACCAAACTAAGAGGTGATAATGAGGAAAATACTCCAGTTTTCTCCATTGGTCTTAATATAATATGAAAGGGCACGGGGATGTACTGATTGCGCTTCTAAGGAGTTCAGTGGAGCACCAGGGGTTACACACTGGTGCACAGTAACTAAGGGGTCCCTAAGAACTAGGAGTCTTTGCTCGCCAACATTGTGTCCAGGTTCTCCTTGCATCCTTGGAAGCTAAAAACTGGTCTCAGAGACTGTCAGTCCTACAGCAAGGAATAGGCTAGGGCCCAGGAGTCCACTGGGCTTCCCTGATGGCTCAGATGGTAAAGTGCGTCTGCAGTGTGGGAGACCCAGGTTCAATCCCTGGATTGGGACAATCCCCTGGAGAAGGAAATGGAAGCCCACTCCAGCACTTTTACCTGGAAAATCCCATGGACAGAGGAGCCTGGTAGACTACAGTCCATGGGGTCTCAAAGAGTCGGACAGGACTGAGTGACTTCACTTTCGCTAGTCTGCCTGGCATCCAGTCAGTTTCCTCTTTATCAACCCTGCATCTTGGCTTCCACTTCATCGTGACATAGCCTTTATTGTACATCTTGCCATACTGTGGGGCTTTCACTTTTGTGAAAGAGATTGAAAGAAAAGGACTCTGAGGAAGAGGAGGGTAATCCAAATCAGTATTGGAAGACTGAAGGGGAAGAATGAGATAAAGTAAGCAGAAGAGAACAACAGATAAAATTCTTCTCAAAGATGAACCAGGACCTTCTGAAGAAGCTCCTGACATTCCACAGGGTCACCTGTGCTAGAGACAAGAAGACAAACAGGAGGCAGTTTTGTCTCTTGGCTGAAGAAAGCTAAAGTGACCATGTGCATATTTGGCCCTGCTAAGTGAGAAGCGTGCTTTATTCCCAGGCAGCCTATAACAGAGATCTGAGATTCGGCCAAGACTTAGAAAGTTCCCCGAATGCTTCCCACTTCTGTTGGTATATATGAGAATCAATTCTCATTCTCTTTATGAAGTCAGGAATGTATCTCTAACGTCTTTGAATTTCTGGGAAGGAAAATGAATGGTTTAGGGGCACTAGTGATGTTTTCATCTCTTCTTCCTGCTGCTTCCAGTAAGAGATGGACTGCATCTCATAAGACTGGCAAGACTGTGGGCAGGAGACCAGTCAGCCTGATCGAGTGGTTTATTATTTCAACTGAGTTGTGAGGGGAAGGAGAAAAGTACTCAGATAAAACTGTACGGCCATATTATATACTATGAAGCATAAAAGGGATGGCACAGCAAGAAAAATACTGGAGGACTTCCCCAGCAATTTTCAGAAGATACCAGAGAAATGGGCAGGAGGTATTCACTTTCTCAGTTGTCTATATACAGACACGTAGGAGATGAAAAATTGTCAAACAGAACTTTAAAACACATGAAAAGAATTTTTGGTAAAAAATCATCTCTTAAGTCTTGTGAGGGTATTTTGAAATGTGATTCCTGACTGGGATAATGGAAAGGTGTATCTTGTTTGAAATAAATAGGTCTAATCAAAAGGCTAGAGGAGAAGCAGTATATGTCAAAAAGATGTGCACATGCATGGAAATCCACATACCTGAAGAGAAAGCATGGAGGAAGCAGCTGCAGGAGAGTATGAAAGGACAGCAGAAGTGTTATCCTGGGATTACATCACAGACCTCGTAACCAGATGGCTAATATGGACGGGCAAGATAGAGCAGCGGTGTAAGCCTTTATAGACTTCAGATGAAAATCCCACTCCACTAAAGGCAAGACATCAGGAAAATTATTGAATTGCCTTGTTGGAAATTTAATCTCACAAAGAGAAAGAAGCAATGAGGGACTTACTGCACTGGCTTATTTCTGGCTCCTTATAAAAATCTGTTTGTGGAAAATGGCAGCTAAAAGAATCTTGAAGGAAAGTTACCATTCTACATCATCTTACAGTTCATTAGGCCATAGAAAGGAAGTCCGAGGTAAAATGTACAAGTATGCCACCTTAAGTGAATCTACTTTCAGGGAATTCAGAAACAACAATAGAAAACAATCCCGTAGTCAGAGCTCTAACTTGAACATTGTAGAATGTACTCTGTTAAAATTTTTTAAAAAAAGAGAAAGAAGAAATACCTATTACTTTGAATAGATGGTATATAATTAATTTACAATTAGAACTGTTCAATTCCTATTATCTGTATGCTGCTGCTGCTGCTGTTGCTGCTAAGTCGCTTCAGTTGTGTCCGACTCTGTGCGACCCCATAGACGGCAGCCCACCAGGCTCTGCAGTCCCTGGGATTCTCCAGGCAAGAACACTGGAGTGGGCTGCCATTTCCTTTTCCAACGCATGAAAGTGAAAGGTGAAAGTGTATCTGTCTAGCATCCCCATAAAGAATGCTCTCAGAACTGAAAAGAACAAGGAAAACATATTCAAGAATTGAATAAGGTAAGGATACAGTAAAAATACATCATATTTAGCCTCATTAAATGCATTTAAATATAAGGTGTCTGGTAAGAACTTGCTACTTTAAAGCCTGAACCAACCCACATAAAAAGAATACAGTGATCAGGGCCACAAATCTGTACTGAACCAACCTTCACCACACCCAAATCACACCCATTTGTCTATCTTCCACTCCACCCTCTCACCTCACCCACTTCATTTCCCAGATCTTCATTAGCTTCTGGGCTTCCCTAGTGGCTCAGACAGTAATGAATGTGCCTGCAATACAGGAGACCTGGGATCAATTCCTGGGTCAGGAAGATCGCCTGGAGAAGGAAATGGCAACCCACTCCAGTATTCTTGTCTGGAGAACCCCATGGTCAAAGGATCCTGGTAGGCTACAGTCCATGGGATCACAAAGAGCTAGACACGACTGAGTGACTAACACTCCATTAGTTTCTATCCCATCTCTTGGTTTGCTTGCTTCTCTCACCTTCTCCACTAACCTGCTTCTTTATTTTCTGAATCATGCTTTGTCTCTGCCCTCCCAGTTCACCTTATTCATCCTGAGTCCTGTTATCAGAGTTCAACTGAATTTAAACTCTAAATTTAAAGAATTAGTATTCTTTCTCTAACTGTACAGTCACCCTCCCTATCTCTTTCCTCAGAGGACATTATATAAGATATCAAAAATAAATTGTATGCAATATTTTTGAGAGTATTTTTGTATGATGTTGCTCTATCACACTGCTGAAAAATAAATGGTGCTCTGGGTTCTCCTGGGCTTCCCACATTCTTCCCAGTGGTCAAGAATCCACCTGCCAATGTAGAGGATGTGGGTTCCATCCCTGGGTTGGGAAGATCCACTGGAGAAGAAAACAGCAACCTACTCCAGTATTCTTGCCTGGAAAATCCTGTGGACAGAGGAGCCTGGCGGCCTACAGTCCATTAGATAGCAAAGAGTTGGGCATGATGAGCGACTGAGCAGGAACACACCAGGCTTTTTAGAAAAGAAAAAAGTGGATGTGGCAAGGAGAGTGAGGAAAAGACAGAAGTAGAAAAGCTTCATTAAGGATCATTGAACTTTTGATTTGAGAACATTAGTTAAAGGAGAAGTTATTAAGTGTCAGCATAAATTCAGTAGAAACAAACCAAATTATCTCATTTCCTATTTTGATAGGCTAATTAAGCAAGTAGTGAACCTGATATAAAAAATAAAAACTTGTGACATTGGTAACAGTACAGAAAAGGAACTAGTAAAGTAATTAAACACCTATGTCAAATAATCTAAATATTGGCTGTTTCAGATAGATGAGATGGGGGTCCTCTAGTTCTTCATTCTTTGATCCTAAAGTTTGTATTAAACAGAAATATTGACTGATCTGTTTTTACAGAATTCTTTTTATTATCCCAAACAAATAATTAATTGACAAAGATGTGATTCTAGAATTCTGTACTCTTTTCCAACATTAATTTTGGGAACAGATATTTAAATCAAATGTATCATCTATACTTTAAAGAATTTAGCATCACTTTTTCCCACATACACATTCATACATAAGTGAAGTCACTCAGTTGTGTCCAACTGTTTGCGACCCCATGGACTGTAGCCTACCAGGCTCCTCTGTCCATGGGATTTTCCAGGCAAGAGTACTGGAGTGGGTTGCCATTCCCTTCTCCAGGGGATCTTCCCAACCCAGGTATCAAACCCTGGTCTCCTGCATTGCAAGCAGATGTTTTACCAAACTTTTCCACTAATCAGGGATGACTACAGCACATCACGTGACCTTTGTATAGCCATACCTTACTTGTAATAATGAATGTAGTTTCCCTGATCTCCACAGATGTATGTCCAACAGGGACTCGACTAGCCATATGTGCTTCACTGATTATATGAACCTTTCAGCAAACTCCAGATTCCGGAATGTGGACTCAAGGGTTTTCATAAGCTGACAGTACTACATGGAAGCTTTGATTTTAAACAAACGTCCACATTTTCCACCACATAGAATGATACTCTTTTCAAAATAATTTAAAATAGTTGTCATTCTTGTATCATTTTTTAGATTAAAAGATATATGTAATTTTCTTAAGAGCTATGATGAAAGAGAGGTGATTTCTTTTTAACTGGGGAATAATTGCTTTACAGTGTTGTGTTAGTTTCTGCTGTACAACACTGTGAATCAGCTATAAGTGTATATATATATATACCCTCCCTCTTGAGCCTCCTCTCCATCCTGTTATCCTACCCCTTAGGTCATCACAGAGCACTGAGCTTAGCTCACTCTGCTATATAGCAACTTCCCACTAGCTATCTATTTTACACATGGTAGTGTATATATACAGAGAAGGCAATGGCACCCCACTCCAGTACTCTTGTCTGGAAAATCCCATGGATGGAGGAGCCTGGAAGGCTGCAGTCCATGGGGTCACTGAGGGTCAGACGCGACTAAGCAACTTCACTTTCACTTTTCACTTTTCACTTTCATGCATTGGAGAAGGAAATGGCAACCCACTCCAGTATTCTTACCTTGAGAATCCCAGGGACGGGGGAGCCTGGTGGGCTGCAGTCTATGGGGTTGCAGAGTCAGACACGACTGAAGCGACTTAGCAGCAGCAGCAGCAGTATGTATATATAGCCTTCCCAGGTGTTCAGTCGTAAAGAATCCACCTGCCAAATGCAGGAGACACAGGAGATGTGGGTTCAGTCCCTAGCTTGAGAAGATGCTCTGGAGTAGAAATAGCCATCTGCTCCAGTATTCATGCCTGGAAACGTCCATGGGCAAAAGAGCTTGGCAGGCTATGGTTGAGGGGTCACAAAGAGTTGGACGTGACTGAATGACTGCATGGGCACAAATGCCAAAGCTGCCCTCTCAGCTCATCCCACCCCCTCCTCCCCCACTGTGCCCACATGTCGGTTCTCTATGTCTGCGTCTCTGCTTCTGCCCTGCAGATAGTTTCATCAGTTACTGATCTCCTGGGTTCCATAGGTATGCATTAATATACATTCTTTTTCTTTCTCTTTCTTACTTGCTTCACTCTGAGTGATATACTCTAGGTTCATCACATCACTACAAATGACTCAATTTAACACCATGTGTTAATAACTTTAGAGGCTCCAAAGTCTTTGTTTTATTTAGTTTTACATTTTAAAAAATGGTGTTTTAATAAATGACAAGAACAATTCTCCAATAAAGTGCAAAAAGGGTATCTGATATATACAGAAGGTGAATTTGCTTCCTACAAGAACATTTCTTATAAATATGCATTCTTTCTTTGGAATAAACCTTATAAGCTGGATTGCTGTCTAGGGAGTTTCCTGTTTAATCATCTTTTGAATATTTACTGATTATTTCAGTCAAGTCCTGTTCTAATCCAATGAAACAACCATTTTGACTGGGTTGTTTACTAGATTGAAAAACTTATTTTCTATCACATATTGTCTTTTACAGCCATAGAAGAACCTCATCCATTTACTGACTTAAAATAGTATCAGAAAATATTAAACATATCCAGATTCTTTGACTATGATTATTTTGTATTTAAAGAAGTATTCAAGATTCCTTAAGAAGCTAGGAATAAAACTACCATATGACCCAACAATCCCACTACTGGGCAAATACCCTGAGAAAACCATAATTGAAAGAGACATATGGACCCCAATGTTTGTTGCAACACTTTTTACAGTAGCTAGGATATGGAAGCAACCTAGATGTCCACTGACAGATGAATGGCTACAGAAATCATGGTACATCAATACAATAGAATATTACTCAGCTATAAAAAAGAACACATTTGAGTCAGTTCTAATGAGGTGGATGAACATAGACCCATTATACAGAGTGAAGAAGTAATAAAGCAAAAGACAAATGTTGTATATTAATGCATGTGTATGGAATCTAGAAAGATGATGTTGATGAACCTATTTGAAGGGTAGCAGTATAGTATAGTATAGTGAAGTTGCTCAGTCGTGTCTGACTCTTTGTGACCCCGTGGACTGTAGCCTACCAGTCTTCTCCATCCATGGGATTCTCCAGGCAAGAGTACTGGAGTGGGTTACTGTTTCCTTCTCCAGGGGATCTTCCCGACCCAGGGATCAAACCCTGGTCTCCCACATCGGAGGCAGACGCTTTAACCTCCCCGCAGAAACAGAGAACAGACTTGTAGACATAGTGGGGGAAGGAGACGGTGGAAAGAATTGAAAGGATAGCATGGAAACATTTACATTATCATATGGAAAACAGATAGCAAGTGGGAATGTGCTGTGTGACACAGTGAACTCAGCCCAGTGTTCTGGGAGAACCTAGAGGAGGGGATAGGGTAGGAAATGGGGGGTGGACTCCAGGAGGGAGGGGACATACGTGTAGCTGTGGCTGATTCATGTTGATGTTTGGCAGAAACCAACACAATACTGTCAATCAAATAGCCAACATCCATTCTGTTCAGTTCAGTTCACTTGCTCAATCGTGTCCGACCCTTTGCGACCCCATGAATCGCAGCACTCCAGGCCTCCCTGTCCATTACCAACTCCCGGAGTTCACTCAAACTCATGTCCATCCAATCAGTGATGCCATCCACCCATCTCATCCTCTATCGTCCCCTTCTCCTCCTGCCCTCAATCCCTCCCAGCATCAGAGTCTTTTCCAATGAGTTAACTCTTCGCATGTGGTGGCCAGAGTCCTGGAGTTTCAGCTTTAGCATCATTCCTTCCAAAGAACACCCAGAAACGATCTCCTTCAGAATGGACTGGTTGGATCTCCTTGCAGTCCAAGGGACTCTCAAGAGTCTTCTCCAACACCATAGTTCAAAAGCATCAGTTCTTCGGCACTCAGCTTTCGTCACAGTCCAACTCTCACATCCATACATGACCACAGGAAAAGCCATAGCCTTGACTAGACAGACCTTTGTTGGCCAAGTAATGTCTCTGCTTTTGAATATGCTATCAAGGTTGGTTATAACTTTCCTTCCAAGGAGTAGCATCTTTTAATTTCATGGCTGCAATCACCATCTGCAGTGATTTTGGAGCCCCCCAAAAATAAAGTCTGACACTGTTTCCCATGAAGTGATGGACCAGATGCCATGATCTTCATTTTCTGAATGTTGAGCTTTAAGCCAAATTTTTCACTCTCCTCTTTCACTTTCATCAAGAGGCATTTTAGTTCCTCTTCACTTTCTGCCATAAGGGTGGTGTCATCTGTGTATCTGAGGTTATTGATATTTCTCCTGGCAATCTTGATTCCAGCTTGTACTTCTTCCAGCCCAGCGTTTCTCATGATGTACTCTGCACATAAGTTAGGGTGACAATATACAACCTTGACGTACTCCTTTTCCTATTTGGAACCAGTCTGTTGTTCCATGTCCAGTTCTAACTGTTGCTTCCTGACCTACATATAGGTTTCTCAAGAGGCAGGTCAGGTGGATCATCAAAAAAGCGAGAGTTCCAGAAAAACATCTACTTCTATTTATTGACTATGCCAAAGCCTTTGACTGTGTGGATCACAACAAACTGCAGAAAATTCTTCAAGAGATGNGCCCCACCCCCCACACCACCCCACAGGACGCTAACTTCCCCGAGGGAACCCCAAGGTCCAGGCAACAGGGCACCACTGTGAGCATCACCGGCCCGGGGCGGGGGCTCCTGTTTCTCACCCAGATGCACACGGCGCAACCACACCCGCGGGGCTGAGGCGCCCCCCCGGGCCTCTTGACAGCCATGTCACTCGAGCACGTGCACTACCCAGGGCCGCCTGCTCGTGCACAGAGGGCCCGGGACGAGAGCGCGTGCAGCGGGGCAGCACACGGCGGGCGGGGCCTTCGTGGGACACCGCCCTGGGACACGCCGCCACCATCACACTCGTGAACGGCTCAAAGAGAAGCCCGCCTTCCATACTCACCAGTAGAAATTCCAGTCCTCGTTTTCTGTCACTTGGACCCATCCTCTCTTCTCAAAGTTATTTATCAGCACCGACTTCTCGATGTCAGTGACCCACTTCACTTTTCCTGCCATAATCCTGGAAGATAGTGCCTCGTGAGAGCCATGAACAGCGACGTCTCACCTCTGCTCACCCGAATGAGTCCTCTGTGCACCGTGAACAGACTGCCCCGCCCTGAGCTCTCAGCCTGGGCGAGGTCCCCCCAACACGCCCCTGGGGGACCCTGCCACATCTGAAGGCATCTCGCTCATCAGGACCGACTGGGGTTCAGGGGAGGCTCTGACACCTCGTGAGCAGAGACCAGAGATGCTGCTTGACAACCCCGACGTACAGGATGTCTACTCACCCCGACACAGCAAACTGCCCAGTCCCAAATACCAGCTGTGCTGAGCCTGAGAGTCTGCTCAAGCAGGAAATGAAAGCTACACACGTTGAACGGCAGCTGTGACAGGCGCCACGAGGGGATGTGCCTGGGCCGTGGAGCTGGGTCGGCGGGTGGGAGGGTATCCTGGGCAGGGGACCCTGGAGCTGACTCTGAGTACCTGCTCTAATCCGAGCACCACCCCTCACCCGGCCCCTCAAGTCCTGCTTACACTTTTCCTGCTGCCTCCCTGCCCTACACCAGTGCACTCCTTCACAGTGGGTGATCTCAGCGTCTGTCTGACCACATTGCTCCTGTTTAACAACCGTGACTCCCACCGCCCCTAAAATGTGCAGCGCCCTGTTCCTCTCCTGCTGTTCCAGATGCGTCACACGCCACCGTCTCGCTCACCCACTGTTCTGGCCGCACCGGACTCCCGTCTACCTCAGGCCCTTGGCACGTGCTCTGCCTGCAGCACTCCGGCCTCCCTTCTGCCCAGTTAAGCTACTGCCCGCTTGTCTGCAGGCAGAAGTGAGTGTCACTTCCCGCAGGGCCTCGCTGACTCTCCAGACCGGCTGCCCGGCCCCCCAGCACCTGCAGCTCTGTCCCTGCTCGGGGGGCAGGAGTCGCGTCCCTGCTTCGTGCCCAGGGCCTGGCATGTGCCTGGCACGCGGCAGACCATCACTTCAGGGAGAATGAGCGACCGTGGTCCCAGGCCTGTCAGTGCCACCGTGGGACTCTGAGCAAGTTACGGGACCTTTCTGCACCTAGTTCCTCCTCTAAATTTGTGGGTTTTGAGCTGTTCAAGCAGCCCAGGGTTCCAGGCTCCCCCAGCTCCCACCAGACCAAGTCTGCCTCGTTACACTCCTGAAGACAGGAGGGGAAGGCTTTCCCAGCCCAGGCTCGAAGCCCTGGGGCCCTACGAACGTCGAGGGCCTTTTATGAAGGAGGCACATCCCCCCTGTCACGGCTTCATGTTCGGAGCAACGTCACCAGGCAGAAAAAGGCATGGGCTGTGGAGGCGGGTCTCGGGTACGCGCTGCCTGGGAGAGGAAGCGGGAAGGCAGTCGCTGAGAGCGTCCACCAGGTGCAGCTCGGGGCGCAGCCACACCCTCCACGGGGCGCCCAGCAGGGCGCGGCTGTGGGCAAGCTCAGCCTGCGGAGCTCGAGGCCTGGCTCCGCCACGCACTCGCTGTGTGATGCTGGGCAAGTTACCTGACCTCTCTGAACTTGTTTCCTCATCTGCGAAACGGGGGTGATGACAGTACTGACCCGCGTCGCAGGTGAAAGTAAGAAGTAAACGAGTGAACACGCGTCAAGCACTGAGAAGGGTGCCTGGCACGTAAGGCATCACGTCGTCATCCCTGTTTACGGAGGAGGAAGCCACGGCTCCTAAGAGCCGGTCTAAGAAAGGACCAAAGCACCCGACGGTGGCTTGACTGGCCCCACTCCAGCTTCGCTGCTTCTTCCACAGCCCATCACCCCTTCCCCCTGTGAACACGGCTTCCTCAGGACGCCGCCAGCGCCCACAAGGTCAAAGTGAGGGGTAAACGGAACCGCTCTCTGCAAACGCTAGGTGTCACGTAACTGCCACGTGAGGCTGCTGACCTGTCAGCCACGGTCCGCGTGACGGTCAGCAGCCACTGCCTTGGGGTGACGCCAGAAGCTCCTCGAGGCCCCCACCTGCTGGCAGCTCAGTCCACACCCAAGCAAACCCCACTGGCCCGGCCCGCATCGCGGTGTCGAGGCCGACTTGAGGGTGTGTGTGCTTTTCTACTACAGGCAATTTGCAGGTACTGTTTTGTTTTTTATACAAACCAAGGGTTTGTGGCAACCCTGCATGGGGCAAGTCTACGAGCACCATTTTCCCAACAGCGTCTGCTCACTTTCCGTGTCACAGTATTCTTATCATATTTCAGACGTCTTCACTATTACCTTTTACTTGTTTATTTTGATCCTACCATGAAGCACGTGGCCTCGTAGTTCCCTGACCGGGTACTGAACCTGCGCCCCCTGCACTGGAAGTACAGAGTCTTAACCACTGGACTGCCAAGAAGTCCCTCGTTATTATCTGTTTGCTACAGTGATCTGTGATCTCTGGTGTTACTTCCATGACTCCCTGAAGACTCAGGTGATGATTAACATTTTTTAGAAATAAGGTGAAAGTCACTTAGTTGTGTCCGGCTCTTTGGGACCCCGTGGACTATACAGTCCACGGAATTCTCCAGGCCAAGAATACTGGAGTGGGGTAGCCATTCCCTTTTCCAGGGGATCTTCCCAACCTAGGGATCGAACCCAGGTCTCCCGCATTCAGACGGATTCTTTCCCAGCTGAGCCACCAGGGAAGCCTTTTAGCAATAAGGTATTTTTAAATTAGGGCTTCCATGGCTCGGTGGTAAAGAATCTGCCTGCAGTGCAGGAGACCTGGGTTTGATCTCTGGGTTGGGAAGATCCCCTGGAGGAGGGCACGGAAACCCACCTCAGTATTCTTGCCTAGAGAATCCCATGTCTGGCGGGCTGCAGTCCATACGGTCGCAAAGAGTCAGACATGACTGAAGCAACTCAGCAGCAGCAACAGCAGCAACATTTTTTAATTAAGGCCATGTACACGGTTTTATGGAGAAGGCCTATGGCACCCCACTCCAGTACTCTTGCCTGGAAAATCCCATGGATGGAGGAGCTGCAGTCCATGGGGTCGCTAAGAGTCGGACACGACTGAGCGACTTCACTTTCACTTTCATGCATTGGAGAAGGAAATGGCAACCCACTCCAGTGTTCTTGCCTGGAGAATCCCAGGGACAGGGGATCATGGTGGGCTGCCATCTATGGGGTCGCACAGAGTTGGACAAGACTGAAGCAACTTAGCAGCAGCAGCAGCAGCAACACGGTTTTAGACAAGTAGCTAATGCCTAGAACAGTGTGTAGTATGGTATAAAGTTAACTATTATACCCCAGGGAAACCAAAACATTCGTGTGACTTGCTTTCTTGCAATATTCACTTCACTGGGGTTGTCTGGGCAGGAATCTGCAGTATCTGGGCGGCCAGCCTGTAATCTGACTTCACCCCGAACAGCCCTGCCTCCTTGAGGGATCCTGTTCCGACTCTGCCCCCTAGAGTCCAACTGCAGACACAGGATTTGGGTGAGAACCAACCCTGAAGCCAAGCAGGGCCCACACCACACCCCAGGCCCTGCACTTCGAACATCAGGCTTCCTGGGCGACCTCGCCCCCGTCACGGACGTCCACCTGGAGATGACGCAGAAGTAAGAGCAGAAACATAACGCAGCCGCATGGGCGGCGCTTTATACCCACACTGCGCTCCAGCCGCAGAACAGGCAGAAGATGCTTCCAGGGGCACGACCCCGAACCCAGGAAGCCGGATGGGGCAGATACTCCCACCCTCACCTGAGTACTGCCCTGTACTGTTAGCTGCTCTGTCATGTCCGATTCTTCGCAACCCCATGCACCGTGGCCCGCCAGGTTCCTCTGTCCATGGAGGCTCTCCAGGCAAGAATACCGGAGTGGGTTGCCATGCCCCTCTCCAGGGGATCTTCCCCACCCAGGGATCGAACCCAGGTCTCCTACATTGCAGGCAGATTCTTTACTGTCTGAGCTACAGGGAAGCCCCATCCTCACTGTACGGCAGGAAGTGGAGCCTCCAAGGAGGGGCGGTTTCCTCCCGGCCCCCTGCCCTTTCCTTCGGCCACCTGGACAGGCGGTCACCAAGGGAAACATCTCATGCCTGACCTACCATAGGTATTTATGGAGCCAACAGGAACGTCCAATTTCTCTTCAGTTTCCCTGACCCTTGCCTCGGGTTCTTACCTAAAACAAAATGAATACACAAATGATTGGCACAAAAACAGATACAAGGATCAATGGAATAGAACAGAGAGCCCGGAAATAAACCCACACAACCTAAAGTCAATTAATCTTTGACAAAGGAGGCAAGAATGTACGACGGTAAAAAGACAGTCTCTTCAGCAAGTGGTGCTGGGAAAGCTGGCCAGTTACGTGTAAACCAACAGAGTTAGAACACACTCTCACACCATGCACAAAAATAAACTCAGAACGCCTTAAAGACGTAAATGCAAGAGACGACACCATAAAACCCCTAGAAGAGAATACAGGCAAACATCCTGACGTAAACGGTACCGATGTTTTCTTAGGTCAGTCTCCCAAGGAAATAGAAATAAAAGCAAGCATAAACAAATGGGACCTAATCAACTTATTAACTTTCGTACAACAGAGGAACTCATAAACAAAATGAAAAGACAACTTACAGGCTGGGAGAAAATAATTGCAAATCATATGACTGACAAGGGCTTAATTTCCAGCCAAATAAATAACTGTTCTCAAAAAAAGATGAGGTCATTCAGGTCAGCCTTAATCCAACGACAGATACCCTTACGAGATGGAAAGCTGGACACAGACACACACGGGGCAGACAACACCCTGCGGAGACAAGGGGACAGACAGATACAGAGGGAACGGGGCCGTGGGAAGATGGAGGCGGAGATTATACAGCTATGCTGCCATGATGCCTGGGGCTCCCAGAAACTGGCTGCCGTGAGGAACCCCTCCCCTGGAATCTTTCAAGAGAGCACACCTCTGCCAACCCCCCGATTCCAGGCTCCTGCCTCACAGAGCTGTCCAGTTTGTGGCACTTTGACACTGCAGGCCTAGGAAACCAACACAAGATACAACCATCCTAAACACTAGGGGAAAAAGAAGAAGAAATTCACACACACAAGGAGCTGCATGCATACGAATTTTGGAAGCAGAGCATAGTATAAAGTGCTGGGCAAGAAGACAGTTATTCATGGTTAAAGAAGGAAAGAAAGAAGTAAGGCCCCCTCTCCTTTAAAAGAACCTCTTTTCAGAAATACACCAAATCGACGTGGACTCCACCACCAAGAGCTGATGCAAAGGCACCTTGAGAAGAGCGAGGCGGGATGGAGGCACCCTCCACACCCGAGGCTCAGAGACCCGGTTCGCTCCCACACGGAAACGTCTGAGCCATGGATCCTGGCAAGTCCTCGGGGCCTCGGCCTCCCCAGTGAAATAAATGGAAAAAGAAAGTGACAGCCCCTCAGCGGCACTGCAGGGATTACCGCAAGGTCAGGCGGGTGTGGCCCTGGCACACGGCAGGTTCTCCGAACAGTCAACTGGGTTTGAACCGAGTGCGTCAGGCGGAAAGAGTTTCCCCGTGAAGCTGCCCCTGATTCGGCCCTGCACACTCCCGCCACTGGGCTCCAGAGACCAGCCCGTCTTGCGCAGGAAGTGATGACATGTCTCTTTCATCACTGAAATGACAGCCATCACTCACGAAGCACCAGGACGTGCCGGGCTCCGGGCTGGGCAGTCTGTGCAGACCCTTGTCTACCGGGCACACCGTTACAGCTCACCTGACGCCCGGAGGCAGGTACTGTTCCCCCTTACAGCCGGGAGAGGGGCTCGAAGAGTCAGAGGGAACGCACAGGGCCTCCCTCCCACATGGGATGTCAACCCTCAGTTTACATGCAGCCCCCCTGTCAGGCATCATCGACCCTCCACAGGGCAGCAGGTGGTCCCCCAGCACCCAGCCAGGGCCAGTGAGGGGGCTCAGGAATCGTCTTAGAACAAAGGAGCCATCAGCCCAGTCCCCGGCAGTACAGAAGCCAGACTCCTCCCCCAAACCTGAGAAATCCTTTTCCTTAGAAAAGTAAATAAATACCTGATTGTCAGATTGTTTTCCTGAGACTTCCTCCTAAAACAGAAAAAAATAAAAACCACGCAGGATTAGTGGCACTGTGTAATGAACTTGACACCTCACCTCTCTACTGATTCATAGGAGCTGACGCCTCAGACGGTCAAGCCACAAGGTCGGCTACTTTCAAAACTGAGCACCGTAAAAACCTCAGCAGGACAAGCAGAGACTGATGAGAGAGCCCTCATGCTGATCCCAGCTCGAAGTCAGAGTGGGCTGTCACCACCTGAGCTATGTCAGCCATCCCGAATCCAGAGAGCTGCTGGTTATTTAAGGGTCCCGCTCCTGGGGCAAGCGGGCAGGATGTGCCCAAGCTTGAGAACTGGTTTCCCCAGGGACACCCCTGGGCATCCGGGCCACCAAGAGTCTAGCTTCTCATCTGTCTAGTCTCACTCGGCACTGGCAGTCACTCTGTGTCAGACGGGTGGCAAGAGACACAGAGCTGCCTGGGACCAGGTGCTCCTGGACAGTCCTGACCCAGGGGAGGCAAGAGATGCATTCAGAGACTTGCCCGGCAGTCCACCGGTTAAGACACCACACTGCCAGTGCAGGGGGCATGGTTTGATCCCTGGTCAGGAAGCTAAGATCCCACATGCCATAAGGCATGGCCAAAAAAAAAAAAAAAAAGAAATGTGTTCAAAATGCTTTACGAGCCCAACAAAATCCAACTGCAGTCCTGGGGAGAAAGTGACCATCAATCCAGGCCAGTGGCAAATCATGCCCACTCTACCCCAAAGATTCCACGTTCAGAGATTTCCCCAGTGTCCCCACAATCAGGGACACCCACAGCAGGCCCGATGACGGGCTTCCTTAGTCCCACTGTCACCCCACTGCAGCCATCCTTCACCCAGCAGCAGACCAATCTTGTTACACATACAAAGCAAATCTTGTCACTCTGCTCACAAGCCTGCAAGCAGCCGCCCGCTGTGTTGAGATCAAAGCTCGCAGTCCACCTGCAGCCCCCCATGCCTCTCAGGTCTTGTCCCCCAGCATCCTTCCACCCGCCTTCCCTCTCCAGGCTCCAGCCTTTTTCAGCCCTCTCACCTACCAAGTGACGTCCACTCTTAAGCCTCTGCTTGTCCCCCAAATCTGGCCCTTTCTCAAAGGCCAACCCCTCTCAGTCCTCCCCATTTATCAAGTTGTCACTTCTCTATGGCGATCATGGTGTACACAACTGTTTAATCCGGTGCCGACTCAAAGCATGATCTGTGAGCCCGCAGCATCAGCATCATGACCTGGTGCTTATTAGAAACAGAAATACTCCACCCCAACCCACGCACCGGGGAAGGCAATGGCACCCCACCCCAGCACTCTTGCCTGGAAAATCCAATGGACAGAGTAGCCTGGTGGGCTGCAGTCCATGGGGTCGTTAACAGTTGGACAGACTGAGCGACTTCACTTTCACTTTTCTCTTTCATGCATTGGAGAAGGAAATGGCAACCCACTCCAGTGTTCTTGCCTGGAGAATCCCAGGGATGGGGGAGTCTGGTGGGCTGCCGTCTATGGGGTCACACAGAGTCGGACACGACTGAAGTGACTTAGCAGCAGCAGCAGAAACCCACGCACACGCAGTAGGGTAACGCGTTCAGATCCCTGGGAGTGGGCCCCAGGAATCTGTGCTAAGTTCTCAGGGCATTCCTGAGTGCTCAAGTTTGAAAAGACCTGGTCTAGTTCACGTGTTTGGTCCCTTGGTGACCACCTGTCTTCAATACACATATGTCACCATGGGAGCAGGAATGCTGCTCCATCTTATCTCTGCCGAACTCCCAGCACCCAGAACAGCATCTGGTAATAGCAGGCTGTCAGTCAGTATTTGATGACTTAACAAAAGACATGAGGGACTTCCCTGGTGGGCCAGTGGCTAAGACTCAGTGCTTCCAACGCAAGGGGCCCAAGTTCTATCCCTGGTCAGAGAACCAGATCGCACATGCCACAACTAAAGATCTCAAATGCCACCATGAAGACCGAAGATCCCACATGCTGCAAAAAGACCCTGCAAGGCCAAAAAAAAAAAAAAAAAAAAGACACGAATTCCCACCACACACAAACAAGTGCCAAGCAGTGAAGCAGGCGCAGCCTAGCCCTACAGCGGCCATCAGTCTCGCAGGGGGGACACCCAGGAAACAGTCATCCGTAAACACGTCTACAGATTTATCCGGGCGAGAAGTAGGAGGCTGGGAGGGAGTCCAGCTGATTTCCGCTGAACAGTGGCACGTCTTGGGGGAATCTCTGTGCCCAGGAAGACAGAACTCTGCCAAGAGGCCTCTCCCTCCTGGAGTTACGACTATTCCCAGACAAAAGCGAGAACAACCTCTCAGGAGAAACAGCAGATTGCGGGCAGAACCCACATTCGTGAGAGTCATTTCGCTCTTTCAGCTGTAGGACCATGGACGCACTCTCTGCCCTGCCCTCATCCCACTCTCCCAGTTAGTCTGATCACTATCAGTTTCAATAAAGTCCCAGCTCCACCAGGATCCCAGGACATGTGCACCCCTTTTTAGCTTGTCTTTTTTTTGGGGAAAAAAAAAAGAGCCACCTAGAAATAAAATCATAATAGAAACGCCGACTTCACATGGGCACAGTGCATCCGGTTGCAGTTGCGTCGCCCGGTCAGTCTCCTCATTCCCACTGCTCGCACGTGTTTACCGACGCATGTAACTACCTGAGAGCAGGGCAGGGTCAATCTTTTTTGTACCGCCACAACCCAGCCCCCAGTTACGCTTCTGAATATTCCCTTTACGAAAAACCGCTCTGCAAACCCCAAACGGCTTACAACAATAAGATACTTTTAGTTCCAGAATGAATCCCCCTATGCCTCGGCTACTGTAAGGGGGTATGTCTACCCCACCTCCTCTAATGATGGGAAAACAGGGAGGGAAAAGAGGGGAAACACCAACGTTCAGACCCCCAGAGAGAGGCGAGCGGAGCGGGGGGACAATCATCTCCTGTCTCCCGTCCAGAGCGCTAGCCACAGGTACACTGCGCCCTGCAAGATGCCAACAGAAACAATACAGATTGCAAATGAATGAAAAAGCCTAGGCACAATTAAATTCTGGAATAACTGATAGGATGAATGCAATTACAAGGATCGAGAGGCACAAGTCATAGGAACTCGGAGGAAGAAAAGGAGCACAGTGGTCAGCGCGGGATTCCCCCCAGGGACAGCGAGTCCAGCCAGCAGCATCTAAACCGCGGAGACCAGCGCCCACAACCGCTCGCGCATGCGCACTCACCCACCTAGCACGGCCACACCCTCGGTCCCGGAGGCGGCGCCGCCGCCGGCGGGGCCTCACCTGTGGGCGCAGAGCGCTGAGAAGCGCCCGGGAGCGCGGAGCACGGAAGCCCCGCGCCACGGCCCGGCCCCGCCTCCAGCTCCACTCGGCAATCGCTGGAAGACACAGCCCGCTTTCCCGGCGCGGACCGGCCCTCCGCCCGCCGCTCTACTTCCGGGGCGGCGCCCTGGCAACCGGAGACGCGGCGTTGCCGGCGCCTCGACTGCTTCCGGGGTTAGATTGTCCCCTCTTCTGCAGCTGCGCCTCCAACCTGCACAGCCCGCTACGCACGGGGGTTGATGTAAAACTCAACATCCAGAAAACTCAGATCGTGGCATCCGGTCCCATCACTTCATGGCAAATAGATGGGGAAACAATGGAGACAGTGACAGACTTTATTTGGTGGGGTGGGGGTGGGGAGTTCCAAAACCACTGCAGATGGTGACTGCAGCCATGAAATTAAAAGATTCTTGCTTCTTGGAAGAAAAGCTATGACCAACCTAGACAGCATTTTAAAAAACAGAGACATGACTTTGCCGACAAAGGTCCGTCTAGTCAAGGCTATGTTTTTTCTGGTAGTCATGTATGGATGTGAGAATTGGACTGTAAAGAAAGCTGAGCGCTGAAGAATGGATGCTTTTGAACTGTGGTGTTGGAGAAGACTCTTAAGAGTCCCTTGGACTGCAAGGAGATCAACCCAGTCAATCCTAAAGGAAATCAGTCCTGAATATTAATTGGAAGGACTGATGCTGAAGCTGAAACTCCAGTACTTTGGTCACCTGATGCAAAGAACCGACTCCTTAGAAAAGACCCTGATGCTGGGAAAGACTGAAGGCGGGAGGAGAAGGGGACGACAGAGAATGAGACAGTTGGATGACATCACCGACTCAACAGACATGAGTTTGAGTAAGCTCTGGAAATTGGCTATGGACAGGGAGGCCTGGTGTGCTTTAGTCCATGGGGTTGCAAAGAATCGGACACGACTAAGCGACTGAACTGACTGACTGATGTCCTTTGAGGAACCACCCAGGCCACCATCCCCAGGGGTCTCGAAACCTTCAGGGGCCCAGAAATGAGATTGCAAGGGATCGGGGCCCGGGATCCAACCTGATAATGGCAGGTAGAGCAGTATGATGCCTGGGGCCCTGGGCTCTAGTCCCTCTCTTCGTCTCCTCTGTTGCTCAGCTTCAGTATCTGTAAAAGTAGGACTGTTCATAGCACCAACTATGTAGGGTTTGTCATAGGGATAACATACAAGTTGTGATCAGCAAGTATTAGTAAGTGGCCTACTCAAAGGTCACCTCATTTATAAAGTGTTCCCTGAGCGTGGGACAGGTATAATTCCTCAAACTGGATTTTTAAAACTCCTGTTCAGTTCAGTTCAGTTGGTCAGTCATGTCCAACTCTTTGTGACCCCATGGACTGCAGCACACCAGGCTTCCCTGACCATCACCAGCTCCTGGAGCTTGCTCAAACTCACATTCATCCAGTCAGTGATGCCATCCAACCATCTCATCCTCTGTAGCGTCCCCTTCTCCTCCCTTCAGTCTTTCCCAGCATCAGGGTCTTTTCTAAGGAGTCAGTTCTTTGCATCAGGTGGCCAAAGGATTAGAGTTTCAGCTTCAGCACCAGTCCTTCCAATTAATATTCAGGACTGAATATACTCCATCCTTTAGGATTGACTGGGTTGATCTCCTTGCAGTCCAAGGGACTCTCAAGGGTCTTTTCCAACACCACAGTTCAAAGGTATCAATTCTTCATCTCTCAGTTTTCTTTATGGTTCAACTCTCACATCTATACATGATTACTGAAAAAACCATAGCTTTGACTAGATGGACCTTTGTCGGCAAAGTATTCTTCCAAGAAGCAAGAATCTTTTAATTTCATGGCTGCAGTCACCATCTGCAGTGATTTTGGAGCCTAAAACAATAAGGTCTGTCACTGTTTCCATTGTTTCTCCATCTATTTGCCATGAAGTGATAGGACAAGATACCATGATCTTAGTTTTTTGAATGTTGAGTTTTAAGCCAGCTTTTTCACTCTCCTCTTTCATTCTCATCAAGAGGCTCTTTAGTNGCCTAAAACAATAAGGTCTGTCACTGTTTCCATTGTTTCTCCATCTATTTGCCATGAAGTGATAGGACAAGATACCATGATCTTAGTTTTTTGAATGTTGAGTTTTAAGCCAGCTTTTTCACTCTCCTCTTTCATTCTCATCAAGAGGCTCTTTAGTTGCTCTTCGCTTTCTGCCATAGGGTGGTGTCATCTGCATACCTGAGGTTATTGATATTTCTCCCGGAAATCTTGATTCTGTCTTGTGCTTCATCCTGCCCGGCATTTTGCATGATGTACTCTGCATATAAGTTAAATAAGCAAGGGGACAATATAAACCTTGACATACTCCTTTCCCAACTGGGAAACAGTCTGTTGTTCCATGTCCAGTTTTAACTGTTGCTTCTTGACCTGCATACAGATCTCTCAGGAGGCAGGTAAGGTGGTCTGGTATTCCCATCTGTGATATTCCCATTCTTGAAGAATTTTCCAGTTTGTTATGATCCACACAAAGGGTTTGGTGTAGTCAATAAACCAGAAGTAGATGTTTTTCTGGAACTTTCTTGCTATTTTGATGATCCAGCAGATATTGGCAATTTGATCTCTGGTTCCTCTGCCTTTTCTAAATACAGCTTGAACATCTGGAATTTCATGGTTCACATACCACTGAAGCCTGGCTTGGAGAATTTTGAGCATTACTTTGCTAGCGTGTGAGATAAGTGCAATTATCCAGTAGTTTGAACATTCTTTGGCATTGCCTCTCTGGGACTGGAATGAAAACTGACCTTTTCGAGTCTTGTAGCCACTGCTGAGTTTTCCAAATTTGCTGGCATATTGAGTGCAGCACTTTCAGCATCATCTTTCAGGGTTTGATTGAAGCCTGGCTTGGAGAATTTTGAGCATTACTTTGCTAGCGTGTGAGATAAGTGCAATTATCCAGTAGTTTGAACATTCTTTGGCATTGCCTCTCTGGGACTGGAATGAAAACTGACCTTTTCGAGTCTTGTAGCCACTGCTGAGTTTTCCAAATTTGCTGGCATATTGAGTGCAGGACTTTCAGCATCATCTTTCAGGGTTTGAAATAGTTCAACTGGAATTCCATCACCTCCACTAGTTTTGTTCGTAGTGATGCTTCCTAAGGCCCACTTGACTTCACATTCCAGGATGTCTGGCTCTAGGTGAGTGACCACACCATCGTGGTTATCTGGGTCATGAAGATCTTTTTTGTATAGTTCTTCTGTGTATTCTTGCCACCTCTTCTTAATATCTTCTGCTTCTGTTAGGTCCAAACCGTTCCTGTCCTTCATTGTGCCCAACTTTGCATGAAAAATTTTAAAACTCCATGTGTTAGGAAAAGGCAACCTGGCTAGTGAGAAATTTAAAACTGAAGCCAGGTCTAGATGGAATCCTCACCCCAGAATGCGCTAGCTCTGTGGCTTGCAGTAGGTCATGTCACTTGTCTGAGCCTCAGTTTCATTCATAAATGGAGACAATAGCACCTACAGTGAAGTGTTGTTGGGAAGATTAGTTTAAAAAATTTTTTTAAAGTTGCTTCGGTATAGCACACACTAGTTGCTCAAATATTTGTTGAATTAATACACAATAAAACAGCATGTACCCCAGACATCTGTCAGCCATGAAAATGTCCTTGAAGGTAGCATGAAAAGAGGAGCAACAATTTACAAACCTGCTCTGTCACATTCTAGGTGCCTGGGCATAGGACAGTTGCANAATTAATACACAATAAAACAGCATGTACCCCAGACATCTGTCAGCCATGAAAATGTCCTTGAAGGTAGCATGAAAAGAGGAGCAACAATTTACAAACCTGCTCTGTCACATTCTAGGTGCCTGGGCATAGGACAGTTGCAGTCTCTTTCTCTTTTTTACCTTTCTTTTAGCATTTGTTCCTGAAAGAGTAACTCATTATTTATGACACGCAAAATGCATTAATGCTTGTCACTCTTCTGAGTTTTTTAATCACCAACATCATTATTTCCGGGCTCAAATCTGCAGCTGCCATGTGCATTTTTCTGCAGTAGCACACTGCTTATAACACTTTTTTATAATTAGTGCACATGTAGGTCTAGACATCAGAAAACAAGCCTTTAATTGGAAAAAACAAACAATGCCAAGGAAACAGTCTAAGCTCATACTGCTTGTCACATGACAGGCCAATAAGCCCAGTAAATAGAGAGACAGGGTTTGGGAGCAAGGAATAATGACTTTATTGAAAAGGCCGACTAACCAAGAAGATGGTAGGCACGTGCCCTAAAGAACCATCTTGCCTGAGTTGGAATTCGGACTCCTTCTGTACTAAAAGGGGAAGGGAGTAAAGTCAAACACTTTTTGGTTTCTGTCAGCCTCCAGAGGGGATTTGTTAATTTCTCCCTCCTGCCACTATTCACAGGTGGACCTGGTCAGGAGGTTTCCTATGAGCTAAACAAAGGTATTTTAGCTTAATACTCTTTACCGTGAGAGCAGGATCCCCAGAGATGGACCATTATGTATAACTTAAGTTTATAGGCAGCATCCCTTCAGTGATTAACTTGTAATAGAATACAAAAATGTTCTTCCCTATTATATTAACACAGTTAATACACAAGATCAAGAGTCAGCAAACAATCAGTCAAATGCAGCCCACTACCTGCTCCCGAAAGCTAAGAATGGTGTTTCCTTGTGATCACTTGCAACTGATTTGATGATAGTGAACACACTAACTTTGTACCCCAAATAAGTGAAATTATCTCCCCTCCTACTCCCAAAGAAATCCATTCATCTCATTTGTAGATCTCAATTGTTGTTCTATTTTTATTTAATCAATTAAAAATTGTGAATTTTTAAAAAAGTAATGAAATGCTAATGAGACTATAAAACTTACATTAAGCAAGGAAAATAAAAGTTTTAAGTTGTGAAAATGTGTGGAACTTTTAAGTGGCAGAGTCTGGATTTGAACCTACGAAGGCTGATGGTTCACACTGCTGCTAAGTCACTTCAGTCATGTCCAACTCTATGCGACCTCAGAGATGGCAGCCCACCAGGCTCCCCCGTCCCTGGGATTCTCCAGGCAAGAACACTGGAGTGGGTTGCCATTTCCTTCTCCAGTGCATGAAAGTGAAAAGTGAAAGTGAAGTCGCTCAGTCGTGTCCGACTCCTAGTGACCCCATGGACTGCAGCCCACCAGGCTCCTCCGTCCATGGGATTTTCCAGGCAAGAGTAATGGAGTGGGGGGCCATTACTGCCTTCTGAAAAGCAAAGAGCCACCTCCTGGAGAGATGGGTGCACTTTCAAGGTGATGCTCTGAGCTTTGCAGGCTTCCTGAGGCCTCCGCACCGCCTTGCCCAGGCCAGGGGAGTGCTTGGGGTGCGTCATCATTTATGTTTGGCTCCATCTAGTGGAGCCAGAGTTAATATGCACCCCGCTGCTGTCCCTGTTCCACCTTGGTTCTGGCCTCAGCCCTTAACCCCAGGAGGTAACGAGAACCAGAAGGTCACAGATGATGTGCTTACTGCTGGCTCGTAGCAGGTATTCAATAAACACTGTTTCCCGGATGAGACAGACGTCCCTGGAGTGGCTGGTTTCTGAGGCCGGTTCCTCGGGGTCATATTCCGCCAAGGGAGTCTTGAAATACCAGAAAGGAATGGGATCAGCTCCAATAATTTGGCTACCTGTTGTGAAGAGCCAACTCATTGGAAAAGACCTTGATTCTGGGAGAGATTGAGGGCAGGGGGAGAAGGAGAAGACAGAGGATGAGCTGGTTAGATAGCATCAGTGACTCGATGGACATGAATTTGAGCACACTCCAGTAAAGGTCAGAGGAACCTGACGTGCTGCAGTCCACAGAGTCACGAAGAGTCAGACACGACTTAGCGACTGAACAACACCATGGGGTCAAGACCCCATCTTGGGGTGATCTGGTCCAGCCCCTTCCCAGGCTCTGCTGTCCATGGCCCTCTGCTTCCTTAGCAGGTGGTCCTGCTGCCTCTCCCCTCCCCAGGCAGGGGGGCTGTCTTCATGCGGTCCCCACACCCTTCTCCACTCTGAACACGGCACGTCCTTCACCCAGCTCATCCCAACAAGGCTGATGACAAAGTCTGTCCCGGTATCTTTTTTGCTAAGAACCACCAGCTTCTCACTGACCGAGGGCCAGAACTCTCAGTTACGTCATTTTGAGGTTCAATGGAAAATGAAAATGTGGCAACTCTTGTCCAAAATTATTAGGAATTTCAAAACAACTACAGCAGCATTAACCACATGAGGGGCCAATCTGAGCATGGAGGTCCTGGGTGGCTGCCCTGGGTGGCTGCCCAGTTGGCTGGCCCATGAAGCCCACCCTCCTGCGTACAGGACAGCACCCTAAGATCTTAGCCAGAACTCCCCTCGTTACACCCTCTCAAGGACCCTACCTGGTGGGTGGTTTTATCTCATACTTATTTTTTTAATGTGGTAAAATATTAATACATGCAACATAAAATTTACTATCAATCAGTCAGTTCAGTCACTCAGTCGTGTCCCACTCTGTGTGACCCCATGGACTGCAGCACGCCAGGCTTCCGTGTCCTTCCCTGTCCATCATCAGCTCCCGGAGCTTGCTCACACTCATGTCCATCGAGTCGATGATGCCATCCAACCATCCTCTGTCGTCCCCTTCTCTTGCCTTCAATCTTGCCCAGCATCACAGTCTTTTCCAATGAGTCAGTTCTTTGCATCAGGTGGCCAAAGTATTGGAGCTTCAGCGTCAGCATCAGTCCTTCCAATGAATAGTCAGGACCGATTTCCTATATTAACCATTTTAAAGTGTTCAGTTCAGTGTTGTGATCCAGTATGTCCATGGGTAACCAATCCCTAGAACAGAGTTATCTTGCAAAACGGAAACTTTTCCCACTGAACACTAATTCCCGTTCTCCTCCCCCAGCTCTAGCGACCACTTTCTCTCTTTTCTCTCACTTTCTACTTTCTCTCTCTACGAATCTCACTCCTCCAGGTGCTTCACCCAAGTGAAAACATGTAGAATCTTCTGGCGACTGGCTTATTTCATTTAGCATAATATCCTCGTGCTTCATCCCTGTTGTAGCCTGTGTGGGAATGTTTATTTTTCTTTTTAAGGTTCAGTAATATTCCTCTGTGTGTATTTACCATGCTGTTTATTCATTCATCCATCAGTGGACAGGGATTTGAGTTGTGAATGGCCTTTTGACCACTGTGAATAACTCTGAACATGAGCGTTCAGCTATCTGTTCAAGGGTCTGTTTTCAATTTCTTTGGGATATATTCTCAAATACGGGCTGGCTGGATCCTTTGACAATTCCGTGTCTTTTTGTTTGAGGGACTGCCATACTGTTTTCCACAGTGGCTACAGCTTTTTTTAAGTTTTGAGGCACGTTATTAAAAAAAGCTGGCGCGCGAGTGTGTGTTTAGTCGTTCCGTCGTGTCCAACTCTTTACGACCCCGTGGGTTGCAGCCCGCCAGGCTCCTCTGTCCATGGGGATTCTCCAGGCAAGGATACTGGAGTGGGTTGCCGTGCCCTCCTCCAGGGGATCTTCCTGATCCAGGGATCGAACCCAGGTGTCCAGCATGGCAGGTGGATTCTTTGCCATCTGAGCCACCAGGGAAGCCCAAAAAGCTGGTACATAAATGAATAAGTACTTCAAATTCACCACACAGGAACTCCCTGGCAGTCCAGTGGTTAGGACTCCATACTTTCACTGTGGAGGGCCCGACTTCAATCTCTGGGGAACAAAGATATTACAAACTGTGCAGCTTGGCAAAAAAAAAAAAAATCATCATCCATTTACTTCATGTGTTAACTTGACCCCCTGGTAAATCTTCAGCATCATTGATCTGCGGCGGCTATGTGAGGAGACGCTCCCCTATACCTGTGATTTGGAAGCACAATTCATGGATAAACGTCGCTCACTTTTCCTTACTGGCAGTGAGGCTCAGGCCTGGTTCTGGTGCTGCTTCACGTGAGCAAGCCCCCTCCTCCGTCATAACCACCACGGAGGCACATTTTGGTAGACTTTGAAACACTTGTTTCACTTGAGGTTCCATATGCTTCCTGACCTGAGTGGAGGCATAAAACGGCCTGCAAGCCCTGCGGCAGGAGCGATCAGTCCAGCAGCTCCCGCTCTACTGGCTGTGGGTCCTGCCTGGCTCCCCTGCCTGCACCCTGAGCCGGGTGGCCCAGAGGCCACAGCCACTGATTCCACACCTCGACCACCCTGGCTACCACATTTATTTGTTTCTTAGTTGCAGCATGTGGGGGTCTAGTTCCCTGACCAGGGCTCGAACCTGGACCCCTTGTATTGGGAACTCGGAAGCTTAGTCATTGGACCACCAAGGAAGTCCCATTTTACATTCCCTCCAACAAGGCACAAAGGTTCCAGTCTCTTCACATCCTCATCAACACTTATTTCCTGTTGTTAGGTTTATTTATTTATTTATTTCAGTAGCAAGGATGATATGGTATGATTTCCCTACTCTTTAAATATGGTATCTGGAAAAAAAAAAAAAAGAACCTGAAGCTTGGAGGCAGGAAATAGCTTGCCCAAGGCCATGAAGCCCATTCGTATCATCAGTCCAGCTGTGACGGTCACTGATTGCCCTGACCGACTCATGTTGCTGCGGAGGGCGCCAGGCCTGCCACTGTCAAGGTGCCAGCCAGAACCACTCAAGGGTTCTGGTGGAGCCCCAGCCCAGTTCCCTGAGGCCATGACGAACCTCCAGGGGTGCCCAGTGTTGTTTGACAACCAGCACAAGCCACCACCCTGCTTAGACTCGCCCGGCCCTGCAGGCACGGCCCTCAGCCCCACAGCCTCCCCACCTGGTCCCCCCCAATGCCTCCTACAGCCTCAGTGCCACGCTCAGGCCCTGGTGTAGCCAGGCCCCCAGCACCCTCACTCGGAGCCCCTGCTGTGTGGAGGTCAGAAGGCCAGAACCAAGATCCAGACCGAGCATCCTCGAAGACAGGGGTCCCCAACCTCCGGGGTTTTATGCCTGATGATCTGAGATGATGCTGATGTAATAATAATAAAGACAAAGTGCACAATGAATATGATGTGCCTGAGTCATCCCGAAGCCACCCCTCTACCCTGGTCCGTGGAAAAATTATGTTCCGCAAAACCGGTCCCTGGTGCCCACAGGGTTGGGGTGCCACTGCCCTATGGACTGAGGAGGGGGCTGGGCTCCAGTACTGGCCCTGGCTCGTCAGGCCCGTTTCTGACCCACAGTGGGAGGCGGGGGTGAGAGCTGTCTGGTCTGGAGCCAAAGGAGCGGAGTTCCTCTGAGCTCAGTGAGAGGGGACGGCCCTGGCGGTCGGGTGGTTAGGACTCTCTGCTTTCACTGCTAAGGGCCTGGGCTCAATCCCTGGTTGGGGAGCTAGGATCCCATAAGCTGCACAGCACGGCCAGAAAAAGAAAGAAATGGGGAGAACAGAGGGAATCAAGACCTGGACCCCTTGGGAAAACCCCTCAGGAATAGCTTATTCTTGACACCATGGTTGCCCAAGAGAGGGTTGTGAGCTCTGTTTAGAGGGCAGGCCCAGCATTAGGAAGCACACAATTCATGTGAAACGTAAGTTACTGGGTCCTCACCCCATGAGTGGGCTTCCCAGGTGGCGCTAGTGGTAAAGAGTCCACCTGCCAATGCAGGAGACACAAGAGATGCGGGTTTGATCCCTGGGTCGGGAAGGCCCCCTGGAGGAGGGCATGGCAGCCCTCTCCAGTATTCTTGCCTGGGAATCCCATGGTCAGAGGAGCCTGGCAGGCCACAGTCCACACATGACGGAGCGACTAAGCAGCGGCTGATGAATTAAGCGGCGCCCCCACCCCCGGCGCAGTTCACACCGTGGTCTCTGCATCCCACCTCCATGGCTGCAAAGGCTGACACCATTTCCCTGTTCAGCACAGCTGGAAACTGAGGCTCATGGGGGCAAGGAGGCTGGCCCAGGCCCCACAGTTCTTCTTAAAAAAAAAAAACAAACTTAAAAGTTTATTTATCAGGCTGTGTCGGGTCTTAGTTGCGGCATGCAGGCCTAGTTGC
This sequence comes from Oreotragus oreotragus, assembly GCA_006410675.1. Taxonomy (NCBI): domain Eukaryota; kingdom Metazoa; phylum Chordata; class Mammalia; order Artiodactyla; family Bovidae; genus Oreotragus; species Oreotragus oreotragus. Next base: position 132,390 of record SJYX01022961.1, read on the forward strand.
TCGGCAGCATGTGGGATCAGAGATGCCCGACCAGAGATGGAGCCCACAAGCCTTGCACTGCAAGGCAGACTCTAACCACTGGACCACCAGGGAAGCCCCAGGTCCCACGGTTCTCCAGGGGCCCATGTAGACCTGGCCCAGGCCCTGCAGAAGATTCTCGGGGGCGGATGTTTGGTCCTGATGGGGCTGCATGGGGCTTCGCTTCTTCCCTCAGAATCAACAGTCCCACCTCACAGACGCCGGGTATCAGAGGACTCAGACCTCTACACGGTCGGCTGAATAGTTTTTCCCAAACCCAACCACCTGTCTAGATGCTAAGGCCCCCAAGGGCAGGGGCTTTCGACGCCCTGTGTTGTCTCCAGAGTCAGGCTACTCAGGGGAGACGCCAAGGGCAGGCTGGGAGTGAACAGGTGAGGGACCCTGAAGCTGGGAGTCGGTCCCAGCCGAGCTCCAGTCGGGGCTTTGGCCTGCCGGCTTCCTCGTCTGTGAGTTGGGCTCCTAAAGCGTGCTTCCCCAGATTAGAGAGAAGAGAATTCCATGCTGCTCCTCGGGCTGTGGGCACCAGCTCAACGCAGGCGGCTACGCATCTGTTTCCAGACCCTGATGCTGGGCAAGAGTTTGGGCAGGAGGAGAAGGGGGCAACAGAGGATGAGACGGTTGGATGGCATCATGGACTCAATGAACATGAGTTTGAGTAAACTCCGGGAGATGGTGAAGGACAGGAAAGCCTGGCACGCTGCAGTTCATGGGGCCGCAGAGTTGGACACGACTGAACCATTGAACACCACCACCACCACCAGGTTTCAAGCCAGGGCCTCCTCTCCAGAATTCTGCTTCTCTGGAAGCACGGGCCACTCAGTGGGGCTCAGCCCAGTCCCTTCACCTGCTGAGTGAGCAGCTCCCTTCCCTCCAAGGCAGACGTCCACTCTGGAGCTTCCAGCCCCCACACCTTTGCTCACACTACCCTCCGGCCCAAAATGTCCCCCCGTGAATGGTCGGGGTCAGAGAATGTGCCTTTGGCATGTTTTGAGACACTGAGCTGCCCTCCCGAGAGGCTGCATCCACGTGTGTTCCCAGTACAGCTGCCCAAGAAGACAGGGTTTCCGCAGCTCTGCCCGCGCGGGGTGTTATCAACGGCTCACACGGTGGGCGGTATCAGTATCGCTTTATGTGTGCTTCTTTCGTTATTCATGGGGATATACGCTTCTTCAGAAAACAGGACAAGACTGCAGAACTTCGTTGCCTGTTTTTTTTTTTTTTGCTGCTCTGTGAAGTTTCAGTTCAGTTCAGTTCAGTCACTCAATTGTGTCCGATTCTTTGCGACCCCATGGTCTGCAGCATGCGAGGCTTCCCTGTCCATTACCAACTCCCGGAGCTTGTTCAAACTCATCTCCGTGAGTCGGTGAAGACATCTAATCATCTCATCCTCTATCGTCCCCTTCTCCTCCCACCTTCAGTCTTTCCCAGCATCAGGGTCTTTTCCAGTGAGCTTGGGGGAATCTTAGTTCCAGACCAGGGCTTGAACCCACACCCTCAGCAGTAGGATGGCAAAGGGGAAAGTCACTCATCTGTGAAACCGACGTCTGCGGAGGGGTGAACGCGTGCACGGCCTCCCCTCTGGGGGTTTACAGACGGGGCCTTCCTGGAGCAGAGGCGTGGACAGCAGCGCCTGCCGACACCACGGCCAGGCATCCCTGCTGAGTGCGGGCCGAGGGAGCTGCCAGGACCTCTGTCATTGTTTTGAAAAAATCTGCTATCGTGCTGATAAACTCGGCTGTCAGGAGGGATGTTATTTCTGGGTGAAGGGAGGTTCTGTGGGATCGGGGCTCCTTCCTGCCGGCACCCACGTGGGTCTCGTCCCTCCCGCCAGACCCAACTTGAGCGATAACCTGGGGCCTTGAGCCTGCTCCTGGCAGGGGACTCTGGTGGCCATCGTGGCAGGATGTCCACAGTCGGCTGCCCAGGGCCTCCACAGTGTTTCAGGAGCAGATATCACCCCCTCTCTGACCCCGGATTCCTGGAATTGTCTGACAGAGTGGAGGCCTGGTCTCCATCCCCCTGACAGGTTGCAGGAGATTAGGTTATTTTGGTCACACCGGCCATTTCGGTTCTTGGCCGGAGCGCGTGTCTATTAAATTGTCCTGGCTCTGAGTGAAGTGGCCTGGCTGGTTAAGCCTCGTAATCTGCTCTGAAACGTGCTGGCTCTGTTTTCAACTGTGATAGTCCCCTTGTCACCAGCACCGCTGGCCTCTCCTCAGGTTCCACCATGGGCTCAGCTTGCCAAGTACCCCCGGCAGCCAGGAATCTGGATCTTGAGTAAATCCTCACTCTTGGCTGTCTCAGGTCTGATTCACTGTGCTTTGTTTTATTGCATTTTAATTTGTATCAAGCTTTACTTTACAAACCCCAGAGTGCACAAATCTGAAGCATTCAGCTAGTGCAAGGAGACGCAGGTTTGATCCCTGGGTCCGGAAGATCCCCTGGAGGAGGGCCTGGCAACCCACTCCAGGATTCTTGCCTGGAGAACCCCATGGACAGAGGAGCCCGATGGGCTATCGTCCGTGGGGTCGCAAAGAGTCGGACACAATCGGAGCAATTGAGCACGCACACACATACCCCTCCGACCACCATGTGGGGCAGAAATCCCCAGAAATCTCCCTTGTGCCCCTTTCCAGCCAACACCCACCCCACCTCAAGAGGTGGCTGTTGGTCCCTCCATCACACAGACGCGCTCTGCCTGCTCTCCACCTTCATGCGAACAGCATCATACAGTGTTTTCTCTCTTGTGTCTTCTTCCACCTTCGTTCACTCAGCATAATGTCTATTGAAAAGTTACTGTTGAGGGGGCTTCCCTGGTGGCTCAGCAGTGAAGCTCAGTGACTCAGCCTGCTATTGCAGGAGACACAGGCTCGATCCCTGCTCCGGGAAGATCCCACACGCCGTGGAGCAACTAAGCCCCGAGTGCCAGGACTACTGAGCCCTCGCTCTGGGGCTTGAGAACCCTGGAGCTCACGCACTGCAATAAGAAACACCACCGCATGAAAGCCTGCTCCTCGCGCCTAGAGAAAAGCCCTCACGGCAGCGAAGACCCCGCGCAGCCAAAAATAAAATGAATAAACAAATATATATATTAAAAAACTTAGTGTTTGGGGAATTCAGCATGATGTAGGTGGTGGAGAAACCCAAACGCTGTCACTGAAGACAGGGTTTAAGAACTGAAGATGCCGAAAGCCGCATGGTACAGTCAACATTCTTTATTTTAAAAAAAAAGTTACTGTTTCATGACTAGAAACATAATACACATGTATAGCAAAAGTTACAAATACTGTACAAGAGAAAGAAAAGACCCGTGAGTGATCCCCACACACCTGTTACCCGATCCTGACCTCCTGGTATGTTCCTTACACAACTTTAGTCGCTCGGTGTCTGACTCTTTACGACTCCATGGATACCGTCCGTGGAATTCTCCAGGCCAGAATACTGGTGTGGGTGGCCTTTCCCTTCTCCAGGGGATCTTCCCAACTCAGGGATCAAACCCAGGTCTCCCACATTGCTGGCAGATGCTTTGCCAGCTGAGCCACACAACTGGCAAGGCAAATGAAAAACAGTCTTCTATGTGAATCGACTCACATTATATTAAGATTTATTCTATAGCCTTTGAATCTCAGTTGAGACGGCGCAGGTACAGATGTCTTTCTGAGTTAGTGATGGTGGGTCGACCTCAAACTTTCATGTTACGTTCCCTAGAAAACGGTCCCCAGATCTGGGAAAGCTGGAACACGGGAGAAAGAGGAGCCGAAAACAATTCCGAAGTCTTTGCCTGGCGTGCCTCGAAGGCCAGAGCGGCCTTCGGCTGAGACGGGAAGACGGGGCGAGACGTAAGCTGGTGGCGTGTGAGTTTCATTTGGCTGCACGGGGCTGAAGGGCCCCCAGATTGGGCTGGAAGATGGAGCAGTTTCTTTGTCGTTAGGATTTGCCCACTTCTGTTCTCCACTCCATTTCCTGGGGGCGGGCGGGGCGGGGGGCCTTAGCCCTCCGTTTTCAGGGCCTGGTGTCCCCGCTCTCTGTGGCGCTCTGGCCCTAGACAAGGCAGCGCTGTGGCCTCCCTCCAAGGCCAGAGTCTCTCTTGCGTCAGGCGCCCCCTACACCCCCCACGCCAGCTCCTCACGCTCAGAGGCCCTGGTTGAGCAGAGCTGGCTGAGGCTGCAAGGGGCCCAGGAGTTCAGCTCCGGGGAGCCTGGGCTGGACTGGCTCATTTTCAGGGGTTCGTAACAGGTGGGAGATTCTAGGGGGCCGCAGAGGGCAGAAATCCATCGGCATGTGTCTTCAGGGCTGTGAGGAGGCTCCTGCCAAAGCTTCAGGGGAGAGTTGAGGGAAATGGCGGCGGGGGCCACTCCTTCCTCTGGGCTTCCCAGGGGTCATTCAGGCTGCCAAGGACCAGCCTTGACCTTCAAAAAGAAGCTCACTGCTGCAGACTCGTGTCCCCAGAGGCCTCTCCCCAGGACCTGGAGAAGTATCTGGTTCCAGGTGGGCACCCAGGGCTCTCAACCCACTTCCAGCTTCCTCTCCATCTCCACTGGCCCCCGGCCAGAGACCCACCACAGGGTGGGGTCCCAGCCCTGGGTCTTGATCTAGTCACCCCCGCAGTCCCTGGGAGTCCTCAGAGTGCCCGCAGCAGTCACACAGCCTGGACTCCAGACCCTGAAGCCCGGGGTCCTGCTGCAACGCAGGTCACGCAGCCTGGTCCTTTCAGAGTCAGCCCACACCAGCCTGGCAGCAAGTCCAGGTGGGGCTGGCCTGGCCCAGGCTCTGAGCCCAAGGTCCGGGGGCACTGCCCACGCACGCGTTCAACTCCCACCCTGGACCACCATCACCAGGCTCGAGAGAGACCGATCCCATGGGCTCCTCATGAATACCCCTTCCTTCCCCCACAGCTCCAGGGATGACCAAGGAAATGTTACACACACACCCCTCACATGGGGTCTTAGCCCAGGACTGAATTTCCTTCCAGAATGTTCTGTATGGATTTCCTTTAAATGTTGGACTATACTGGACACACTGATTTGTAAAGCATATTTCATTAAATAGATGATGTACCTTCAAGATAACAGTTTCTGTGTGAACATGTTGAACTCTTCATCAGTTTTTTTGTTTGTTTTTAAACTTGGCCATACCATGCAGCTTGTGCGATCCTCGTTCCTGACCAGGGGTTGAACCCACGCCCTTGACAGTGAAAGCGTGGGGTCCTAACCATTGGACCACCAGGGGATTCTCTCAAGTTCTTCACCAGTTCTTAAACCCTGTCTTCAATAACATCCTCTGGGTTTATCCACCACCTACTATGTATCGTGCTGAGAGCTTACTGTGCGTTCATCCTCAGAGCAGCCCTGGGAGGTGGCGACTTCACAGAGGATGGGCTCAGAAAGGCCCAATTGCTACCTGAGGCCACACAAGTTATAGCTGGCAGAGACAGGATTCTAACTCAGGGCTGTGTGACCCGGAGTCTCAGCCCTCGCCAACCAGGCTGCAGGTTCCTGACTCAGAAAATGCTTTTACCCAAGATTGAGGACGGAAGCAGAAGGGAACGACAGAGGATGAGACGGTTGGATGGCATCACCAACTCAAAGGGGCATGAGTTTGAGCAAATTCTGGGAGATGCTGAAGGACAGGGAAGCCTGGAGTGCTGCAGTCCATGGGGTCACAAAGAGTCGGACAGGACTGGGTTGGGCGACTGAAGAACAAAGAGGTTCACAGACTTCCCAAAGCTTAGCTACAGACCCCCAGGTCAGACAGGTCAGAGAGTCCTGGGTTCAAGCCCCAGCCCTCCAGTCTCTTGGCTGTGCGGCCGTGGACCCATCAGGACCCCTCTTTGAGGCTCGGTTTCTCCACCTGTGCAATGGGGCGATCCACCCTGCAGGGGGCCATCCAGGCAAGACACCCAGCCCACCAGGCTCTCAGTAGCCTCTCGTCCTGGGAAGGCACCCCCACAAAGCGCCCACCAAGCGGGCACGAGTGGAACGCTGTGAGAAGCTGGTTGCTCTAGCTCCTGGCAAGGAGCTCAGGCCCAGCTCAGGAGAGAACCTGAAACCCTCCGATGGGTCTCTCCTGGTATCACAGAGTCTCTGTCAAAGCTGCAGGATTTTCCTGACAAGGTTCCCAGTCAGTTCAGGTCAGTCGCTCAGTCGTGTCCGACTCTGCTACCGCACAGACTGCAGCACGCCAGGCCTCCCTGTCCGTCACCAACTCCTGGAGCCTACTCAGACTCATGTCTTTCAAGTCGGTGATGCCATCCAACCAGCTCATCCTCCTCAGCCCCTTCTCCGCCTGCCCTCAATCTCTCCCAGCATCAGGGTCTTTTCCAGGGAGTCAGTTCATCACATCAGGTGGCCAAAGTATTGGAGCTTCAGCTTCACCATCAGTCCTTCCAATGAATATTGCGTTGATTTCCTTTAGGATTGACTGGTTTGATCTCCTTGCAGTCCAAGGAACTCTCAAGAGTTGGAACTTCCCAAGGCTGGGACAAAAGTCTGGGATGGCACATGGAGAGACAGCCATTTCAAACCTGCACTGGGGACATCTCCAATGGTCCAATGGTTAAGGCTCCATGCTTCCGAAGCAGAAGGCATGGGTTTGACCCCTGGTGGTGGAGTTAAGATCCCACATGTCTCGTGGCAAGGAAAAAAATAAAAGTAAAGAAAAATAAAATTAAATAAAACCTGCTCTGACCCCTGGGTCCCCAGGGTGGGCCCAGGATGCCGAGGCCAGGGCTTGGCAAACATGCTTGGTCAACCTTCTCCCTGGAGTTCCCAGCTGCCCTCTCCTCCTGTCCCAGGCCTTCGACATGGGAAAGTCCTCGCGTCTCTCAAGTCTTTTCAGGAAGACTGCACCCTAACTGTGGCTCCCCTTGACATCGTGGCTAAAGGACCCACCCCTCCCCCACTCTCCTCGCACTCCCTGGCGTCACTCTTCCGCCTGGCGTGCTAGCTGTGTGCGCAGCTGCCCAGAGCTCTCTTTTCTGGTCAGCCAGTTTCTCCTCCACTGTGTCCCCCGTTTGGCAGTGAGCCCTGTATCACTGCCATGGACATGTCATCTCTAGATCTCCATCACCCACACCCCAGCCAGTCACACGGTAGGTGTCAGACAATATTTGCTAAATGAACGATCAAAGCAAATCACAGTAAAAATAAAACTCAACCCTAAGTTGGCACAGAGGGTTTGCTCGCCCATGGATCCCTGAATTGCTGAGAGATGCGGTCATGGCCCCAGCAGGAGAGGCTTACCTAGGGCTGGGGGGAATCCAGAGAGTCTTTGGGAGGGAGGCTCCCAGGCGAGGAAGGGACTCCCTGTGGGGTTGGGCCGCTCTCCGATAACAGGATCCACAGTTCACTGGCCCTGGGACAGGCCAGCAAATCTCAGTGGGGAAAGGGAAGCTGAGGCCAGCTATGGTGGGTGGAAAGGACACTGTAGCAGGAGTAGGGAGACTCAGGCTTGAATCTGCCTCTGCTGTTCATGGGCTGGTTGGTCTCTGACAAGTGGCTGGCCTTCTTTCTCAGAGCCTCAGGTTTCTGATCTGTAAGATGGGGCCACCAGGATTCTCTTGCCTGTACTGATACGTGGACTGTTCATGTGCACCGGTGTCTGTGACATGGGACAGAGGTAAGGACTGCAGGCAATAATAGAACATGCTTGGCACTGGGATTGAGGGATCTGAATGGAGCATGGCAGCTACTATTGTTATTGTTATTGCTATTATCATGTGCCATCTGATCCTTTTTTGGACTGACAGGAAGCCAAGGCCTTCTACAGGCCCAATTCCTATTCAAACAGTTTTTGCTTCCTCCTGTCCATTTAATCTGCATATTACTTGGGAACCTTGCAAGGCAAATATTTTCACCCACCCCTTCCTTGGGCACTTCTATCCCCTAGTGAAGTTGCTCAGTCGTCTCCGACTCTTTGCGACCCCATGGACTGTAGCCTACCAGGCTCTCCTGTTCATGGGATTTTCCAGGCAATAGTACTGGAGTGGATTGCCATTTCCTTCTCCAGCGGATCTTCCCGACCCAGGGATCGAACCCGGGTCTCCCACATTGTAGACAGACGCTTTACCGTCTGAACCACCAAGGAAGTCCTATCTGTCCCTAAACTGTCCTTTTCCCTCCATCTGTTCTGCTCATGTTTGCTATTGTTGTTCAGTTGCTAAGTTGTGTCCGGCTCTTTGTGACCCCAGGGACTGCACAGCACACCAGGCTCCTCTGTTCTCCACTATCTCCCAGAATTTGCTCGAACTCATGTCAATGATGCCATCCAACCATCTCATCCTCTGTCATCCCCTTCTTCTCCTGCCTTCAATCTTTCCCAGCATCAGGGTCTTCTCCAGTGAGTCGTTCTTTCCATCAGGTGGCCAAAGTATTGGAGCTTCAGCTTCAGCATCAATCCTTCCAATGAATATTCAAGGTTGATTTCCTTTAGGATTGACTGGTTTGACCTCCTTGCAGTCCAAGGGACTCTCAAGAGTATTCTTCAACACCACAGTTCAAAAGCATCAATTTTTCAGCCCTCAGCCTTCTTTATGGTCCAACTCTCACATCTGTACATGACCACTGGAAAAACCATAGCTTTGACTAGACGGACCTTTGTCGGCAAAGTGATGTCTCTGCTTTTTAATGTGCTGTCTAAATTTGCCACAGCTTTCCTTCCAAGGAGCAAGCGTCTTTTAATTTCAAGGCTGCAGTCACTGTCCCCGGTGATTTTGCAGCCCAAGAAAAGAAAACCTGTCACTGCTTCCACTTTCCCCCCTTCTATTTGCTATTAAGTGATGGAGCCAAATGCCATAATTTTAGTTTTATAAATGTTGAGTTTCAAGCCAGCTTTTTTACTCTCCTCTTTCACCTTCATCAAAAGGCTCTTTAGTTCCTCCTCACTTTCTGCCATTAAAGTGGTGGTGGTGGTGGTGGTGGTTTGGTAGCTCAGTCGTGTCCGACCCTTGCAACCCCATGGACTGCAGCCCGCCAGGCTCCTCTGTCCATGGGATTCTCCAGGCAAGAAGACTGGAGTGGGTTGTCTTTTCCTTCTCCAGCCACTAAAGTAGTACCATCTATTTATCTAAGGTTGTTGATATTTCTCCCGGCAATCTTGATTCCAGCTTGTGCTTCATCCAGCCCAGCATTTCTCATGATGTACTCTGCATATACATTAAATAAGCAGGGTAACAATATACAGCCTTGTCATACCCCTTTCCCTATTTGGAACCAGTCTGTTGTTCCATATCCAGTTCTAACTGTTGCTTCTTGACTCACATACAGATTTCTCAGGAGATAGGTAAGGTGGTTTGGTACTCCCATCTCTTTAAGAATTTTCCACAGTTTGTTGTGATCCACATAGTCAAAGGCTTTAGCGTAGTCAATGAAGCAGGAGATGTTTTTCTGGAATTCCCTTGCTTTCTCCAAGAGCCAATGACTGTTGGCAATTTGATCTCTGGTTCTTCTGCCTTTTAAACTCAGCTTCTATATCTGGAAGTTCTCGGTTCATGTATTGCTAAAGCCTAACTTGAAGGATTTTGAGCTAATATGTGAAATGAGTGCGGTTGTATGATAGTTGGGACATTCTTTGCCATTGCCCTTCTTTAGGACTGGAATGAAAACTGACCTTTTCCAGTCCTCTGGGCACTGCTGAGTTTTCCAAATTTGCAGACTTATTGAGTGCAGCAGGCCTACTATATGCCTGACACCATGTCTGCACCTTGGAGACCCCTCTGGAAACATTCTTACACATATCAATGAGACCATGGCTTGCTTTACCCCTCTCTCTTTTAAAAAAAATTTACTTGTATTTATTTGGCTGCATCAGGTCTCAGTTGCAACAAGTGGGTCTAGTTTCCTGACCAGAGATGAACTCCAGGCCCCCAGCTTTGGGAGCCAGGAGCCTCAGCCACTGGGCCACCAGGGGAGTCTGCTTCCTCTCTCTGCATCTGTTTTCTCATCTGCGGAGCGCGTTTAGAGAGAAGTCCCTATTTTGGAAGGCTCCTCCTTCCGTCTGTAAAGCAGCCCAGCACAATCCAGGCTTTGTAGGGTTTGGAGTTCACCTGATTTGAGAGGCTCTCACAGAAGGGATTACAAAATCAGAAGGGCCGGAAGAGAGGGAAGGCGGGGTCTTGAAGCTGGGAATTCACTAACCCTTTGGTGATTATCTCCTCTGACCCTCCCTCTAACCCTGTAGGGTGGAGGTGGGAGGGGGCATTCTGCCATCCCATTTTACAGATGAGAACAATGAAGAAAAAAAGATATATATATATATTTCCACGTCCTCACTAAAGAGGTGGGGAAAAGGGGTGGGGGGACTCCCAGTAGGTAACAAACAGCAGAACTCAGGGGAGGGGAGCTCCCCAGAACCTGCTGTTTCTCTCTCAGAAGAGGCAGCAGGATGGAGGCACACAAGCCTGTCGTGTTCCTGGGACAACAGCTACTTTGTAATCCCAGTGCTCTGCCCTGCCCTCCTCCACCTTCACACACTCCAGCTTAATATTAGGCTGGGACCTCAAGACCCTACTCCTCCCTAACCGCCCCAGGGCTGGGGACCACCCCTCCTGGAATTTTTCTGATGTCTCCTCTCTCCCGGGAGGTTTCTGGGGCCCTGCTCTGCAGCCCATTTCCCCCCGACCTAGGAGCCCCAGAGCAGTGGGGGGCTGTCCTCACCAGGGCAACGGAGCACAGGTGAGGTGGGTGGTACAACTGGAAGGATGGGGGTGGGAGAAAGGGGGGCAGGAAGACCCCTGGCTTGGGTAGGATGCTGCTGAGGCTGTTTCTACAAAGCTGGAGTCTGACTTTTCACATCTGTGAAAAAGACTTAAAAATACCTAAAGCCTGGAACTCTAGGTGGTCCAGTGGTTAAGAATCCACCTGCTGGGACTTCCCTAATGGTCCAATGGCCAAGGCTCTGAGATCCCAGCGCACGGAACCTGAGGATCGATCCCTGGTGAGGAAACTAAGATCCTGCATGCTGCAGCTCGGGAGGTGGTGATGGACGGGGAGGCCTGGCGTGCTGCAGTCCACGGCGTCGCAAAGAGCCAGACACGACTGAGCGACTGAACTGAATTGGTGCTGCAACTAAGAGCTGGCACAGCCAACTAAAGAAAGAAAGAATCCACCTGCCAATGGAGAGGACACAGGTTCAACCCCTGGTCTGGGAAGATGCCACGAGCCTCAGAGGAGCGAAGCCCCTGCGGCACAGCTGCTGAGTCCGCTTGCCTCGAGCCCTTGCTCCACAGCGGGAGAAGCCACTGCAGCGAGAAGCGCAGACAGCTAGAAAGAGTCCGCGGGGGCAACACAAAGGTGCAGCACAGCCATAAATAAATACATTGTAAAACAAACCTAACGCCTGATGGTTGCAGGGCCTGGGGGAGGGAGGAGGAGTTACTGTTTAGCAGGTGTTTTCAAGCATGGGAAGTTATGGAGATGGATGGTAGCGATGACTGAACAGCACTATGAATGTGCTTTGCCTTTTCATACTGCTCATGGGGCTCTCAAGGCAAGAATACTGAAATGCTTTGCCATTCCCTTCTCCAGCGGACCACGTTTTGCCAGAATTCTTCACCATGACCCTTGAAGAGCTGACTCATTGGAAAAGACTCTGATGCTGGGAAAGATTGAGAGCAGGAGGCAAAGGGGCAACAGAAGATTAGATGGTTGGATGGTGTCACTGACTCAATGGACATGAGTTGAGCAAACGCCGAGAGACAGTGGAGGACAGGGAAGCCTGGCGTGCTGCAGTCCATGGGGTTGCAAAGAGTCGGACATGACTTTAGGGAGTGAACGACAACATGTGCATTTCCAAATAGTAAAGATGGTACATTCTATTTTGTGCGTTTTCACGCAATTAAAAAAAAAAAAAAGTTGAAGAAAAAAACAAACCCAAACAAAACTTAACTCCTGAAGCTGCCAGCACAGAGAGCTTCGATATTTGAGCACTGAAGTCACGCTGTCATTTAGCAGGTCATTAAGTTATCTTTCTTGCAAGTGGATGAAAAAAAAAAAAAGCATCGAGAAGCCCGAAGGACTTTTTTGAGGTAATCCATGTCAAGACCCTGGATCACCCACCCAAATGCAGTCAGGGGGATTCATCCGGACAGTTCTGCGGAGCGAACCACAAACTTGCAGAGCGCAGGAGGCAGAGAGACACTAAACGAGTAAACAGATCACCCCCTAGCAGTTCTGTTTGCCTTTTGGACCCCGCTAGGTCCTGGAGTCGGGCGGGGAGGCGGCCCTGGGGGCGGGCCGGGGCGGGGCCGGCGGTTGACACACGGGCGCACGCGGGCCCCTCGCCGCAGACAATACGCCTCGCGGCTCGAGCGCTGTGGACGCCGCCGCCGTCACCACCCGCCGCCGCTGCCACCGCCCGACGCGAGGTGAGCCCTCCCGCCCCTGCTGTGACCCTCGCTCCGCTGCCGGCCGCCCCTCCGCCCAGCCCGAGCCCGGCAGGTGAGCGCCCCGGGGCTGCCCTGGGCGCCCGCTGGAAGGTAGAGAGGCCAGTGGCCCCATATTTTCCTGTCCCGGCTGGATTACTTACTTGAGGGCGACGTCTGGGGACCCCGGCTCCGAAACACCCACCTCGCTGGCCGAGGTGGGGGGGGGCTCCAGTTCCCCGGTGGACGATCTTGGCATCCGCGGCCCCTCGGGAACTCAGTCTCCGCATCTGTGCAATGGGGCGGCCCGTCTGCGCCGCGCCCGGGGGACCCGGCGCCCGATCGCCCTTCTCCTCCCTCCGAGGCCGGACTCCCAGGTCCTCTGGGCATCGGACCCGAACGCAGGGCTGCCAGCCCAGGGCAGCGACGGCGCGGCCACCAAAAAAAGAAAAAGGATGGGGGCGGGGGAGGAAGATGGCGTCGGGCACCGGTTCCCGCCGGCCCCGGGGTGCCCGGGCGCCGCGCACCGGCCAGGGGGCCCGGGCCAGGCCGGACGCGGGACGCGGGGAAGTCCGGAACAGGAACTGCGCCCCGGGCGGGCGCGGCGCCCTCTGCCTGCCCACGCCCGGGGCAGGTGCGCTCCGCGGGGAAGGCGCCCGGGCCGCTGGTGCAAAGCAGGGACCGCCGGGCGCGCCCCATCCGGGGACCGCGAGGCGCCCGCCGCCCTCCCCCGCGCGGCCAGGACCAGCCCCTAGGGGCTCCGGGCTCCCCACCTCCTGGGTGTGAGTCGTTTTGTAAACCGTTAATTGTTACTATAGTTTTCGCCAGGACGTTGTTGTTCTTGCCGCTGCTGCTATTGTAGCATTTTCCGAGCACCTATGCGGCTTGGTTTCCTTCCTAAGCTTTGGTGCAGCTCCCCGGGAAGAGAGGGTTATGGCTTTATCCTTACCACTTTCGGGAGGGCTCTGTGCTGGCCGGCCTCCAAGGACGGGAGGCCTCCTTGTACGGTTGGAGAAACTGAGCCCGAGTTCAGGAGGCATTATAAATGCTATCTAGCCAAAAAGCCCAGAGCTGTTTCCTAGAAGCCAAGCCAAGCTCTCCACTCAGCCACTTTCTGGCTGTGTTGTCTTCGCTGGGTTCTGGCACCCCCGAGCCTCAGTTGCTCATTCTGTAAAACGGGTCCATGAGGTTTCCCACCAGGGCTGGAGGAATACCACTCCCGAGTGTTGGTGGCCGTTAGTGACTTCTCCGGAGTTAGCTCTTTAACTCTATTTCTACTTATTCTGGGCTGCCCTTGGAATGAGTTCTTAGGAGGAGCGGCACATCTGGGGCGATTGGCACCTGATGCCTCAGTGGCCGGGATCCCGGTCTTAGCCCTGGGCTGGTGGTGCTGGTCTTCCCCACGGTCTCATCTCCCCTCCCTTCTCAGTCCAGGATTTGGGGATTTCCCACCGTCTTAACCTCAAGGTCACTGTGGCTTCTCCAGCCTTACCAACATTAGATTGTACAAGTTTACTTTTGCTTGTGTTTGGTTTGGGAAGAGTGGGGTCTGGGGAGAGTGGCTTCTAGGGGGCAGTGCCTTGGAATGTCCTTCGGGGCAGGAAACATTTTTAATCTACCCTCTAAGATGGCTGCCAGGTGACTTTTTTTTTTTTGGTGGGAATGTTTCTCTAAGCACCAGAGGTTCTGTGCAGCCTTCCATGGGAGCGGGTGAGGCCTAAAATAAGTGGAGTGATGCACTGTAGCAGCGCCCCTGTGGATGCCAGACTCACTGTCTCAATTGCTTCCTCCTCCGAGAAGCCTTCTGTGAATACCTGGTCTAGAGCTGCAGCCCTCCCTCTGTTCCCGGGGGTTCCTCTGCCCTAAAGCTCTCTCTCTCTCTTTTTTTTTTTTTTTTGGATAGGTAAGAAGTGAATTTATTTAGAGAGGTACATATGCCATAGACAGAATAGAGAATAGCGAGAACGGCCTTGGGAGAAACACGCTCTAGTGACAGTGTGGGCTGGCCGAGGATTATACTGTATTGTTTTCAGGACTCTAAGACAGTGTGGAAATTATACGTGCTCACTTAGTCTGATTTACACAAGCCCGTAGCTCCACTGGAACAGGAATTTATTATTATTATTAATTTTTCTTTTTCTTTTTGGCCATGCCACACAGCTTGTGGGATCTTAGTTCCCCAACCAGGGATCCGACCTGAGCCCCTTGGCACTGGAAGCGCAGAGTCTTAACCACTGGACTGCCAGGGAAGTCCCAGAACAGGAGTTGAGAAAGATCACACTAGAGTATCCCCGCTGCCCATCACAACCTGGGCACTCTGGGAAGAAGCTGGTTAGAGCTTCTAAACGTAGCTGGTTGTATGTATCAATATGTTTATTGTAAGTTTTATTAGGTGGTCAGTAGGTGTAGAAACTGGGATTCCCTGGTGGCTCAGACGGTAAAGAATCTGCCTGCAATGTGGGAGACTTGAGTTGGGAAGATCCCCTGGAGGGGAGGGCATGGCAGCCCCCTCCAGTCTTCTTGCCTGGAGAATCCTCATGGACAGAGGAGCCTGGCGGGCTCACGGGGTCACAGAGTCAGACTCGACTGAGCAACTGATCACAGGCGCATATACAGAAGTTGAGCTGCAAAGAAATTAGAGAGCAGTGGTCGTCCGCTTTCTCACGTCTGGTCATCTAGGAAATGGACGAGGGTCCTCGGTGAACGGCTCCATCCACCAGTGAGTCTTGACCCTGACCTCTGAGGTGTTTCCCCCTCTCCCTGGAAAGCATCCTGTTTTTAGTGATCCCATTAAATTTGTAGACAATTAATGGCTTCTGGCTTCCCCTCCCGTGGCCGTAGTGGATCCCACGAGAGTCGGGCTGTTTTTCTCTTGGCCCAGAACAATTCTTCGTTGTTTCAAGGAAGTTCCCGGCACGCTTGGGTTTTGTTGTCGGCGGCCACCAGGAAGCCTGCGGCGGCTCTGAGTGGACGTGTGCGGCTGGCGCTTTGTCCTGCTGTGGGTTGGTTGGGGCCGGGCCCGGGGTGAAATACAGAATGTAAGCAAATAAGTCCCCGCCGGCCGGAGCCCCTCGGTGGCCTGGAGGCTGGCAGGAGAGGCCGGGCCTGGTGGTCAGGGCCCTGGGGCAAGCTTGGGGAGGGCAGCTGATTTCCCTAGTGTCAATATTGGGCTGTGACAGCACAAAACACCGCTGGGCCTTGCCAGGCGCTGCTGGTAAACCTGTTTTTCTGGAGGTGGGAGAAGACACGGGGTCACCCGGAGTCTGAGAGGAGAGGCAAGCTCGGGGCCGGAGCGGGTAGCCCACCTGGCTCTCTGGGCAGAGGCACTGGGTCTGGCATGGAACTCAGCGAAGGCTCGAGGCCAGCCAGGGAGATGGGCGGATTTCCCATTTGCAGACAATGACACATCCGGGAAATCCCAGTGGTGAACTGGGTGGGCGTGCACCTCTGCTGAGCTCCAGGTTCACGGACCAGGAGCCTTCCGTTAGTGAGCACTGACTGTATACTCCAACCCCTTTGGCACTAGTGGTCGGTTTCCACGGACTTCGGGGGAGGGGATGGTTTGGGGATGATTCAAGCACGCTACACTGATCATGCTCTTTCTTTCTGTTATTATTACATTGTGATATAGAATGAAATAATTATATAGCTCACCGTCATGCAGAGTCAGTGGGAGCCCCGAGCTTGTTTTCCTGAGCTCAGGTGGTCATGCGGGCGTCGGGAAGCGGCTGTAGGTACGGATGAGGCTTTGCTGGTTCACCTGCCGCTCACTTCCTGCTGTGTGGCTGGGTTGTTAACAGGCCGCGCACCTATCCAGGTTTGTGGGCCAGGGGTTGGGACCCTGCTGTGTACCATGCATGCAACCTCTGCCTCCTCTCAAAAGCTGAGCGTTTCCAGTCCAGCGTGCCCTGGCCAGGAACTGACTGTCCTGTGAGCCCAGTCCCTTCATTCTGTTGGACCTTGTATTATCTGGTTCCCTTGGGCTGTCCTCATTCACTAGTTCCTGCTCTGAGCCAGGGCAGACAGACAGGTAAACATTTAATGAGACTGTCATGGGCTGTGTGCCTAATCCAGGTCTGTTTACACAAGGTGCTGGGTTAGGAGCAATTAATTCTGTCCTGGGAGGAGGTGAGTTCTGAGCCTGGAGGAAGACACAGGTCCCTGATGCCAACCTGGGGAGGTAGCAGGAGGTATAAAGGTGGGCTTGAGGGCATGGAAAGCGAGGAGCAGGCAGCCCAGGATCTGTCCCCGGAAAGGGGAGCCCCCAAGGCTGCCGACTGGAGGGGGCCGTGTCCAGATCTGGTAAGTGGTTGAGACCCCGCAGCGCTGGGGAGACCCAAAACTGTCTGGAAAGAAGGAGACCATGAGGACCACGTCTCTCTGAGCCCTGAGTGTCTGGACCCAGGAGCACATAGTCCTTCATGTAAATTCTTACAAACTTTAATTGAAGTATATTTGATTTACAGGATTGTGTTCAGGTATACAACAAAGTGATTTGGATATCCGTATATATATATCATCTTTTCTACTAGGTTATCACAGGACACTGAACGTAGTGTCCTGTGCTATATAGTAAGTCCTTGTGTGTTTTATATATGGTAGTGTAGATCTGTTAATCTGACACTCCTGATTTATACTTCCTCTTTCCCCATTGGTAAACATAAATTTTCTATGCCTGAGTCTCTTCAGTAAATAATTTTATTTGTACTGTTTTAGATTTCACATATAAGTGATATCAGTTGTCTTTCTCTGTTTGAGAATGATAATCTCTAGGTTCATACATGCAAATGGCAATAATTCATTCTTTTTGAAAAAAAAAAAAAAAAAAGTGAAAGTCGGTCAGTCGGTCATGTCTGACTCTTTGCGATCCCATTGACTGTAGCCCACCAGGCCTCTGTCCGTGGAATTCTCCAGTCAAGAATGCTGGAGGGGGTTGCCAATTCATTCTCCAGGGGATCTTCCCAACCCAGTGACTGAACCTGGGTCTCCTGCATTGCAGGCAGATTCTTTACTGTTTGAGCCACAGGGAAGCCCTCATTCTTATTAAGACTGAGTAATATTTCGTGTGTGTGTGTGTGTGTGTGTGTGTGTGTGTGTGTGTTGGGGGGGATTTCCCAGGTGTGTGTGTGGGCCTCTCAGGTGGCTCAGCAGGAAAAGAATCCACCTGCAATGCAGGAGGTGGGGGTTGGATCCCTGACTCGAGAAGATCCCCTCGGGAAGGTAATAGCAACCCAACCCACTCAGATGTGACTTCACAACTTAACAACAGCAACACACGCACACACACCCCCCCCCCACATCTTAGGCTAATCATCTGTTGATGGGCACTTGGGTTGTTTCCATGTCCTGGCTATTGGAAATGGCACTACTGCGATACGAGCTTTCATCCTTTCCAGAGATGTGCCTAGCAGTGGGGTTGCTGGATCATATGGCAGCTCTGTCTTTAGTTTTTAAGGACCCTCCACACTGTTGTGCATGGTGGCTGTACCAGTTTACATTCCCACCGACAGTGTCGGAGGGCTCCCTTTCCGCACACCCTCTTCAGCATTCATTGTTCGACAGCCTTTTTAAACGCGTGTGGCAGACCCAAGCAGTACCTTGATGGCCGTTCTTTTTCTAATGGAGGTGGGAAGCCCGGGTCCCCTTTCAGGTGGCAACAAGGACGGGGTCCACTGGGACCCCCTCCGGAATGGGCTTGCAAAGTCTCCTCACCGTGATTCCTCCACCTGGTTCCTCCTCACTTCATGAAGTGTGCATTCTAACAAACACCGTAGTCTGGGTGGTTCATACGCCACAGATACTTATCTCTCACTGTTCTGGATGCTTGAAGTCCAAGGTCAGGGTGCCACAGACTTCCTGTGTCCCCAGTGGTGGGTGTGAAGGGAGCACTCCTGGGCCTGGTTTAGCAGAGTCCGAAGGCAATGACAACCCACTCCAGTACACTTGCCTGGAAAATCCCATGGACAGAGGAGCCTGGTAGGCTGTAGTCCATGGGGTTGCACAGAGTCGGACACAACTGAAGCGACTTAGCAGCAACCCATTAGCAGAGCCCTGGGGATCTCCTTGCCTCCCTGGGCCCTCCCCTCCTTTTTCCATCACGGGCCTTAGGTTTTCCACAGAGGAATTTGGGGCGGGGCAGAAACTTTCAGACCTCAGCCGACTGGTTTAAAGCCAATTTCAAAATCAGTTGTCAAGAGAATTATTCATGTTACACTTTCTCTTTTTTTTTTTCTTTTTTAATGGATATTTGAGCGGGAAAGAAGAGAAAAGAATCTGTCCCCGGTGCTTGTTTAGTGAGTGAAGAATTAGGGGGTCCAGCTGGGCTTTTGGCTAAGATCAAGTGTAGTGTGGGAGTTTCCTGGTGGCTCAGTGGTAAAGAATTCACCTGCCAATGCAGGAGATGAAAGAGAAGCAGATTGGATCTCTGGGTTGGGAGGATCCCCCTGGAGGGGGAAATGGCAACCTGATCCAGTATTCTTGTCTGGGAAATCCCATGGACAGCGGAGCCTGGTGGGCACAGTCCAGGGGGTTGCAAAGAGTCAGACACGACTGAGCGACTGAGCATGGGGCTAAGGAGTTTGTCCAGAGCACCACAGCCAGGCTGGATCAGAACCCAGGTGTGCCTGCAGCCCAGGGCCCCTTGGCTCAGCGTTTTCCTTCATAAGTAATGTGTGACCAGTGAGATGTAAACACAGCTCAGAGCAGGTTCCATGTCTTGCTCCTGTCAATCACAGCTAACCATGACTTCTTTCCATGAAACGCAGAGGCCCACCTCCTTCCATTTTGGAGGCCGCCAACCTGCCAGGTTGGGAGGAGAAGGGGGTGCTGGTTTTGAATCACTCTTTCCGCTGACATTCCTGAGATCCTTGGGCCAGGCCCTGGGGACCTGGAGCCCAGTCATCTCACAGCAACTCTGGCCAAGAATGTGTCCTGGAGTTGGGGCCAGATTTCATGGAGCTCCTCTGCTTAAGTGGGCGACAAACCCTTCACTGTTCGTTTTAATTTGTTTTAGATCCACTCAGAATATTCTTTTAAATTAATTTTTGGCTACACTGGAGTTGCTTGGGCTTAGTTGCCCTGAGGTATGTAGGATCTTCCCAGGCCAGGAATCGAACCCATGTTCCCCTGCATTGGCAGGCGGCTTCTTATCCACCAGGGAAGTCCAGAACATTTTTAATAATGCACATTTCTTAAAAAAAAAAAAAAAGTATTTATCTTACAAATTGTCCCGCAATCCAAATATACGGTAGCTTGGAAAATAATGTTTAGAAAACAAAAACCAATGTAAAAGACGGGTTAAAACAGCTAGAACAGTACAGGCTTTATATGGCTCTGATTTTACTGCTTTCTTATTGCATCATCCATGTCAGAAATCTGTTCCTTCAGCTGGTTCCATTGCTCAGGATTTAAAGAAGTACCTTTTCCTCCTGGTTTTATTTCACCTTCCAGATCCATCCAATAGTCTCTCACAGCCCTTCACTGTTCTAACCCTTAGTTAGTCCTGAGGGAGGCTGGACACAGTAGATGCAAATCAAAAGGGTGTGGGGTTACTGAGTTTTAAACTACAGGACTAGAGAGGGCAAGCCTTTGCCCGAGGCCACCCCAGCCAGAAGCCAAGTTGGATTTCTCACTCTCTGTTTTGTTTAATATATTTTATTCTTATTTAATTATTTGGCTGTGCCGGGTCTTGGCAAGCGGGATCTGGTTCCCTGATCCGGGATCGAACCCAGGCCCTCTGCATTGGGAGCTCGAAGTCTTAGCCCCTGGACTCCCAGGGCAGTCCCGAGGTTGTATCTCTTGCAGTGTCTGCACCTGGTTCAAGGTGGCCCTGCACCTGCGCCAGACTTCAGGGCAGAGGGCTGCGATGCTGGTGCAGTGGTAGGGCTGAGGAAGCCTGTTTCGAGCTGTGCTTAGTGGCTCAGCCACGTCCGACTCTCTGCGGCCCTGTGCACCGTACACAGCACCGCCAGGCTCCTCTGTCCATGGGGATTCTCTAGGCAAGACTGCTGGAGCCGGCTGTCACCCTGCTTGCTTCCAATTCCTACGCTGAATTTCAGCCTTTTGCTTAAAATACCTTTCCCTCCTCTTACCTTCCTCTCATCTCCCTCCCACCCAATTCGGGCATCTGCAGGTTCCTAAGTCTGGCCTCCCCTGCCAGGTGGGGAAGGCGTGGGTGGGGTGGGGGCTGGGACGGGTTGGATGCTCGATTCCTGAAATAGACCTTGAAGACAAGCATCACCCTTTCAGACAAATATCATCCTTTCAGAACGAAAATTCAGGTGATGAACTAGAAACAGTTATTTTTGCTTGATTTTTTGAATCAGTGAGACTAACCCAATACTCAGGAAGACAGAAACATATAGAGTTAAAAAAATTTAAGTCTCCTTACCTTTGTCCCAGAGAGGCCCCTTCTCCTCTTTCCTGATCTTCTTTCTCTTTTGGGAGATGGATCTGTGCAGATAGAGGAGTTTGTCTTTTTTTTTTTTTTTAACATGTGTGCAGCACAGAAGACAAAAGCAGAAGGGGATGACGAGATGAGATGGTTGGATGGCATCAGTGACTCAATGAACACGAATTGAGCAAACTCCGGGAGATAGTGAAGGACAAAGGAGCCTGGCAGAGGAGCCACGGGTCAGACACCTTAGCCACTGAACAGTAATAACACAGCGCAGATAATCTGCGTTCCCCGCTGTGTTCATGCGCCTTCAAGATCTTGGCACAGCGGTACCTGCCAGGTACATGCAGGCCTGCGCAGAGGACACATTTCTAGAAACCAAAGGGCTTGTGCGCTTGTGAGTTTGATATACACTGTCAAACTGACCCCCAGAGAAGTAGGGACTAGCCGTCTCTCACTCCCTTCTGGATCTGTTGATTCCTTAACCAACTATGGAGCCCCCCCGCCCCTGCGAGGTGGCACAAAATGGGCAACTGTTGTATCTTTTGATGTTCTTTGCAACCCTGGAGGCTCCTGGTCTCACAGCAGTGACAGGGCTGGGACAGGAACCTGCACCTGTCCTGCCTAAGTCAGGGCTCTTCTGGTTGATGCTGTAGGCACTGAGTGCTTTGTACGCCAGGCATTGGGCAGGGTGGGTGAGGGGGGGGGGTGTTGGCAATNGTTGTATCTTTTGATGTTCTTTGCAACCCTGGAGGCTCCTGGTCTCACAGCAGTGACAGGGCTGGGACAGGAACCTGCACCTGTCCTGCCTAAGTCAGGGCTCTTCTGGTTGATGCTGTAGGCACTGAGTGCTTTGTACGCCAGGCATTGGGCAGGGTGGGTGAGGGGGGGGGGTGGGACGGGACGTGTGTGTGTGGGCCCCCGAAGGAAAAGACTGGGGGCCAGGGCTTTGCATCTGAGTCCAGAGCATCCACTGGCCTGGCCCAGAGGACTCACTTACCAGAGGGGGCCTCACCTGTACCTACTTTGCTGCAAGGCCCTCAGGGACATGGGGAAGGTTTGGCTGGAGGGCCAGTCAGGGTTCACGCCCCCACAAGGCGGGGGCAGCTGTTTCCATCCCAGGGTGTGTGTGGAAGAGGCACACCCTTGACACTGCAGCCTGGCTGGTCCAGAGCTGACGCCCCCTCCTTCCCAGCCCCGCAGGCGTCCTCGTGACTGTGGGGGCGGCGAGGTTCAATTTGCATCCTGAGATCCAGCGGAAAATGGGTTTCCACTGCGTGTGTCGGAGGGTGAGCGTCGGCTGCCGCCTGTGTGGGTGTGCCTTCCTTTCCACCAAAGAAGAGTTTTAAACTCCTCCTTTGCAAATACGCTGGGAAAAAAAATAGACGCTTGAAACCAGTCCAGGTTCCTGGATCTGCAGCTGCAGTGAGGTCAGTTTTCGCCCCCCTGTTTAATCACTCGACAAGCATTTATCTGCCCGGTGCTGTGGGCTGGGAAGCAGGGATTAATAACGATAGTGACGGCAATTCCTCTTTTTTTTTTTTTTTTTAACTTTTGTTTGGCAGCGCCACAGGGCTTGCAGGAGCTTAGCTCCCCAACTAGCGATGGAATCCCGGGCCCCCTGCAGGGTGAGCTCCGAGTCCTAACCACCGGACTACTAGGGAAGTCCCAGCTCCTGGTTGTCCCCCGTGGAATGGTCCTCACTGAGGAGTGAGGGAGCTGGGCACAGGGGTTGTCCCCCAGGACACCCAGCGGGGGCCAACAGGGGTGTCAGAGGGGAGCGAGCATGGCCAGCGGCAGTGCCCAGGCGAAGACTGGAGGCCTGACGTGTAGTGTGGTGGCAGCTGGGTTAGGATTGGGGCGGCAGGGCTGAGGTGACCAGGGGGAGAAGCAGCTCCTGATGGTTAGTGTCCCCGGAGGGGCCTGGGGAGCGATGGAGCAGGTGGAGGGCTCAGTCTGAAGCTGCTGCGTGGAGGTCACATTGGAGGCCCCCAGCAGGAGCCGTGCCAGACAGCCGGGCCCAGCCCTCAGCCTCCGCTGGAGTGAGGGGGCCGCGGGGAGGGACCAGCTCTGGGGGGCTGCTGCAAGGCCCCTGTCCCCGCTCTCGGCCACGCTGTCCTCTCGCTCAGATCTAGAGCCCCAGGGCCAGCCTAGGTCTGCTTGTTGATTCTCCTCCTTTAGTACCAGCCAGAACCATTGCACTGACGGGCATAAAGGCTAAGGACTTGAATTTCTTCGCTTCTCTTTTTAATAGATAGAGGGTTAAGTGGTGAGCATCTTCATCCACGTACAGGGCTTAAATCAGCGCTTGACCATAGCTGATACCCAAACATCAGCCAGGATTATAAGACAGTAGGGCTGGTTCTTTTTAAAGAAAATATCCTTTATTTGGCTGCCCTGGGTCTTGTGGCATGTGGGATCTTTAGTCCCCTGATCAGGGAACCTGGGTCCCCTGCGTTGGGAGTGCAGAGTCTTAGCCACTGGACCCCCAGGGAAGTCTCTAGTGCTGGTTCTTGCCTGGAAAAGGAACCCTATTAGCCTGGGACCATTATGCCTACTTAGCAGATAAGGAAACTGAGGGTCTCGCCCAAGATCTCACTACAAGTGGTTGGTTAGGATGTCAATTCAACATCCCCCCCACCTGTTTTTGGAGCACTGGGGCAGGGCTCAGATGATGATCAAGGGAAGAGGAGAGTTTGGTGTCTATCCTAGGCCAGCTCTGATCAGATAGGTCCAGAAGGGTCTGGGGACCCACATGAAGGTGCAGAAGGGGCAGGCCCTGCCCCCAGACAGTTGAATCCAGTTGAGGAGGCACCACTCTTGATGCTCAGCCACCTCGAAGCTGGTCACACGCAGTTTAGGCCTCACGCCCGAGCCGCCAGTTGTCACTGTCCCAGGTCAGCACCAGCCTCATAGGACTCAGGGACCCTCATCCTTTGGTACCCAAGGTGCCCAAGGAGTCTAGGCATGTCTACAGGGAACTGAGGGATGTTGGGATAGTGGCTCAAGGTGAAGCTCAGGCCACGTGCCCAATGAAGTCCCCTGGCGACCCCTTACCAGTGGGGCAAGGGTGTCCATAGGCGCACAAGCTGTCTCTGGGAAGGAAACAGCCCTGTGCAGAGGGGCTTGGAGGGGGAGTGAGGGGCTAAGGGAGCAGGGAAACAGATGCAAATGAGGGCTGGGGCCATTTGCATAGACACTCTGAGAGCTCCTGGTCCGAGTTCCTGAAATGCTGGCCTAACACGAGGTCAAGTTCACTGGGCTTAGAACCTGTTTAATGTTAAAACCTGTCTCCATTTATCTGGATCTTTTAAGTCCTTTAATGGAATTTGTATTTATCCATAAAGGCATTTTTTGGGGCGGGTCGCTCCCCTTGCATTGCACAGTATGCGGGATCCTAATTACCCAACCAGGGAATGGAACCCGTGACCCCTGCAGTGGACGCTGGGAGTCTCAACCACTGGATCGCCAGGGAAGTTCTTGTCCATACAGATTTTAAGCACCTTTCTTAGATTAAAAAAAAAACCCACACATTTATTTCCTGATCACAAACCTTATATTTTCACAGTTGTATTTACTGTCTACAATATTTTCAGGTTGTCTTGTAGGAGTGCTCTTGATTTTCCTGTGTTGATCTAGCTTGTTAAGACTCATTTATGGGACTTCCCGGGCAGTCCAGTGGTTAACACTCCATGGCCCAAAAAAGAAAGAAAGAAGAAGCTGGTTGTTATCATTCTTTAGGAAGTTGTGTCCAACTCTTCGTGACCCCATGGACTGTAGCCCGCCAAGCTTCGCTGTCCATGGCATTTCCCAGGCAAGCCTACTGGAGTGGGTGGCCATTTCTTCCTCCAGAGTGTCTTCCCCATCCAGGGATCAACCCTGAGTCTCCTGCTTTGGCAGGCCGGTTCTTTACCACTGAGCCACCAGGGAAGCCCCAGAGAAGAAGACTCATTTACCATCTTCCCCATAAATCTAACTTAAGTCCACTCGCCTCCCTGACATCAGTGGCATCAGTGCCCCTCCTTCCAGGGGGGTTGACCTGGGAGCAGGGTCTGTGGTCCTGGTTCGGCATCTCCTAATCATAAGGGGAAGGGATAAGAGTCATCCCTGGCTACACAAGTGGCTTCAAACCGCACTAGTTATATCACCTACTCTTGGGCAGTGTGGCAGGTGGATCTGGACTCACTCCATAGCTTGTAACTGATAGACCCCAGAACGAAGAGGTGAAGATTTAGGCACCCAGAGGGCCACCTGTGCTGGGTGTCTGTGTTGCTGCCAGCCTTTTAGGGTCTTAGAAACGTCCCCGGGACCCTCCCTGTCTGTGTGGCGGGCCTGCTGGTTGGCAGCGGGGTTGGGGTGGGGTCGCTGGCGGCGGGGGCAGCCTGCTTTTGACACTCTGCCTGCAGGCGCCCTCAGCAGGTGGCTGCACCATTCCCCGCAGCCCGCCTGGGGTGCCAGGGGCCACCCTCCTGGCTCCACCCACCAGGTCTGACCTGACATCGCCCTTCAGCCCACGGGGGAAGGGGCTGTCCTGACAGGTGCGGGTGGCATCTGTCAGACTGGGGCTCTTTTGTGGCCCCTGTGGCTGTGTTTACACGTCAGCTCTCTGCAGCCCCAGCGCCCGCGACCTGCCTTTCACGTCGCGCTTTCATCTGGAGCAGATGTAAAACGGTTTCTCTCCCAGGAAACTGAAGCAGCCCGCTCCCTTTGATGCAGGCTCTGGCCACGTATTCTCTGTGGAACAATGCTGTCCTTGTGCGATTTCTTTCTCAAAGGCCAGGGTGCCCCAGACGCCTAGATACCTGTGTGTGCCATCAGATGATGTCATGTCCATCTCTGCGTGCAGTTTGCTTGCACTGTTGAGAATGACTTGTCTAGACTCGCCCGGCGGCACCTGGAGGACCCAGGAAACTGACCTGCCTGCCCATGAGCCCCTGCCCTGTCTGCGTTGCCGGCCGTCCCCCTTTAGCGCTGAGAGCACGTGCGCTGTGTGTGGCTTTGCGTCCCTGTGCTTGCGTACCTCTTAGCCGCAGTCAGGAATGAACATTGGTCCTCCCTGGCCTGGGGAGCAGGAGGCCTGGGTGTAAACCAGTTGATTGTTGATACAACTAATTTTGGGGGGCACATCCATGACATGTGGGAGCTTAGTTCCCTGACCAGCAGTGGAACTGGTGCTCCCTGCAGTGGAAGCACGAAGTCCCAGCCCGCCCTCAGCTGTTACGGAAAGAACTGGATTGAGGTACAGAGGTCTTAGCAGCGCTGCTCCCCACCAGGCTGTGCTCAGAGTGTTGGTACTTGGGACGCCCCTGATGGTCCAGCGGTTAGGAATCTGCCTTGCAGTGCAGGGGACGCAGGTTCGTGCCCTGGTCGGGGAACGAAGATTCCACATACCTTGGAGCAGCGAAACGGGCGCGTCACAACTAGACAGTCGGAGCACCGGAAGGAAAGCTCCCACATGATACACCGAGACCCAACACCGAGCCAAATAAATGGATCAAAGTCTTCAAAACGGTTTTGACACTTCAAGGAGGTTCCTTCATCCCCCAGCAGCCTAGCGGGGGCGGGGGTGCTCCTGACAGTTACCGATGAGAAAACGGTGGCGTCACAGCTCCTGAGTGGAAGGGCGGGGATTTGAACTGGGGCCCTTTGGCCCTTCACTGTGTCCTGGAGCGAAGGCTGTTTGGTACAGCGTGGGGTAGGTTCTGGTGAGCACGGCCATAGGCCTAACCAGCTGTCACACGAGATGGTGTAAACAGAGCTGCCCAGCCTGTCTGCTCCCTTTCCACCGCCGGGTCAGACTGAGGCCTTGTTGACCGGAAGCGGGTTAGAGGCCCACCACCAGCTGCAAGGCGTGCCGGGGAAAGTGAGAACAGAGGGATTAGAACTGGCGTAGATGAGCACACATCAGCGCCACCCCAGAGAAAGCTAGCTCTGTTAGCAAGGAGCCGGGCAGAGGGAGGGGAGACAGTCAGCCGGAGAAAGGCGGTTATAGAACACTGCGGAAGGAGTGACCCCCTTTTTTTTTTTAAAGGTTCTCATTAGTTATCTGTTTTATACATTTTGTTGTTCAGTCGCTAAGTGGTGTCCAGCTCTTTTCAACCCCGTGGACTGCAGCACGCCAGGCTTCCTTGTCCTTCACCATCTCCCAGAGTTTGCTCAAACTCACGTCCGTTAAGTTGGTGATGCCATCCAACCTTCTCATCCTCTGTCGTCCCCTTCTCCTCCTGCCTTCAGTCTTTCCCAGCATCAGGGTCTTTTTCAGTGAGTCAGTTCTTTGCATCAGGTGGCCAGAGGATTGGAGTTTCAGTTTCAGCATCAGTCCTTACAATGAATATTCCGGGCTGATTTCCTTCAGAATGGACTGGTTGGATCTCCTTGCTGTCCAAGGGACTCTCAAGAGTCTGCTCCAGCACCACAGTCCAAAAGCATCAGTTCTTTGGCGCTCAGCCTTCTTTATGGTCCAACTCTCACATCCATACACGACCACTGGAAAAACCACAGCTTTGATATATGTCAATCCCAATCTCCCAGCTCATCCAACCCCACCCCTAGGCGTGATCTCAGTTTTGAAAATGCGTGTGCTGTGCATGTGTTTAAAAACTGACACTACCTCTCTGGGAGTTGGGATTGTGAATGACTTTTGCTTGCTTAGCCTGTGATATTTGCCTCTTTCTGCTTAGGGGGAGTAGCAGTAAGAAGCTGGCAGAACCCAAGGAATTGGCACTCTGGATGGAGCCCAGCTTTAGTCCACTATGACACCAGACATTTGGGATTTTTTGTTTGACTATAGGCCTCTTGGGGATAGCATTAGAGCCTTGCATTTATAGTCCGATTTCTCTTTTTTGGGGGGGCCACACCGTATGACTTGCGGGATCTTAATTCCCCAACCAAGAATTGAACCCGGGCCACGGCAGTGAAAGTGTCAAGTCCTAACCACTGGACCGCCAGGGAAGAAGTCCCTGATTCTCTTTTCACAAAGGAAGAAGGCGAGACCCCTTATAGATCTCCAAATCCCTGAGAGATGGATGAGAGAGAACAGAGAGGCATGGTGACCCTCCCAGAGGCACACAGCAGAATTCGTGCCAGGGGGAGCCGGGGTAGAGGTAAGGTGACTAGTAAGTGATACCCCAGATAGCACACTTCTGAGTATCCAGTCCTTGTCTTTTTCTTCCAGAGAAGAAATGTATCAAGCAAGACCCCTCTCTAGGAACCTCTTTTTGTACACCTTCCTACAAAACCATGGCCCAGGCTTCCTGGATGACCAAGACTCAGAGCTTCCCGGCGTGACCAGTATCTTGGAGTTCCACCCCATCTCCCCCTACAGGTAGGGGTAGCCTTGGGCCCGGTCCACCCTTATTCCTGGTCAATGACTGTGGCAGGTGGTTAGCAGAGCCCTCTGCGTTCTCCGGGCAGGGCTGCAGCGTGGAAATTCCCCAGGCGTGGTCACAGAGGCAAGCGCCCTGGGCGGAGCTGCTCACAGAGGAACCCCTCCGAGCACCCAGCATAGTCAGTCCCAGGACCGCCCTGCAGTGCTGGCTGCCAGAATGACTCAAGCCCGTGGCCTTGACGGAGTGCCCCTGGCCCTTCTGACCACAGTCACGTCAAGGTCTCATAAGAGATGGATTTGGTTTTAGAGAACCAGAAGGAGGCGGCTGCAGATGCGGTTCCCAACCCTGGCGATCAAGGCGGGGAGGAGGAGACTGTCCCAGCATCCGCGCCAGGCCTCTAGAGGCTTCCTCCTGCTTCAGGCCTCGGAAAACTCTCAGCCATTAGGCCTTGGGCGTAGGCTTGGGGCTGGTTGGAATCTTAGGTATGGAGGAACTTGGGAACCTGCCCCCTTCCCCTCCGTGTAGATGGAGTTGGGGGCGGTGTCGTCCTGACTCTAGCCTGCCACCTGATGGCCCGCCAGCCCTCCCTAGCGTCACCGTCCCTCTTCCCCTCCTCCCCACCTCCCGGCCCAGACTGGGCAGGTGGCCGGGGCTAGGCTGGGAGGGACTTGGAGTCCGGGAATTTCCAGCCAAGTCACCGGGTTGGAATGTGGGCAGCACCCTGGGAGCAAGGCTGAAGCTGGCCCAGGTGCCCAGAGTGTGAATGTGAGCATCTCTGTTTCCATCAGGGAGTCAGTGGTGGGGGAGGGCCACATAGCCCCTCCTTTCTCAAAAGGATTGGTGACATCAGAGGTGGGTTCAGGATTAGGGACTGGGAAACACGTCCCAGGGTACTTCCCTGGACTTTCTGGGGTGCTCGGATTACCTTGGAGGGGAAGGGAGGCTAATTGTTGTCACAGCCATTGAGTATCTCCCTGCCCTCCCACAAAACGGGGGGTGGGGGGCAGGCTCCACCAGGGCAGCCCCCTCCCCAGGGTCCAACATCTGTGCTCCAGGGACTTCCCCCAGGGATGGGACCTCAGTGGCTTCTTCTGAAGCAAAGTAGGAGCCAGAGGAGGGGGCGTGTGAGGGCTCCCTGCCCCCACCTTGGTGCCCCCACCTTTGTGGATCTGGGGTCTGGGGGCGTGGGGTCACCAGCCCAACCACCCCAGGCCCCTCTCCTTGCCTCCCCGCAGTGGCAGTCCGCACTGCCTGGCCCTGCAGCTGGCCTCCATTGCCGACGAGATGGAGCTGAGGTTGCTGGTGCCCCAGTTCGTTGAGCCCTTCTGGATGACCATGTACAGGTGACAAGCCCCACTGGGCCCAGGACGCCCGTAGACCAGGGCTGGCCCCCCGCGGCTCCACTCCCAGTGTTGGGGGGGCGGCCCGGGGCCCAGAGCCCCCTAGTCCCTGGAGCTGTCCTGGGCCGCACACCCCCGTGCCCTCCTTTCCCCGCTATCCTCAAGCCAAGATAGCCCCCTTCCAGAAGAGTCTTGACTGAAGAGGGTAGGAAGTCCTCAGGGAGCTGGGATGGAGCCCTGTGCCCAGCGTTATGGGCAGAGCCTTCTGCGTGGGGGTGGGGGTCCTTGCAGGAGGACTCAGCTGCCAGCATTCGCCAGCTTCCCTGCGGGTTCTCAGAACCTCGCAGACTTGCCCAGGTGAGACCAGAGAGAGCCGTGACTACCAAAGGCTAGGATGCAAGCTGGCAGCGGGTCTTGGTGTCCAGGGAAGCAGCCTGCCTTGGAGGGGCCCGGGTCTCTCTCGGAACACGACTCCTCCTGCACTGGCCTCTGGGAGCCCATGAGCGGTGGGGCATCGCCCAGCTCCCAGGACGCAAGTCCAGATCCCCACGGGGTGAATTTAGAACCAGAGGGCCGGGTGACAGTGGGTGGGCCAGGCCCTCCCCTCCCCAGCGGTCCCTGGGGGCCACCTCTTGCCCCTGCTCCCGTGTAACGGCCCTGCCCCCTTTTCTGTCTTGCAGCTTGTTTTTCCCCTACAGCCACGTAGGGCTCAGGGATGTTCTGAGAAGCTTTATGGTTGCTTTCACCAACCTCAGGGAGAACCGAAGGCTCTGGAGCTTCCTGACTCTCAGGGACCGGGTAAGCGAGCCTTGAACTCCTGACCTTGATTTCCATCCGGTGAGTGGTGACTGCTCTGGAGCAGCTGCTTGGGACTCTCCTCTCTGGATGTCACCCCCGACTGTCTTGCCCACTCCCCGCATCTGCTACCGCTGCCTGGTCCCCGGGGGCCTCTGGGTTTGAGGCTGTGGTTCGTGGGCTAAATGCACGCATCTGCTTCCTCATCTGGGCTTTTTCCCCCTCTGTCAGGAATTGCCTTCATCAGGCAGCCCGGCTGCTCACAGTTGCCTCTTGTCCTGACGAGCAGCTTTCCGGACCCCTCCTCTTCCCTCCCCATCAGTGTGGCCGAATGCCGCAGTCCATTCTGTCAATATCACACCGGTTTTCCTGGCAGACCAGCAGCCCCCAGTGGGCCGGCCTCCTCTCCTGCCACATCCTCCGGGCCACGGTCCTCTTCTACTCCTCCCGTGTTTCTCATCTTTCCAGTCACCCCGTCCCAGACCCCCCCAGTTCTTCCTGCGGCCCCCACGTTAGCCGACGACTCCCCGCACCACCCCCGTCCCCACCCTCGCCTGGCTGGCTCCCCGTTTCCGCAGGGCGGGGGGTTGAACGGGCGGGCCTCCTGCCGACTGGAGGTCCTCACCTGTTGCCACCTTCATCCCACAGGTGTCGCCCGGCCTGTGGCCTGAGCTGGCGCTGTCCCTGCTGGTGGTGGCAATGCTCAGCTGGGGGTGCCGCCTCCACTGACCGAGCCGCTGCTCATGTAGGGGTGGGGCTGGCCCCTCTCCCTCGACCACCACCCTGGCGGTGGCCCTGTTTTGGTGGTGTCTTTTAACTGTTTTCTGATGATGCTTTTTTTTTAAATTTAAACTCTGAGTGCTGGGACACTGAGGTTCATACTAGTTTTTTTTTTTTTTTCTTGGGTTTTTTTTTTTTTTTTTTGGTAAGAGAAATGAATTTATTATACCTCTGGGGTCGTTACTGGTTAACGACCCACTCTCCCAGCCCCAGCCCGCTCTGCGGTGGCCTGTCCTGAGACGGAGCCTCCCTCTCACGGGTTGGTCGAACAGGGGGCGGCGGGGGGAGTGCTGGTCACACCCCCGTGTCTGGGATGCCCGTGGCACAGGGAATCTGCTGGAATGGATTTCTGCGGAGCAAGGAGAGCTCAATAAAATGTTGGTTTCCAGCCGGCCTCTGTCCTCTCTCGGGGTGGGTGGGCTGCATCCTGCCGGTGGGGTGTGGGGAAGGCAGGGCGTGCTCCGGGTCATCATCGCGCCTGCGGTACCACCCGGCTCCCAGCTCCTTCCTGCACCTTCCACGGCTCTGCGGTACCACCCGGCTCCCAGCTCCTTCCTGCACCTTCCACGGCTCTGCGGTACCACCCGGCCCCCAGCTCCTTCCTGCACCTTCCACGGCTGGCGTGCTGTTTGGCCTGCATGAGCCGGATTACTTCCTCATCATGTCCTGGTGACTGAAGCCTGCTGTTAGGGATACGTTCCTTTGGGCTGTCAGTGCCTCTTGCAATTGGGCTGTCTGCCCTCCTCATGTCTGCTCATCCAGGGCTCCCTGCTGGGGATCGTCACGCCCGCGGGGTGCAGAGAGGGGGCTGGGCCGGGGCACCAGGGGCAGGAAGCCAGGCCCCCACCCTGCGGTCTCAGCCCACCCCAGACCTGACCCGGGGCAGTTTCTAAACCCTGAGAAGCGGGCCCTCTTTCCCCTGGTGCCGTCTCTCCCCACCCCTTCGTGCTAGCCCTGAGCTGAGGTGAGCCACCTTCCAGCTCCCCTACCCCCGTTCCATTCCCCGGGCCCTCAGCATCTTTTGCTCATCCTCCACCCCCACCAGGACTCAGGGATGGTGAGTCTTTGCTGAGCCCCACTCAGCCCTGGAGCTGACTCAGCAGGTGCAGCTACCCCCCACCTTCCAGCAGGCGGGTCAGACCCTGGCCCCTCCATCCTGCCTGTGCCCCTGCACACCTCCAACCCTCATGACTGAAGGGAGCGCCCCAGGCCTTATGCTGCAGCTCCCCAAGGTCTGGCTCTCCACGGCTTTGAGGCCTGACTTCACTCCCTTTCCTGTGAGGTGTCACCATGTCAGGCCCTGAGACCCTCACGGCGGGGCTGGGGGGTGGAGACCAGAATCTCCCGGTTCCCAGGCAATGGCCGGGATGCCCCATCTGCGCAGCCGGCTTTGTCTGGAGAGCTCACTCTCCATCCCAGACTGGCAGCCCATTCCCGCCAAGGTTGTAGACCCGGGAGTGACCCGAAGGCTCACCCTGTGTGGTCTACTGACTCCAAGGCCCAGGGACCCACTGTAGAATGGCTAAGGATGAGGGCCTGGGAAAACTCCGGGGCCTGCAGAGGGTGAGACGAGTCCTCCCCGAGGAGGGGCTGGGGGAGCTGGACTGCAGTACAAAGGCCCTGGGGCGGGGACAGGCCGGCACGCGGAGGCAGGCGGGCCAGCGCCGGCCCCACTGTGTCCCCTGGTTCATGCCAGCCCGGGCCTGGGTTAGCTGCCTGCCGCAGCTCTAGCTCCCATGCAGCACTTGACCTTCCGGGCCGATGTGGATCCGGCCGTGGAGGCCCAGCACTTCACTCCTGTCCACCTGGACAAGCCCCCCTGATGGGGGAAACTGAGGCTCAGAGGCAGGGGACTTGACCGAGGTGGCCTAGACTTTCATCACCCCAAGATCCTCCAGTCCAGTCAGATTGGGATCCAGAGTGAAACCCATTCCGGCTGCTCCATGTGGCAGTTTCCATAGGAGCAGAAGAGCTGAAACCGGTCTCCATCTTGAGTCCACAGCAACACCAGAAACAACTCTCCAGTGTCCAAAAGGGAGACCCAGAGGCTTGTCCCTGTCAGGCAGAGGGCAGGGGTGACGTGTGGTCACCCACTGGCCGCCTGACTCCTAGACAATTTTCACACGATGCCTCCCATCCCCCATCTCCTGCGGCAAGTCTCTCGCAGGCCCCAGGGCACCGCTGCACACGGTGAACACCGAGGGCACGGTGCCTCTTCCCAGGCAGACCCGGGGAGCCAGGTGGCTGCAGAGAAGCTTCTCCACTGACGTGGGGTCCAGAGAGGTGGTGGCAGGTGCGAGTCCCACCTCAGGGTGAGTGAGAGCCTTCAGACCAAGGATAGCGCTGGTATCGTCCCCATGGGGGCAGGAGCTGGCCAAGGTCCTGCCGAGAAACAGGATGCAGGACCCACTGTGGTCCTGGGCCCTCACCCCAGGATGACTCCTGTAACTCCCGACACAATCTGCCATCTCTGCAGGATTCAATTGGAGGTTGGGGGGTTGGGCAGGGAGAGGGCCCACCCACCCCCAACCCAGGGCTCCTGGAGTAGAGGTGGAGCCCTGCCCACTGCACCTGTGATGGGGTAAACGGGCCCAGAGGCAGGGGACTTGCCCAAGGTGGCCCAGGCTTCCATCACCCCAGGATCCTCCAATCCAATCAGATTGAGATCCAGAGTGACACCTGCTCTGGCTGTTCCACGTGGCAGCTTCCACAGGAGCAGAGGAGCTGAAACCGGTCTCAAACTTGTGTCCACAACACCAGAAATGATTCTCCCAGTGTCCAAAAGGAAGAGCCAGAGGCTTGTCCCTGTCAGGCAGAGGGCAGGGGTGACGTGGTCACCCACTGGCCGCATGACTCCTACTGGGCGGCCCCTGAGACAGCTGCGCCCAGAGGAGCAGTGAGGCCTGCAGCCTGGGCGGCCCGCCCTCTGCCGCCCACCTGTGGGGCTGTGCTCCTCAGAGCTGCTTGAGGCGCAGCCAGATGCCTGCGCCTGGACTGGACTGTGGAGACGGAATGGTCTCCCAGGCTGCCTGTTACAGAAGGCTCTCAGCCAAGGGGGTTCCAGCAGACTCATCAATTGTTTACAAAGTAACGAGGCCTTCCCTGGGGCTCAGTGGGAAAGAATCCGTCTGCCAGTGCAGGAGATGGGCTCCACCTCTGCTCCAGGAAGATCCCACCTGCCACAACTCCTGAGCCCACGCCCTGTATCTCAGAGCCCGTGGTCCCCGACAAGAGAAGCCCCGCATGCCGCAACTATAGAGCAGCCCCCTTCACAGCAACTAGAGAAAGCCTGGCAGCAAGGAGGACCCGGCACAGCCAGAAATGAAACGGACTAGATGCAAACTGAACAAAGTTCTTTGTGAAGATTTGAAATTCTCTAACAAAACAAAGGAGATCCGACCAGTCCATCCTAAGGGAAATCAGTCCTGAATATTCACTGGAAGGACTGATGCTGAAGCTGAAACTCCAATCCTTTGGTCACCTGTTGTGAAGAACGGATTCTGTGGAAAAGACCCTGATGATGGGAAAGACTGAAGGCAGCAGGAGCAGGGGACGACAGAGGATGAGATGGTTGGATGGTGTCACTGACTCAATGGACATGAGTCTGAGTAAACTCTGGAAGTTGGTGATGGACAGGGAGGCCTGGCGTGCTGAAGTCCATGAGGTTGCAAAGAGTCGGACATGACTGAGCGACTGAACTGAACTGAATAAAACAAAGTTGGAAGAAACAGTTCTTCATTGTGCTCCAAAGAGCACGCAAACCTAGGCCTTGGTGAAACAAGGATCTGCGGCAGTGATTCTCAGCCGTGGGAGGGCTGTGGGCTGTGGACACAGGTGGGCGTGTCTGCGGTCACAATCCCCAGAAACGCGATTGCTGTGGAATCGCTAGGGGCCAGGACAGCGGCCCACGAGCACGCGACTGTCCCACACAGTGAAGACTGGTTCTGCTCAAAGGTCAACAGCACTCTAGTTGAGGAACAGAACTAAAAATGAGAAACCCTTAGGAGCTTGGGGTTCGCAGATACAAAGCACTACACATAATAGATAAACCACATCATTCTGTGCAGCACAAGGAACAATACTCAGTTCTCCTGTGATTAAACCGTAATGGAGAGGAATATGAAAAAGAATGTATATATATATTGATATATATAACTGAATCACTTTGCTGTACACCAGAAATTAATACAACTAGATTAGATTAACTAATCTTTAGATTAGTAGATTAACTAGACTTCAATTAATTAAAAAAGAGACACCCTACCCAGGGTTTGACGTATGCCTACACGAACTCAGACATTTCATCCCCAGTGAGATTTTCCCAGTATCACTGTGTAATGAAAAACCACCCCAGAAGTTGAAAACTGATCACATTTAATACTGATATTAGGAGCGGGGCCCCTGCGCCGTGCTCCCGGTGTGGAGCAGGCCGAGGATAAGCTCGGTGGGCGGGCCCAGGCTGGACTCGGCCCTGGGCACACAGCAGGCACTCGGTGACTGCAGTCGGAAGGGGTGACGTGGGGGTGGGAGAGGATGCAGGGCCGCCCTCCCCATGCAGCTCCCGCCCTGCTAAAGGGCCTTTTCCCCCACCAAGGCAGAGGCCACTTGCTCCCTGGCATACAGTAGGCACTCGATGCTTTCTGGTGGGTAAGTAAACAATTGAGTGATGGGGACCGAATGGCTGCCAAGGCCCGTGGGTCCTAAAGCCCTTTGGATTCAGGGGCAAAGGAGCTAAGGTTTTAGCTGCATTGTGTCTAGAGGAGGCTGGGCCAGCAGAGGAGAGTGTCTGGCGCTGGCCTCAAGCCATGGCCTACGGCGCCCACACGGCAGCAGGCCAGGCCTTCCCGGGCCTCAGAACACTCCTGCCTACGGAGCAGCTGCCTGGGCCCTGGGGCGGCGATGTGGGCTGCCCAGGAGGCGGGGGTAGACCCCGCAGGTCTTCACAGGACCAGCACAGCTGCGGCCCCCAGCACTCAGGCATGCCGGGGAGAGATGGACACTGGCGTGTGAAGAGACATGGCGTGTGAAGAGACACTCGCTTCTAGTGCTTTCCACAGGGCATTCAAAGCACACTACCCTCCTGCTCACGCGGGGGCAGGGCCTGACAGGAAGGCCAGGCTGGGCTCAGCCCCCCGGAGCCTGAGTCCTCGGCCGTGGCCCGTCCACGCCAGGGCCCGCGGGAGGCCCTACGGGGGCCCCTCTGCATCCTCGCTGGCCTCCAGCACCTCCACGTGGCTGTAGGACCTCCAGGCCTGCAGGTTACAGCTCTTCAGGATGGTGCCCAGCTGCTTCCCAGGCCCCACCTCGAACGTCTGGGGGAACGCGGTGCCCTTCCTCCTCTCGTATATGGCGTGCATTGTCTGCTCCCACTTCACCGGGGAGGTCACCTGCTGCACCAGCAGCTTCTGGATGTGTTTGGGATGCATGTATCTGTTCCCATCGACGTTCGAGTGCACAGACACCAGGGGCTTCTTGACATCAATCGCCTTTAACACTTGTGCCAGGGGCTCCACGGCCGGCGCCATGAGGCGGGTGTGGAACCCACCGCTAACTGGCAACATCTTGGTGCGTCTGAAGTGATACTTAGAGGAATTCTTCTGGAGAAACTGCAGAGCCTGGAAGAAAAAAGAAGGGAGGTTTAAGCCAGCGAGTCTCAGGGGAAGAAACACACAGTAAGGGGGTCACCTCTGACTGACGCCATCAGTCCTCCGCAGAGAATATGCATCTCTCTACACACCCGCATGTGTATTTCACCCCGCACAATTGCAAAGTTGGCGTCCCGGAAGCCCTTCTGACCATTCACACGCCCCGCCTGGGCGGGTGACCACCCTATGCCTGGAAGAGAGCCGAGACTGGGAAACGCGGTCCTGTCCCAGCTCCGCCATTCACTAGCTCGGTGGCCCCAGGCAAATCTTTGAACGTCTTTTATTCCATCCGTGAAAATGAGCACAATTTCATCTACTTCATAAGACTGGTGGGAAGTGACCAGACAAGAGGCGTGGAAGGATCTGATACACGAAAAAGCATCTAATCCTGCTACTCGTCATAACTGTTTAAGCTTGTTTCCTTGTTACTCCATAAACTTCATGTAGGATGACAATTCAGGAGGCTCCGAGTCTCATCTCACAATCCGGGGTCTGAAAGCTCTCATCTAGTGTTTCTCTAGAGAAGGCCAAAGCTCTCCTTCCCTGCAGCCCGAAGCCACTTCCTGAAGGCTCCTCCGTCCAGCGGGGCCCCCAAGACTAAGAGGCTCCGACTCAGGACCACAACATACTTGGCAAATACCTGAAACGGTGTATGTTCTTAAGAGATCCTGTGCCTTCAGGACGCAGCCCAAGGCCCACGACCCTGACAGCCCTTCCCTGGGATCGAGCAAAGGGCTTCCTAGGAACTAACCTGTCTGCTGTATCCCTCTAACCTGACGCCACCCATGGCCTGCTCAGAAGCTGGGCCAGCTGCTCCTGAAGACTCAAGGAAAGTAACAGTAGCTGAGTGACTTGGGAAATTTTGCTCTACCTCTCTCTGCCTCAGTCTCCTCACCTGTAAAAATGGGGATAACACCAATAGTTATCTCAGGACTCTGATAAGAACTATGCCTGGCATACAAGCTCTACAGAAGAGTTAGCAATTACTGCCTTGTTACCAAGCCCTGGGATTGGTAACATGAAAAAATAGAGCAGGGTAGCTCTCTGTGCCCCCGAAGGGTAGGAGGGGTTAACATCTGGGGCTGGATGGTGCTCTTCGGCCCGCTCCGAGGGCCCCACCCTGCAGGAGTGTAGCCTGTGCCCAGGCATGGCCAGTGCAGCCTGCGGCTCATCAGAGGCCACCAGCCTGTGCCCTGAGCTGGTCTATTCCACACCAAGGGCACTTAGCTGTCTGAGCCCTGGAGCAAAAGCCACGGGGAGCAGAGCCCAGCATATCGAGCCATCACGGAGGGTGACCCACGCGTGGGGGCAGCACGGTGGGGTCTGGCCCTCTCTGCAGCAGAGTCCAGCCTGACCTGGGGGTCCACACCCAAGACCACGCTCCATCTGTCTCCATCACCCCAAAGGACGTGCCTGCGGTGCGTCCCGCCTCCACCATCACGGGCGCTGGCCTCTCTGCCTCAGCTTCCTGCAGCTGAGCCGCCCTGCTCAGAGCACAGGACTGGCCGTGAGGACTGGATGGGCCGAGCCAGGACGGAGCAGCACCGGCCTGAGTTCTGCACCCACAGGCCCCAGCCAGGCGCACGGCACAGAGCCGGCCCTGCTGCTCGGGGCGCCTCTGGGCCTGGGGCGCCCCTGCTCTCGGCAGCCCCACCCTCTGCGCAGTGCCTCCTGGGCTGCCTCCTTGGCCCATCGGGTGGCCGGCCTGACCCCTGCAGGGCCCTGAAACCTGGAGTCTTCCACTCACAGCTGCCTTCCTTTGACGGCAGGAACCCTGGTTGATCTCTCTGTGTGTCCTCAGCCCGAGAAAGGATGTCGGCAGTGAGTGGAGGCTGGACAGAGGAAAGTGTGCAAAAACAGACACCTCAGGAAAAGCAGAGCGACCCAGCAGGAGGCAGCTGCTCCTCTGAGGAAGCGAGGGGACGAGAGGCTGCGAGGAGGCCAGAGCGTATCACAGGGAGGCCCTGGAGATGACCTGGTTCAGCCCCTTTACCTTCCATGTGGGCTGGGGATTTGCCCGGGGTCCGGTCGTCCCTCATCACTGGAGCACGTGGTGGAGTGGGAACAGTACCCAGGCTCCCCCTGGAGCGCTCGCCCCACCACAGACACGCTGAGAGACCAGGGCTGAGCAGAGCACCCGTGAGGCTCAGCGGGGGCCCGGGTGTGGAGTAGTTTCCACCTTCTGCACCGGACTGGGCTCTAGGAAGGCCGCTCCCGCCAGCACCAACCTCCAGGTGTCCTGAGACCACCCTGCAGTCAGGGAAGAGGTAGCTGGCCACCTCGCACACGGGGTTCTCCACACCCCGGGTCTTGCAGTGCTCCTGGGCTTCCAGACAGGCGATGGTGAACGTGGACTGACGCTGGCCGAGGACGGACAACATGCCACTGGGCACGGCTTCCGAGGCTTCCTGCATGGCCTCAGCTCGAATTTTCACTGCGTACAGACCTACACGGAGAGAAGCGCATTTGGAAAAATCAGGGCACGTGATCGAGAAGGGAAGCCCAGTCCTGAGAAACAAAGCACAAATTCCACCCTCAGTGGAGACTCTGGTACTGGATCCATCACCAGTCCTCAAGCCGCTGCCCTAAGGATCCGAACTGCATCCATCACCAGTCCTCAAGCTGCCGCCCTAAGGATCCGAACTGCACAGAGATGGTCCCCCAACCATCAGAGAGCAAGGCACGGTCCCTGGCACAGTACAAACGAACCCACGGAGCTTCCTGCCTTCGAGCTCGCTGGTGCAGGATGGTGGTTCTTAACCAGGGCGATTTTACCCCCAGGGCGGTACCTGGAAACAGCTTTTGATCATCAGGGGGGTGGCGGGTGCTACTGGCATCTGGTGGGCACAGGCCAGGGATGCTGTTCAACACCCTACAAAAAACAGCCCCCCCCAAGTAAGAATCATCTGTTCCAAAACGTCAACAGTGCTGCTGAGGAACCCTGGCACAGAGTGGAAAGGAAGAGACTCGGAGCTGCATTGCTTAAGGGAAGTCATGACCTCCTTCCAGGTCAAATTTTTAGCTAGTGCAATGAAGATAATAATGTCTAGCCTGCCCGAACTGTAGTGAAAACTGAGAACCACAAATTATTTCAGAGAAACGGTGCTGAACAAGGAAAAGAATCAAGAATCTCTAGATGCCTGGAATGATGTACAAACAAGTATATGAATTTTAATAACATAATTATCGTAAATCGAGCATGACTGCCTTCACTGGAGAGCTCGACACTGGCAAGGCAGATGAGGTAGAAAGCAGGGCTCCCGGCTCAGTGCGGCTCAAGTGTGAAGTGGGAGGATGGGGCTGCGTGCCCAGGGAGGCAGCTGCCGTGACCGTGATGTGAGAGCGGACTGAACACGATCCACAGCAGCCAGGACGCGGGAACAGCCTCAGTGTCCACAGGTGAATGGATAAAGAAGAGGCGGTGCACACGTATTCAGGGGACACCCCTCAGCCGCGAAAAACAACGAGCACAAAGCCGTCTGCAGCAGCGGGGACGAACCTGGAGACCGTCACGCTGAGAGAGGCAAGCCAGAGAAACAGACACCATATGATGTCAGTTACACGTGGAATCTAGAATACGACACAGGGGACTTCTCTGCTGACCCAGCGGATAGGCACTCGGCTTGTAATGCTGGGGACACGGGTTTGGGCCCTGGAAGGGGAACTAGGAGTCCACGTGCTGGGGGGCAACTAAGCCACAACTAGAGAGACGCCCACGCGTTACAACAAAGAGCTGATGCAGCCAAAAATAAATAAAATATGAAAACAACAACTTAAAAAACCCCCAACACAAATGAACATGCCTCACATACGGACGCAGACATGGAGAACAGACTACTTGTGGCTGCCAAGGGGGAGGGGATGACTGAGCGTTTGGGATTCGCAGACGCCAACTATTACGCACAAGGATATATACTCAATATCCTGTGATAAGCCATAATGTAAATGGAGATGAAAAGGTTTCTACGTGTAACGGAATGACTTCACTGAAGAGCAGAAACTGACACAACATTGTAAGTTCACTACACATCAGTAAAAACTGAAGAGAAAAGACTGGACTGGGTCCATGCTATCCAGTTACTGCAGAGCCTCGCCCTGCTCCTGGGCCTGCTCCCTGCTGGGGAGGAGATGGCCAGGCCAACAAGCACTTCAGGGATGAGTCCGGGGTCTGATGGGACGACGAGGCCAGAGGAGCAAACCCTGCGCCCTTTCTCTGAACACACCTTCATTCTCCCAGCACTGAGTGTGTCTGCGGGGGTTTCAGCCCCTTACACAGCAGAACCATGGAGCAAACACATTAAGAGCCTGTGTCAGGAGGCAGGAGAGGACACGGCAATGCGGAGACCCTCCCAAGCAGGCATTAAATAACTGCAAATTGTCAACTGAAAAAACACATCAATAATTCTGCAAATTACGTACACATTAAACTATATTTCTATAAAATACCTTTATTAGGATGTAGAAATACGAAAAATCTTTTCACTTTCTTGACCGGGCTTTCTTTCTATAATGCTTTTTTTTAAAAAGAGGTGAAATTCACATAAAATATAACCAGTGCATAAATGCAGCGGTATTTGTTGTATTCAGAACGTACAGGACTTTCCTGGTGGTCTAGTGGTTAAGAAGCCACCAGCAAATGCTGGGACACGGGTTCAGGCCCTGGTCTGGGCAGTTTCCACATGCTGTCAGGCAGCTAGGCTTGGATGCAGCAACTACTGAGCCCACACTGAGAGAGCTGGTGCTCCGCTGAGCCCACACTGAGAGAGCTGGTGTGAGAAGCCTGGGCGCCACACCCAGGGAGGAGGCCCTGCTTGCCACACCTAGAGAGAAACCCCCAGGCAGCAACAAAGGCCGGCAGGGCCAAAAAACCCTTTCCACCGGCCCACAAAACACCCCCTACCCGCTGAGCAATCTCTCTCCATTTCTCCTGCCCTCCACCCCCAGTAACCTCTCATCAGCTGTCTATGAACTTATGTATTCCGGACATTTCATAGAAAAATAAGTGAGCTCTGTGTCTGGCTTCCGTCACATAGCATGTTTCTGATGTTCATCCATGCTGCCACATCAGTATTTTATTTCCTTTTATGGCTGAATATTCCACTGGGTTGATCTACCACAATTTGTTTATCCACTCATCTGACTATGGACATTTGGATTATTTCTACCTTTTGGAAATGAATATGAATAACGCTGTTACAAACATCTGTGTGCAAGTTTTCCAGAGTGGACATGTGTTTTCATCTCTTAGGTACAGACCTGTGAGCAAAACCACCGGGTCACACAGCAACTCCACGTTTAACTTAAGGATCCACCAAACTGCTTTCCACAACGGCGGCGCTGCCTTATATTTCATCTGTGTGTGAGGTTCCTACATCCTTGCCAACACTTACAATTTTCCTCTGGTTTTTTAAATTAAAGCCATCCTGGTGGGCATGAAGTGGTACTTCACTGTGCTTTTGAGTTGTATTTCCCTAATGGTTGGTGGCCTGGTATTCCCATCTCTTTTAGAATTTTCCACAGTTTATTGTGATCCACACAGTCAAAGGCTTTGGCATAGTCAATAAAGCAGAAATAGACGTTTTTCTGGAACTCTCTCGCTTTTTCAATGATCCAACGGATGTTGGCAATTTGATCTCTGGTTCCTCTGCCTTTTCTAAATTCACCTTGAACATCTGGAATTTCACGGTTCACGTACTGTTGAAGCCTGGCTTGGAGAATTTTGAGCATTACTTTACTAACGTGTGAGATGAGTGCAATTGTGCGGTAGTCTGAGCATTCTTTGGCATGGGCTCTCTTTGGGATTGGAATGAAAACTGATCTTTTCCAGTCCTGTGGGCATTGCTGAGTTTTCCAAATTTGCTGGCGTGTTGAGTGCAGCACTTTCACAGCATCATCTTTCAGGATTTGAAATAGCTCAGCTGAAATTCCATCACCTCCACTAGCTTTGTTCATAGTGATACTTCCTAAGGCCCACTTGACTTTACATTCCAGGATTTCTGGCTCTAGGTGAGTGATCACACCATCATGATTATCTGGGTCGTGAAGATCTTTTCTGTATAGTTCTTCTGTGTATTCTTGCCACCCTTTCTTAGTATCTTCTGCTTCTGTTGGGTCCATACCATTTCTATCCTTTATTGTGCCCATCTTTGCATAAAATGTTCCCTTGGTATCTCTAATTTTCTTGAAGGGATCTCTAGTCTTTCCAACAAACTATGGGAAATTCTTAAAGAAATGGGAATATCAGACCACTTGACCTGCCTCCTGAGAAATCTGTATGCAGGTCAAGCAGTAACAGTTAGAACTGGACATGGAACAGACTGGTTCCAAATTGGGAAAGGAGTATGTCAAGGCGTATATTGTCCCCTTGCTTCTTTAACTTATATGCAGAGTACATCATGCAAAATGCCAAGCTGGATGAAGCACAAGCTGGAATAAAGATTTCCGGGAGAAATAGCATTAACCTCAGATATGTATATAACACCAAACTTATGGCAGAAAGTGAAAAAGAACTAAAGAGGCTCTTGATGAAAAGTGAAAAAGTTGGCTTAAAACTCAACATTCAGAAAACTAAGATCATGGCATCTGGTCCCATCACTTCATGGCAAATAGATGGGGAAACAGTGACAGACTTTATTTTCTTGGGCTCCAAAATCACTGCAGATGGTGACTGCAGCCATGAAATTAAAAGACGCTTGCTCCTTGGAAGAAGAGCGATGACCAACCTAGACAGTATATTAAAAAGCAGAGACACCACTTTGCCAACAAAGGTCCATCTAGTCAAGG
Organism: Oreotragus oreotragus; assembly: GCA_006410675.1. NCBI lineage: Eukaryota > Metazoa > Chordata > Mammalia > Artiodactyla > Bovidae > Oreotragus > Oreotragus oreotragus. The sequence goes on from SJYX01022961.1 coordinate 175,853, forward strand.
CTATGGTTTTTCCAGTAGTCATGTATGGATGTGAGAGTTGGACTATAAAGAAAAATGAGTGCCGAAGAATGGATGCTTTTGAAGTGTGGTGTTGGAGACGACTCTTGAGAGCCCCTTGGATGGCAAGGAGATCCAACCAGTCCATCCTAAAGGAGATCAGCCCTGAATATTCATTGGAAGGACTGATGTTGAAGCTGAAACTCCAATCCTTTGGCCACCTGATGTGAAGAACTGACTCATTTGAAAAAACCCTGATGCTGGGAAAGATTGAAAGCGGGAGGAGACGGGGACAACAGAGGAGGAGATGGTTGGATGGCATCACCGACTGAATGGACGTGAGTCTGAGTTTGAGTAAGCTCCGGGAGTTCACGATGAACGGGAAGCCTGGCGTGCTGCGGTCCACGGCATCGCAGAGCTGGACACGACTGAGCAACTGCACTGAACTGAATGACTGCAATGTGATGGCTGTGATGTTGCCCACCTTGTCATGTACTCACTGCTTCTTTGTAGATCTTTAGAGACATGTCTATTCAAGTCCTTTGTACTTAACTATAAGCAAAGTGTTGACCTGTTTACACACAAAAACCTTAAGAAATGAAACTGATCTCAAGATCAAACACTGATTTATTCTCTTTCACTTAATGACTATCTGCTGAGCGTCTACCACACGACAGGCACTGGAGGCACATGAGTGGACTAAGAATGCACACGGGCAGTGGGACAGACAGAAGCAAGGCGCTTTCACAAGACCAAGAGAAAGAGATTCCCTGATAAATCCTTCAAGCTTCAAATCAGGTGGAGTCTGGTCCTCACGTCCCACTGTCATCCCCACCCATGTGTCCCGTTCTCTAACCCTAGTAGGTCCAGAATTGTTTTTGGCGGTGCCCCTTGTCCTCAGTGGGCCCAGCAAGACAACACCCCATGCATAAAATCAACTCCCTTCCCGGGTACCTTCAGAAAATTCCATGGCTCCAGCAAACACCAGGGCTGCAAATTCTCCCACACTGAACCCAGCAGCAGCAACACAGTTCTCAATGACCTGCAGGGACAGATGCAGGAGAACATGAGGCCGTGTTCTCAGGGGAGTTCCGTCTGCGGCTCCGCACTCGCGAGCCGACAATGTTCAGGGGCTCAGTGAGCCCGGTTCTGCCGGCCTGGTGCTCCAGCTAGAGAATGCCACACTGAAGTGGCCTCGACCACCGCTGACCAGCCCTCTACGGATGTGGAACTTCCCTGGCAAAGGAGGCCAAACCCTGCCATTGGACTTCGTGGTGAAGCTATGACTCAACCCAGGGCTCAGGAGTCTCCCGCTTCTGCCTCTCAGGCCGATGGAGACAGAGGGCACCAAGTACAGAAGTTAAGTGCATGTCCTTCACAGCCACAGAGAACAGGATTTGATGCTTAGCCTGGGAGAGTCCCCTAACCTCCTCACCTCAGTTATTGCATCTGTGAAATGGGCAGAGCTCAACCTACCCCCACAGGGTTGCTAAGAGAATTACATGGAGATAAGGCCTCTAAATCGCTCAGCACAGACCTGGCCCAGGATAAACACTGGATGAATGTTATCACGACTTCACAGGACCCCTTAAGCTAATTACTATCTCTGCGGTCCTCTTTCCCCATCCATAAAATAATGCTACCAACCTCACAAGGTTGTGGTGACGATGAAATGGGGTAAAGTTCTGTCTTAACATGTTTTGATATTAAATCATCCCACAACTTCAACTGAAGGGATACTTTCATCATCTTCTCAACGACCCTTCATGAACAAAGGTTCATCCTTCTAAAACCGTTTAGTAATTCATTAAATGATTAAGGATCACTTACAATCGAAACCAGCCCTTCACTCCCTTCACACACTAGGCAATTTTCACAGTATATTTTATTCTCTGTTATCTATCTCCTTGCAAGGAGATCCAACCAGTCCATCCCAAAGCCCTGAATATTCACTGGAAGGACTGATGCTGAAGCTGAAACTACAATGCTCTGGCCACCTGATGTGAAGAACTGACTCATTGGCAAAGACCCTGATGCTGGGAAAGATTGAAGGCAGGAGGAGAAGGAGACCACAGAGGATGAGATGGTTGGATGGCATCACCGATGCCATGAGTTTGAATGTCCATCATGCGATGGACATGAGTTTGAATAAGCTCCGGGAGTCGCTGATGGACAGGGAGGCCTGGCGTGCTGCAGTCCATGGGGTTGCAAAGAGTCGGACACAACTGAGCGACTGAACTGAACTGATCTGTCTCCCTGCCCTAAAACGCAAGCACCGATCCTCGTTTTGCTCACTCCAGTTTATCTCCTGCGCCTACAGCAGCGCCTGGCACAGGTGGGACCTCAGGAAGGACCTGCCAAACCGAAGTCGGACGCGGCGAGCCCGACAGGAGGGAGCCCCAGGCCTCACCGCGGGCTGCAGGTGATGCAGTTTCTCTACGGCGGCCAGCGAAGCCACGAAGACGGCGGGCTGGCAGTGCACGGTGCGGTCCAGGGCCTCCCGCGGCCCGCGCAAGCTCAGCTCCAGCAGGTCGTAGCCGAGCACGCGGCGGGCGGCGTCGTAGAGCTCGCGGACGCGCGGGTAGCGGAGCAGCCCGCGGCCCATGCCCACCACCTGGCTGCCCTGGCCGGGGAAGAGCAGCACGGAGCACTGGCCCGGCTCCCGCCGTCCCGCCGCCACCTCCGCGTCCCGGGACCCTCCGTCCGCCGCGGCCGCCTCTCGCAGCAGCGCCGCCACGTCCACAGCGGCCGGCGGAGGCCGCGGGTAGTTCGAGGAGCCGCGGCGGCCGCTCACGCTTCGGGCCCAGGCCCGGGCGGCCCGCGCGACCCGGACACTCATGGCGAGAGAACCCGGCCCCCACGCGCGTAACCGGGGCGACCGAGACCCTACTTCCGGAGGCGCGGAGCGGTCCTTGATGTATTTCCCGCCGGGCGGGCTGAGGCACCCGCGGGGAGAAAGGTTCCGCGAGTACCAGTTCCGGCCCAGGCTCTGAAACTAGTGACTGGGCTCTGGGGAACCGTGGGGCACGTGCTTAATTAAACCTGCGCGGGAAAGAAGAAAACACCACATCGCACCCTGAGCCCTCACAAACGTTTATGGACTAAGCAACTTAACGCAATGTAATATTCATCCTGCTGCTAAGTCGCTTCAGCCGTGTCCGACCCTGTGCGACCCCATAGACGGCAGCCCACCAGGCTCCGCCATCCCTGGGATTCTCCAGGCAAGAACAGTGGAGTGGGTTGCCATTTCCTTCTCCAAATTCATCCTAGCGGTGGACAAGTGCTTTTTTTTTTTTATTCCTATTCTTATATATATATGTTTTTTTTTTTTTTTCCTTAGGTTCTCTGCTTGGGGCTTTTTTTTTTTTTTCTATTTTTTTATTTGAACTCCCAAACATGGACAAGTGCTTGAAACCCCTCCATGTTCCTTACTGTATTTGATTAACCACACTGCTGTGCTCTTTTATATTAATAATTCCTACAGCCCAGACACACTGTAAGCTTTCAGTACACACATGTTACATTGGACAGAGCCCTAGATATTTTTCAGATATTAGCCTGTTTTAATCCTCACAGTAATGCTATGGTTACTTATCCTTGGAGCACAGAAAGCAGCAGGGCAAAGGCTAATAGAGTTTTGCCAAGAGGACAGACTGGTCATAGCAATCACCCTCTTCCAACAGCACAAGACAAGACTCTACACATGGACATCACCAGATGGTCAATACCGAAATCAGATTGTTTATATTCTTTGGAGCCAAAGATGGAGAAGCTCTATAGAGTCAGCAAAAGCAAGTCCAGGAGCTGACTGTGGCTCACATCATGAACTTCTTATTGCCAAATTCAGACTTAAATTGAAGAAAGTAGGGAAAACCACTAGACCATTCAGGTATGACCTAAATCAAATCCCTTATGAGTATACAGTGGAAGTGAGAAATAGATTTAAGGGACTAGATCTGATAGAGTGCCTGATGAACTATGGACGGAGTTTCATGAAATTGTATAGGAGGCAGGGATCAAGACCATGCTCCCAAAACAGAAATCCAGAAAAGCAAAATGGCTGTCTGAGGAGGCTTTACAAATAGCTGTGGAAAGAAGAGAAGTGAAAAGCAAAGGAGAAAAAGAAAGATATACCCATTTGAATGCAGAGTTCCAAAGAATAGCAAGGAGAGATAAGAAAGCCTTCTTCAGTGATCAGTGCAAAGAAATAGAGGAAAACAATAGAATGGGAAAGACTAGAGATCTCTTCAAGAAAATTAGAGATGCCAAGGGAACATTTCATGCAAAGATGGGCTCAATAAAGGACAGAAATGGTATGGACCTAACAGAAGCAGAAGATATTAAGAAAAGGTGGCAAGAATACACAGAAGAACTATACAAAAATAATTTTCACAACCCAGATAATCATGAAGGTATGATCACTCACCTAGAGCCAGACATCCTGGAATGTGAAGTCAATGGGCCTTAGGAATCATCACTATGAACAAAGCTAGTGGAGGTGATGGAATTCCAGTTGAGCTGTTTCAAGTCCTAAAAGATGATGCTGTGAAAGTGCTGCACTCAATATGTCAGCAAATTTGGAAAACTCAGCAGTGGCCACAGGACTGGAAAAGGTCGGTTTTCATTCCAGTTCCAAAGAAAGGCAATGCCAAAGAATGCTCAAACTACCACACAATTGGACTCATCTCACATGCTAGTAATGCTCAAAATCCTTCAAGCCAGGCTTCAACAATGCATGAACTGTGAACTTCCAGATGTTCAAGCTCGTTTTAGAAAAGGCAGAGGAACCAGAGATCAAATTGCCAATATCCATTGGATTATTGAGAAAGCAAGAAAGTTCCAGGAAAACATCTATTTCTGCTTTATTGACTATGCCAAAGCCTTTGACTGTGTGGATCACCACAAACTGTGGAAAATTCTTCAAGAGATGGGAATACCAGACCACCTGACCTGCCTCTTGAGAAATCTGTATGCAGGTCAAGAAGCAACAGTTAGAACTGACATGGAACAACAGACTGGTTCCAAACAGGGAAAGGAGTATGTCAAGGCTGTATATTGTCACCTTGCTTATTTAACTTATATGCAGAGTACATCATGAGAAATGCTGGGCTGGAAGAAACACAAGCTGGAATCAAGATTGCCAGGAGAATTATCAATAACCTCAGATATGCAGATGACACCACCCTTATGGCAGAAAGTGAAGAACTAAAGAGCCTCTTGATGAAACTGAAAGAGGAGAGTGAAAAAGTTGGCTTAAAGCTCAATATTCAGAAAACTAGGATCATGGCATCTGGTCTCATCACTTCATGGCAAATAGATGGGGAAACAGTGACAGACTTCATTTTTGGGGCTCCAAAATCACTGCAGATGGTGACTGCAGCCATGAAATTAAAAGATTCTTACTCCTTGGAAGAAAAGTTATGACCAATCTAGATGGCATATTGAAAAGCAGAGACATTACTTTGCCAACAAAGGTCTGTCTAGTCAAGGCTATGGTTTTTCCAGTGCTCACGTATGGATGTTAGAGTTGGACTATAAAGAAAGCTGAGCACCGAAGAATGGATGCTTTTGAACTGTGGTGTTGGAGGACTCTTGAGAGTCCCTTGGACTGCAAGGAGATCCAACCAGTCCATTATAAAGGAAATCAGTCCTGAATGAAGTGCTGATGTTGAAGCTGAAACTCCAATTCTTTGGCCACCTGATGCGAAGAACTGACTCATTTGAAAAACCCTGATGCTGGGAAAGATTGAATGTGGGAGGAGAAGGGGATGACAGGGGATGAGATGGTTGGATGGCATCACCAACTCAATGGACGTGAATTTGAGTAAGCTCCGGGAGTTCATGATGAACAGGGAAGACTGGTGTGCTGCAGTCCATGGGGTCGCAAAGAGTCAGACACAACTGAGCAACTGAACTGAACTCTATGGTAAATAGGTGCTATCATTATCCTCAGTTTACACATGTTGTATCCCTGGGTTGGGAAGATCCTCAGGAGAAGACAAGGTCTAGCCCCTCCAGTATTCTGGCCTGGAAAATTCCATGGACAGAGGAACCTGGTAGGCTACAGTCCATGGGGTCACAAAGAGTCAGACACAACTGAGCGACTTTCACTTTCACTTTTCAGACAGTCTCAAAGGTTGAGTGGCAGATGGTTAGTGACAGAAGGAGGACTGGAGATTGGGATTATCCGGTTTCTGGGTTGTGGTGCTAGACTAGGTTAGAGAGAATCTAATTCTGAACTCACCTGTATCTATACCCCTTTCCTCCCCTGCCAGCCTCTAAGGAGCTCTGGACACACACACACACACACACACACACACACATATCTCAGACTGAGAAAGATCTAGGTAGACTCACATCATCAAATCTCCCAAGTGGGTTTGTCCTGAGAAAAGAATCAGATGAGCAAAGACATAGCTCTTAGGACATGCGCAGGCCCGTTGCTTTTGACACAGAAAATATATAAATGAGGTGCATATCCAGCCAGAGGTGATTAGCTACTGATGGTAAGTCCATACAATGCTGTGTCCTCAAAGATGTGGAAGAGATGTTTAGGTTAAGACATGAACAGAGGACACGCTGCCCCCAGAAGCCTATCAACCCACAGAAGAGGAATCTTTTAAAGACATAAACCACAGGACAGAGAGAACAGGAAAGGGGGCCCTAGCAACAGAATCTCTTCCAGCTGGAAAGCATGAGGCCCAGTATTACCTGATTTAGCAGACTGCAGACAGCTGAGAGCTGAGAAAGAAAGTGAAAGAAAGAGGGTGAAGTTGCTCAGTTGTGTCCGACTCTTTGCGATCCCACGGACTGTAGTCTACCAGGCTTCTCTGTCCATGGGATTTTCCAGGCAAGAATACTGGAGTGGGTTGCCATTTCCTTCTTCAGGGGATCTTCCGGACCCAGGGATCAAACCCAGGTCTCCTGCATTGTGGGCAGATGCTTTACCCTCTGAGCCACCAGGGAAGCCCCAAGAGCTGAGAAGCAGCCCTTATTCATACAACAGAATTTTCAAATGCTTAGGCACTGGCAGCGGTAGCCACTTGTAGATCTAAGGGTTAAAACGGCTGAAATGAAGAGAACTATTTGAAGGTGTCTTTGAAGAAGACAGATCTTTAGATATCTTTCCTATCTCTAGCTCTCCCTCATTCTGGCAAATTCTTAGCTCTGGTAAGAACTGGGCAAGCAGGGGACAGGGGTGAATGTGAGGACTGTCCCGGAACAGTGGATACTGACTGACTGCTGAATGCAGAGACTCTGCCCATCCTGCCCCTGGCTGGGCTCCCAGAAATGTGCAGCCAGACCCCTACCCTCCAGGCAAGAGCTGGAGGGCCTTTGGAGATTGTGACCAGTCCAAGAGGAAAATCCTGAAGATACCGACGCAGGTGTCCCTGGTGGTTAGTGACAGTGGTTAAGAATCTGCCGTCCAGTGCAGGTGATGATGGTTGGATCGCTGGCTGCCACAATCTAAGACTCTTCAAGCTGAGCAGAGCTACAAATCAGAGACTACCATGAGGAAAGAACTTAACTGTCTGAAGAAAGCTGCCCTTGAGCCTGCGTGTCACAACAGAAGAGCTCACAGGCTGCAACTGAGCCCTGACAGCCAAGAATAAATAAACAAACATCTAACGAATAAATGAGGATATTGACAGTCCAGGAAGTTACCGAACAGTCGCCACGTTCAACTCACAGCGAAGCTAATTCAGCATATACCATCCGTAGATTTATTTTCCTTTTTCTTCTAATCACGAGCAGCCAGCCAAACAATCCCACACGTCTGAGGAAAGTCTCTAACATACAGAAAAATAAATACATAAATAAGACAGCGGCAACGTGGGGATTCCCTGGTGGCCCAGTGGTTAGGACTTGGTGCTTTCACTCTTGTGGTCCACGTTCAGTCCCTGGTGGGGATTGAACCTAAGATTCTGCAACTAGGCGGCATGGCAAAGAATAAAAATAACACCAATTAGAAAAATAAATAATAGCAACAACATAAAATAAAAAATAACCACAGCATCTCCTCTGTTCATGTCTTAACCTGAACATCTCTTCCACATCTCTGGTAGGAATCAAGGACTGTCTTGAGAGAAGACAGTGATTGTTTTAAGAAAATTACCCTTGATAACTGAGAGGTAAGTGAAACCATTGCGTCAATGAAAAGAAAAAAAAAACAAACAGGAAGTTGTTTTTTTAAAGAACATTCTGAAAACAAACAAACAAACAAAAAAAGAAAACAGTGCTTTGGAAATAACAAATAAGACAGCAGAATTTAAAAAATCAACAGAGGGATTTCCCTGGAGGTCCCATGCTTGAGGCTCCATGCTTCCAATGGAGGGGGCACTGGTTTGATCCCTGGTCAGCTAACTAAGATCCCACATGCAAAAAATAAATAAATTAAGTAAGTAAGTAAAAAAATTAGAGACTTCCCTGGTGGCCCAGTGGCTAAGACTCCATGCTTCCAGTGCGGGGGACCTGGGTTCGATCCCTGGTCAGGAAACTAGATCCCATATGCCACAGCTAAAGAGTCTGCAGGCTGCAAGTAAACACCAGGTGCAAATAAATAAACAAATATTTTTTAAAATGTAAAAATCAATAGAGGGACAGGAAGAGAAGTTGAAGAAACTTCACAAAAGTTTTTCCTTTTTTTTTTTTTTTTAAAAAAAGCAAATTCTGAGAAGAAGAAAGGAAGTTAGAAGACCAGCCCCGGAAGTCTAGGATTCTGAGTAACAGGGATTCAAGAAAGAGAAGTGAGGAGTTGGAGGGAAGGATACCCAAACTTTTAATTTCTGAAAAATAAAGGATATAAGCATCCCAAGAACTGGCTGCTGCTGCTGCTAAGTCACTTCAGTCGTGTCCGACTCTGTGTGACCCCATAGACGGCAGCCCACCAGGCTCCCCCGTCCCTGGAATTCTCCAGGCAAGAATACTGGAGTGGGTTGCCATTTCCTTCTCCAATGCATGAAAGAGAAAAGTGAAAGTGAAGTCGCTCAGTCTGTCCGACTGTTAGCGACCCCATGGACTGCAGCCCACCAGGCTACTCCGTCCATTGGATTTTCCAGGCAAGAGTACTGGGGTGGGGTGCCATTGCCTTCCCAGCAAGAACTGGCACCATGGATGAAATTAGACCCACATCGAGGAGATATCAGTATGGAATTCCAGAACTCTGGGGACGAAAAACTGCCCAGGAAGAACAAAACAGATTTTACGCAGAAGGGCTTCAGCTGGCTCATCAGGATGTCCTCACGATGCCGCGGGGCAAGGATCTCCAACTCTGAACTGTCACCAGTCAAGCACCCTTCAAGTCAGCCGTGGGATAGAACACAAGATCTCCGAAAAGATGCCTCCTCTGCCGTCTTTCTTAAGACCGCCTCTTGGAGGTTTCCCTGGTGGTCCAGGGGTTAGGAATCCGCCTGCCAATGCAGGGGACACGGGTTTGATCCCTGGTCCAAGAAGATTCCCCATGCCACAGAGCAACGAAGTCTGTGCACCACCGCTCCTGAGTCTGTGCTCTAGAGCCTGTCCTCTGAAACAAGAGAAACCCCACAGTGAGCAGCAGGAGCAGCACGGCTCACCGCAACCAGAGCGAGCCCGCGCAGCTGGGAAGAGCCAGCACAGCCAAGAAAACGAAGCTGGACGTCCGGTGAGCCTGGCCGAGGCTTGCGTCCACCCTTGGCTCTCTTGATCACTGTCTGATGAACCCTTGTTCTCCCCTCCATGTCCTGCTGCCTGGCTCCATGAAGGACACTGTTCCACCTCACAGAAGTGTCCGCAGAAGTGCTCCTGAGATCTGGACACAGGTGCAGTGAGCTCAAAAGCAAGAAGACAGACCACCCATGCCTCTGACTGCTTTGTACTGAAAGTCCACGCCGCCGCCCTGCAGTACATGCTGATAGGGCAGCCGCACCCTGGCCTTGCCCTCCGGCTGCTCCAGAGGACTCTTGCCAACGCTTAGGGAGGCTGAGGCCAGTCTGTGCCCCAGAGAGTTTCACCTTCCCAGGGGGTCCTCCTCTGGCCTGGCCGTCTCTCTAGCAGGCAAATCAGTATAGGGCTGTTTTATATATGTTTCTGTTTGTTTGAAACAGTCCACAATTAAGAGAAACAAAGCAGACAAATGGTTCATGAAGTACAAAGAGGTTTTTGATTTATTGTAAGGGGAAGAAAGCAAATTAAAGAACCAATGGCTGTACAGCATGAAGGCATTCTTGCAAAGGAACGTGTGCCTATATATGCTTAGAAAAAGCACAGAAAGACTCTCCAAGTGTTCACGGTGGGTGATGGGAGAGTAGGTGACTTTATTTTTTCCTTTTGCCTATATTTTCCGGTTCTTTTAAATATAAGTTACTCATGTAAGAAGCAGACACACAGATAAAACAGAGGGAAATAACTGCGTCTGGACCACACTTAGAATTGAGAAGCCGAGTGACACAGTGGTTAAGAATGCCGGCGCCTAACCGACTGGCAGCAGGGAGACCCTGTCACCTCTCTGAGCATTCTCTGGGGTTTGGGAGGGTGGTTTCCATGCCTCCTTCCTGGACTGACTGGACTTTGCTTGCGTTGGAGCCATCAGTCTTGGACACGTCGAGTTGCCCAGGATGAGGGGAAATGTGTGCACAGGCATGCAGGTGGGACAAGGTCAGGTAGTCGGGGCCTTGAGCGTCAGGTAAAGGGCTTGGACTGGATCCTAAGGCAGTGGGAGCCACAGAGGATCCTGAGCTGGGGTTGGGGTGGGGGCATGGAAGGGGCAAGAGAGGAGCCGGGGGCCAGCTAGGGAGGACAGGAGACCAGGCTCAGGTGGGGTCTCTGGGATTGGACAGAGGGAGGTGCAAGTTAACGGGAGGCTTCCCGGCATGGGAGGGGCACACACATCTCATCTGGACCCATGTGTGACTCCCTTGGGCAGCCACTGGCCCTCTGCAATGTGGGGTCTCCTCTATAAAAAAGGAGGGGCCGGATATGTTTCTTCTGCACCCCCCCCCAACCCCCGGCCCTGGTGTGTAGCAAGGGTTTGGGAGTGGACGTCTCTGCCTACCAGGAGGCTCCCCCATGGGCCTGGAGCCCTGCATGCAGGCGGGGCTGGGCGGCAGGAAAGCTGCAATGCCTCCCCCTACGGGGCTTCCGGGGCAAGCCACCGGGCACCTCCTTACAGGAAGAGGGCCAGGGCTCGCTGGGAGGCGTGGCCAGACCCACTTTATTAGAAACAACAGCCGCAGTGCCTGGGCCCCAGTACTTTGAGGGATCCAGGAAAATGTAATTTCTTTTAAAATCAGAAGAAAAATATGAAGAGAACATTATCCTTTTTTCATCCTTATCTTTAGATCAACACAGTCAAAGGCTGCCGATGAAGGCAGAAATGCCAGGGCCTAGGGAAATCAGATCCCAGCCCTGGGAAGCAGGCATAGTTCACCTTGTCCCCCGCTTCCCTGCCTCAAGTGTCCAGTGTGGGCAATTGTGGTTCGGCCATTTAGGGGGCCCTGCCAGGCCAAGTTCGCCAAGGGGGCCAGGACAGGCCTGGGGCTGCAGTCATTAAGCAGCACCAGCAGATGAAAAGGTGAGGTGCTCAAGGTCCAGACCCGGACATGCTGTCTCACGGGAGTGACCCTGGCAAACTGGAGGCCACCTCTGGGCTGGGATGCTCACTGAATGTCCAGCGTCTGTGGTCTCCTGTATTACCACCTGGCATCCCCAGTCCCACCCTGCTGGGCCCATTTTACAGATGAGGGGATGGAGGCTGAGCGAGCCAGCCACAAGGCAGCTAAGCCCAGACTCAGAGTGCAGCTCTGCCTCCTGTTCTGGGGCAATAGCTAAAGGAACTGGGGTGCTCCTCCAGAGATGGAGGCCCAGGGTGGCTGTGTAGGAGGCTGTTTAAGGTTCTGCCATCAGGAGAAGGCAATGGCACCCCACTCCAGTAGTCTTGCCTGGAAACTCCCATGGACGGAGGAGCCTGGTGGGCTGCAGTCCATGGGGTCACTGAGGGTTGGAAATGACTGAGCGACGTCACTTTCACTTTTCACTTTCATGCATTGGAGAAGGAAATGGCAACCCACTCCAGTGTTCTTGCCTGGAGAATCCCAGGGATGGGGGAGCCTGATGGGCTGCCATCTCTGGGGTTGCACAGAGTTGGACATGACTGAAGCGAGTTAGCAGCAGCAGCAGCAGCAGGCGACTGCAGTTCCCTTCTCTGAGATCGGTTGCCTCTATCGCCCCATTTTACAGACGGGAAAAATGAGGCTCAAGAGAAGGGACCTGCCTGCAGCGCCGGCTGAGTCTGCGCGGCGCGGCGGCCACCGGGGGAAGGAGCAGCGGCCGGGAGACCCGCTCGTGCCCGCGCCCGGGGGAAGCAGAGGCCGGAGGCGGGAGCGCCCAGACTCGCGGGGCTGTGGGCGGCGCGACCCGGGCTTCCAGCCAAGCCGGGCGGGGCCGGGCGGGCGGGGCAGGGCGGGCCCCGGGAAGGGCCGCCACCTCCCGCCGCGCAGTGTCCTTCCCGGAGCCGAGTCCTCGTCGTCGCTGGTGAGTGGGGACGGGGCGCCGAGGGGTGGCGGGAAGGGGGCCCCGCGGGGAGCGACCCCCAACATCGCCCGCCAGCCGGCGCGGGGTCCGAGGGGAAGCTGCGGCAGGAGGCCACAGGGCAGCACTCTGACCCGGATCGGCCGGAGGGGCGGCCGGGGCGGCAGGGACCCCAGTCCTGGCCTCCGCGCTCGCGTTCCTGAGCTTCGGGATCCTGGAGAGATGCGGGGCGCGGGAGGGGGGCCTTGGGCAACGCGGCCCTCCTGCACCCCGCCGGGGGGCCAGACACCTCTGCTATCCGCCCATCCCCTAGCTGAGCCCGGGAGTCCTGCAGAGGGCGGGAGTGGCAGAGCCAGGTACTTGAAAACGCCAGGGAGCCCTCGTGCTCCTGATCCACCTGAGACACCCCACTTCTACGGGAGGAAACCCAAGCCTAAGAGGGGAAGTCATTTGCTTAAAGCCAGAAGGCCCTGCAGAGCCTTAGAACCGGGTGCCTAGGTCCCCGTGTCCAGTGCTCAGGTGTGCAGGTGGACTGTAGCCTGTGCCCCTGGTGGGGGCAGGACCCCCCCATCTGTGAGCTGCCCCTCCTGCAAAAGAGCTGGGAGCTGGGAGCCCTGGTGGCAGGGGTCCTGGTGTTCCTGATGACTGGGTTTGCCTCTTGGTGGGTGGCCAGCCAAAAGGCACAACCAAGCCAAAGATGGGGAGAAGGAAGGATTTCTTACTTGCAACAACTAAGGAGAGCGCTTGCAGCTTTCCCAAAGCAGCATCTCCTCCTACAGCAAACCTGTGTGTTAGTCACTCAAGTCATGTCCAACGCTTTGCCACCTGATGGACTGAAGCCTGCCAGACTCCTCTGTCCCTGAAATCCTCCAGGCAAGAATACTGGAATGAGTAGCCATTCCCTTCTCCAGGAGATCTTCCTGACCCAGGGCTCAAACCCAGGTCTCCTGTATTGCAGGCAGCTAAGCATCCATGCGTATTCATAAAGGGGCTTGAGTGGAGGTGAATTCATAGAACTGGAACAAAGCTCAGCAATGTCCAAGCTTCTGTTGATTGAAATGACAAGGGATCAGCAAAGGTCAACTTCTTGTGCTTTAGGTTCCAGTCGATCTGTTGGCTGGGAGCGGGGATTGTGAGGGTGGGGATGAAATTCTGCAAAGCAGCCAAAAAAAAAAAAAACAACCTGTTTCAGGACAACTCTCACCACGGAAACCACTGGGAGTCTTCACGACTGACTTACTGTCTTTGCGGTTGTTACTTCCCTTGCCCGTTTGTTCATTCATTCCCTTAAGATTATTACTGGGATCTGTTCAAGGGCAAAGCACCCCGGCCAGGCTTAGATCACGAAGCAGGTCATTCCTAAAATGGTTTCTCTCTTGTGTCAAGAGAGCCATGCCTGGTTCTTCCTTGGGGGTTTTTCTGCCCTATCTGCTCACAGCGGAGGTTCCAGCTATAGACACACTGCTGAGCGCCGGAGCAGCCTGGCAAAGGCCCCGGGGCCTGGCCTGGGCTGGGAGTCTCTCCGCTGGCCTGATGAAATATGATGGTCCCTGGTACTGGCCATGTGCTCCAGAGTGAATGGCAGGAGGACCAGGACTCTAGCCTTCCCTGAGGATATGGGGTCGAGGCTCTTCCAAAAGGGTCATGTCCAGGGAGGAGGCTGCGGACGAGGAGCATGGCCCAAGGTGCCTGGCACACCGGGTCACGGGCCCCCGTAACTCTGTGAGGTGTGGGGACCCCACACAGGGCAGCAGGAGGCAGGGTCTCCTCCTGCCTGGTAGCGCTGGGTTGGGAAAGGTGCTGGGGAGGAAGGGAGGGGAGGCGACCAGCCTCTTCGGAGAGCAGGGAGACAGGTGCTCAGCACCCCCAGAGGGGGGCTCAGTGGGAATCCTAGGTGCCCAGGGGGGCCTTTGAACAGAGGGGGGCCTGACGTGCTCAGCCAGAACCCGGCCCAGGGGCTCAGAGCAGGGCAGCTGGGGTTCAGATGCTCTCGTGGTCCGATGGCAGAGGCCTGCCGCTGCCACAGTGCAAGCCCAGAGGCCACTTTCTCTGCCTGCAGAGTGTGTCTGTGTGTGTATGCATGTACACACATGTGCCTGCCCGCCCACCCATGACTGAATGGTATCCGGCTGGATCTGGCAGAAACCAGAACCCACTGACAGTGGGTCGCTGGGGAGAGGAGGGGTGGGGGGGCGCTGCCAGGGGGAGAGCCTACTTTCTGCTGCCTACACTTTTGGTTTTTCCCGATTTCATTTTTGAATCTGTCTCTCATTTGTATTTCCTGTGACTTATTTTTGATCGTGGTGGCAATGTCTGTGTATGCACTCTGTCTGAAAAAATTAGTCATTCTCCATAAAGCAGATTCCCTTTTGTCACCCCCAGCCCCCACCGCCCCCATCCCACACCGGCCGGGTTTCCAGCCAGAGGCCGAATCTTATAGAACTGTGTGGTCTGTTACACTGGATGTTTTCATAATGAAAAAGGTGGACAGTGCTTATCATGAGGAGGATTAGCTGTGAGTCATTAAAAAAAAAAGTGGGGGAAGAGTCTTAAAACAAGTCCCTGGGACCGTCAGTGGTGGCTTGCAGGAAAGATAAGGCCCGGGAGGGTACAGCCTGGGGGTGGGGAGCAGAGAAACGGCAGAACTCTGCCCATTTCTGGGCAGTGGTTTCTGTCCCCTTCTGTCTCTGGCCTCAGAGAGCAGAGGGCTCCTCCAGAGGCCCACTGGCTCAACCCTCACTTTGCAGACGGGGACACAGAGCCCAGGAGTGAAGCATCACTGGGACCGGAGACCCCGGCTCTCGCCCCAAGGGTGCTGGGAGGACTCATCCTGAAACTGCTGCCCGCAGGCCCAGTCAGGACCTGATGCCTCTTGGGGGATGGGACGCTGGCCCCGAGGCTGGAGGCAGAGAGGCTGTTGGCTCCGAGAGAATCTTCTGGCGTGCAGGCAGAGGGTGGAGGAGCTGAGGTGGGGTGGGAGGAGCTTGAGGGCTCACCCCACAGCCCTGGACCTGACAGGCTTTTGGAGCAGGTCTTGCCAGGCTGGAGGAGGAGGCTGGTGAAGGGGAGGGGACCCAGCCCTCGCCGTGACTGGCCGCATGGCCCAGAGCTAAGGCTAGCAGGCTCCCAGATCAGGGCCTGGAGGGGTGGTGCGGGCTTCAGGGTCACCCAGATCTGGAAACTTCTGTGACGCCCAAGCTTTGGTTTTCTCATCTGGAGAGTGGTGTGCGCCCTGGAGGCCGGGACTGTGTGGGACTCAGGGCCCGAGCTGAGGCGGCTGGCCCCTCCCTGGTGGCTTCGGTAAAGCTGGGTGGAGCGGTGCTGACCCAGTGTGAGCCCAGCCTGGGCCTCCGCCAAGCTCCTCCCTGCCCTGCTCACGCCCAGAGGCCAAGTGCCTTCTCCTGACCCCGGCGCCTGAGCCCTTCTGCTGCTGCTAAGTCACTTCAGTCGTGTCCGACTCTGTGTGACCCCATAGATGGCAGCCCACCAGGCTCCCCCATCCCTGGGATTCTCCAGGCAAGAATACTGGAGTGGGTTGCCATTTCCTTCTCCAGTGCATGAAAGAGAAAAGTGAAAGTGAAGTCGCTCAGTCTGTCCGACTGTTAGCGACCCCATGGACTGCATCCCACCAGGCTCCTCCGTCCATTGGATTTTCCAGGCAAGAGTACTGGGGTGGGGTGCCATTGCAGTTTCAGGGGCCTCAGGCCTCAGGGGTGAGGCCTTTCAGCATTCTCACCCCGAGTGTTGGGTGACTGGCCGGCCGACATTTTCTCAGCCTTGGGTCTGCGCCACAAGGCTGGGTCTTCTCCTGGAGGGACACATGGCCCTCAGCCCTGACGCTCCCATCCCCTCGCTTGTCTTGCCCTCACCTGAGCCTCCCCATGACCCCATGAAGCAGTCAGGGCAGGTGGTACCCACCTGATGTCAGGGGAAGCTGAGGCCCAGAGTGGCGCTTTGGCCTGAGTTCACCAAGAAAGTTGGAGACGGACCCAAAGTTCGGGCTGTGAGCCACCGTCTGATGGAAGCAGATAAAGGACAGGAGGGTGGCTTTGCCCTGGTGCCCGAGCCCCTTCCTGACCACTGGCGGTCCCTAACCCTAATACCTGGGCCGCCTGATGCGAAGAGCTAACTCACTGGAAAAGACCTGAGGCTGGGAAAGATTCAGGGCAGGAGGAGAGGGGGCGACAGAGAATGAGATGGTTGGCTGGCATCACTGACTCCATGGACATGAGTTTGAGCAAACTCCAGGAGTTGGTGAAGGACAGGGAGGCCTGGCGTGCTGCAGGCCATGGGGTCGCAGAGAGTTCGACAGGACTGAGCAGCTGAGCTACAACCCCATCACAGAGTGGGTCCCTCTCAGGCCTGCCTGGGCTGGCTGCGCCGCCCAGCCCTGCCCAGCCCAGCATGACTCAGCCTGGTGGCTCCCCTAATCGGGTGATTCAAGAGCCTGGCCGTCCCCATGAGGCCTCAGGAAGCTCCCTGTCTGGACTGTCTCCACATGGGCATCTGAACTACCTGTTTTCTGACCCCAAGGCTGGGCAGACCTGTTAATCCCCTTGGTCCAGTGGTGCGTAGATAAACACAGCAGCCTGGGCGGGTGGGCAGGAGTGTGGGGTTCAAGCCATGCTCAGTCACTGCGGCCTGGGGGGCCAGCACCCCTTCCCAGGTCTCTGCATGTTCTGCCCAGCAAGCGGCCAAGGTGACGGGCTCTCCAGCCCCACCAGCTGGCACGCTGGGGACCGGCTGGGAGCTGTGACCGGCTGACGCCTGCCCACGACACCTTGGGGAGAAGTATGGACACAGGCCACGATGTTCATAAACCTCGAAAACACGCTCGGTGGGAGAAGCAGGACCCACGGTCCACAGATTGCGCGGTGCGGTGTCCGGAAAAGGCCATTCTGTAGACACAGGAAGCAGCCTGGTGGTTGCCAGGGGCTGGGGGCAGCAGGACCGGGGAGGGACTGCTCATGGGTGCTGGGGCCTTTGGGGAGTGATGGGGATATTTTGGAGCTTAATATAGATGGTTGCACAACATTGGAAATGTATGAAATTGCCCCCGAACCGTGCACTTTAAAATGGTTTCTTGTGTGTGTATGCCTTTCATTTCAGTGAATCACAAGCAACAGGAAATAAAAACCAAATGGTCAGGAATCTCTGAGGGGCCTTGGTGGCAGGTGGGGCTTCTAGGGCCAGGGGTGGAGGTTAGGGACTGATGCTGTGATGAATGTAGGGAGAAACAAGTAGGAGGGGATGCAAATTTGTGTCCAAAGCAGGATACTCTTTTTAAAAAATGTTTATTTTGGACTAGTTTTAGACTTAGGCAAAGTTACAGAGGTAGTACAAAGTTGCCACACACCCCTTCACCCAGCTTCCCTTCCCGGACCAGGAAATTCACACCCTGTTGGTAACGCTGCTAACGCCATCCGCCATCCGTTGGCTCAGGACGCCGTCTGCCCGGGATCCCACCTTCAGTTTAGCTATTACTTGTCTTTAGTCAGTGATGCATCCTTCTGTCTTCTCTTGCCTTCCGTGACCTGGCCCTTTTCAAGAGTGCTAGAGGGCAGGGCAGGTTATGTGGTCAAATGTTTCTCCAGCCGGGACTGTGACAGTTTCTCATGACTGGATCAGAGTTTGCATTTGTGGCAAGAATACCACGTTGAGTGTGTCCACCTCCCTGAACCGGGACATGTGTCTCATACTGGTGGCATTAACCTTGGTCATCTGTAAAAGGGACACTCCTGGGGAGGGGCACTCATTTGGGACAAAGTGGGCATACATTGGAACTGTCCTGGGCGAAGTCTTATACGGTCATCCTGAGGAGGCCTGAGCTCTGGCCCGGCTCAGGGTCTGATCCCCTGGCCCACCCCTGGGCTTCTGGGCCTCTGGGCCTCGGTGACCCTGTCTGTGTGTGAGAGTTAGTGCGGGGTGAAGCCCTCCCACCTGCCCAGCCCATGTCACCATCCAGGGGAGCCCTCAGGCCCTGAACGCAGCTCGTTATGGTTGCCCAAAAGCTGCCACTTGACTGTGGTTTCAACACATCTGTTAAACGGGCCGAGTGGGGCTGTGCCCGGTGGCGTAGACGAGAAAGCAGCTGAGGTGTCCTGGGCCCCCCTGAAGTGACACTGGGGTGGCCGGGTCCCCGGCCAGCACTGGGCCAGTGCTCTCCTGGACCGGGCAGAGGTGGGCTTCAGGCTGTAGTGAGATCAGATCCTCATCCCCGCCCCAGGAACAGTTCCGTGCCCCCTGGAAACTGGAGGGCTGGGCAGGAGAGGGTGGGGGGAGAAACACGGGCTGGTTCACCTGTCAGGAGCCGCCCCAGGGCAGTGTTTATCCTCACGGCTCACCTGTGCAGCGATCATGGTGAGGGGTGGGGTGGGCTCACTGGCCCCCTTCCACAGGTGAGAAAACTGAGGCCTGGGGCCGGAGCAATCACTCACTGGATGGCAGAGCCGGAATCTGCCGGATGCCTAGCACCCTCTGATGGTTCCTTTTATTTTTTTTCTAATATTTATTTATTTATTTGGCTGCGGTGGGTCTTAGTCACAGTATGTAGGATCTTTAGTTGTGGCATGTGGCCAACCGTTTAAAAGTGTGCTCGTTATAGACATTTTGGAAAACGATAACAGAGCATCTCAAGTCCTGCTGGTGAGTGTGGGCCTTAGCCTCCTGAGCTATCTGCTTGTGGAGGGACCCTGGGCAACTGCCCCTGCCCTGGGCACCTTGGGTCTGTGCGCAGGTGGGGTAAGATGGTGTGGGCCCCTCGCAGGGTCAGAAAGGATGGTGCTCAGGCCAGGCTCACAGCGGTTCCCAGGAGGTGTTCGCTTTAGGGGGATGACGGCTGCTAACATCTTCACGTGCTTGTTAAATTAAAAAAAAAAGTTTTGTTGGCCACACCCTGCAGCGAGCTGAACTCGCACCCCTTGCATTGGAAGGCAGAGTCTTAAGCATTGGACTGCCAGGGAGGTCCGTCTTTAAAATGCGTATCCACGTTATCTATTTCTTGCTAAAATCGGGATCATTCTGTCGTCTATTTTATATTCTGCTTTCTGTGCTGAACGTTAAGGACAGTTGTCACGTTATTAAAGAGTCCGCCCAGCTGAACTTGGGGGTTGACCCATCCTTTGCAGTCCCCGGTGCTGGGCACTGAGCTTGCTTCTGCTTCTCGGGTGCTTCTGCATCTCCAGGCCAGCAGCTGCCCTGCTGCCCCGTCAGCCTTCCTGCTTCACCCGGCGCCCCGAGGGCTCCCTGCTGCCTGCGGGTGGGCACAGCCTCGTCTCTGCACCTGCCGGCCCGCCTGCCAGGTGCCTCCGGCCCCGCTCCCCTCCCATGTCCTGGGGCAAAGTGCTGCCTCTCCTTCCTGCACCCTCGTCTCTCTGACCCCAGGTTGGGGTGCCCACTCTGAGGTCTGGGCCCCTTCTCCTCCACCCACCGTGGTGCCCAGCCCCTACCCAGCAAGTGTGCTGAACCGAGTCCTGCTCCGGGGCTTCTTATCTCCTACACATGCCCCGGGCCTTCCAACTGGAGTCAGGGTGTGTGAGCGGGAGCTCGGCCCCTTCATTTTGTGATGAGGAAACCGAGGCCCAGTCAGGGGTGCTGATAGGTTTAGGGGTCCCATGGCAGTTCCAGTCAGCATTCAGCATCCAGCTGGCTGGACTCTCGGCCGCAGTGAGCTCAGCTCTCTGGGTGCCAGGTAGGTCCTCAGTGCAGACCTGGGGGCTGCTGGGCAACGGGGTGTGGCCAACAGGCCGAGTCTGAAGACTGAGTCCCCTCGGCCCTTGCCTGGGGGGGCTCCAGCTCTGGGGTGGTGGTAGCGGCCCCCCTGCCCTGAGCCCTGCCAGCCTCTCAGGGCTGCTGAGGGGCCTTCACCAGCCTTAAACTCTGTCCCTTCTCACCCACAACAGGAAGGTTTTCGACCTGGGCAGAGCCCCAGAGTGCTGTGTGACCCCAGGCAGGCTGCTTTCCCTCTCTGAACGCAGGAAAGGGGAGGCAATTTCAGGGCAGATTTGTGGGCTGATGCTGCAACACCTGTAACCCCACTGGGCTGGACCCAGGTCGGGACGTTGATGTCCCATCATTTGCCGGAGGTCACTGGGTAGGAAAGATCCCCTAGAGAAGGGAAAGTCTACCCACTCCAGTATTCTGGCCTGGAGAATTTCATAGACTGTATAGTCCATGGGGTCGCAGGGAGAAGTCGGACACTACTGAGTGACTTTGACTTTTCACAGTACATTGGTGGGGAGTGGGTACTCGAGCCTAGCTATCTGCTACCAGTTGTCATGTGAATGACAGTGACTGAATGGGAAGTCCTGGAGCTCTGGGTGCAGCTGTGGACTGACACAGCCTCGGAGAGCCCGGACCAGCACTCGACCTGGGGAGGAAGGACTGGGTGGCCTTCTTGGTGGAGGCTACCCAAACTGGCCTTGAATTAGGTGGCAGAGAGGAGGGGTCATTTACCAGGAGACACGCGGTCTAGGGTGAGGGTGAGTGAGCAGAGGAGCTTGGCAGCTGGAGCAGGGGCCGACGTGGAGCCAACCGGGGGCAGGGGAATCCAGGGGGCTCCTGACCATTAGGGCAGTCTTGTGGGTGGGGGCGGGAGTTTGGATGGAAGTGTGTTCCCTGGAGCTCTTGGGCTGGGGCGCCGCGGGCTGTAGGGTGAACTCAGCATCCCCCACCCTCCAGCCTCGCATAACTTTTCTGCACCTCCTGCTTGTTCCATCAATTGCTTGGTCAATCCACGAGGGATGAGGGGCCGGTAACAGACCCACTGCAGGTCTGCTCACAGTAGGTCCTTAGGAAATGCAGGGGGGGCCTCACCCTCTACTCTGGAGCCTCCCCATCTCTCACCCCAGCCCTGTCTTCTCTTTCAGAACTTTCCGGAACAGCAGCTGCAGACGCAATGGCCCCGCCCTGGGTGCCCGCCGTGGGCTTCACATTGGTGCCCAGTCTAGGGGGCTTCCTGGGCGCCCAGTACATCCGTGGAGAGGGTTTCCGCTGGTATGCCAGCCTGCAGAAGCCCCCGTGGCACCCGCCCCGCTGGATTCTGGCCCCCATCTGGGGCACGCTCTACTCAGCCATGGGGTAGGTGGGAGTGGCCGCTGGCGTGGCGCTGGGCCTGTCCACCTGCTGGGTAGGTGGGGCAGGGGAGGCCCAGGCCCGAGCCCCGGGCGTCTTCTTCTCTGGAGGTGAACTCTCCAGGTGCTGGTGGGGAAGTGGGCACCGTTTCCCGGCCCTGTTTGGCAAGTGAAGGTGGAGAAAGCTGTGAGGCCTGTCGGTTGCACAACCCAACCGAACGCTCTCCTCTGAGGCCTCCTGGAAGGGGTGGCAACCCCTCTGGCTGTTTCTACGACTGCAGGGAGAGGCCGGCCCCGTGTGTAAAGCTGACATGGGCAGGCGAATGCTTCCAAGGTCAGTAGCAGTGACAGCAGCAGCAGTCATAGTAGCCATTTGTGGGGCATCCGCCTGGGGTCAGGCTTTGCCTTTGTTAAGGTTCACGACCCCTCGTTTGAAAAGAGACCTCCCAAGGACACAGGGCCCTACAGGCCTTCCTGGACAGACCTGGGAGGTGCCAAAGGAAATGCCGCACTGGGTGAGGGAGTGCGCACTCTGCTGGCTGCAGTGGGGTTTGCAGCCAGGAGACGGGCCAGCCTCCCACCGTCCTCTGCAATGTTCCCAACACGCAGGTTCTGTGCCAGCCCAGTGGGACTGCAGGGGGCAGAGAGCAGAGACCGGGCCGATGCCCCAGGCTCCTGATGGGAGTAAGACGGTGCTCGAGGCCTGAGTGTCAGCCGGGCCGCACCCTCTTCCAGCCCCTGGCCCTGCCCCTTTGGCCTGCTGTTCTTATTCCTGCGTCCCACTTTCTCCTCACCGTCCCAGTCCAGAGGCGCCACTGTTGCTGCCTTCGCTTGCTCCAGCCTCCAGGCCCCCCCTCCCCATCGAGATTCCAATAGAGCGTCAGTCTGGCATCACCTCTCTATTTGTGGAACCCGGCAAACCTCTCAGAGTAGACAACTCAGCCTCTGGCCTCAGACTAGCTGGATTCAAATGCAGACTCACCTCCCGACAGCCTGCCAAGAGCTCTGAGCACTTCTCCCCTCTGTGCCTCAGTTTCCACACCCGTAAGATGGGGGTGACAGTCCTGCCCACCTCATGACGTAACCATGAGGATGAGTGAGCTAACGCTTGCAGAGAGGTGCCTGCATGTGTAAATGTGGAAGAAGTGAAGTGAAAGTCGCTGTCGTGTCTGACTCTTTGTGACCCCGTGGACTGTGCAGTCCATGGAATTCTCCAGGCCAGAATACTAGAGCGGGTAGCCTTTCCCTTCTCCAGGGGAATCTTCCCAACCCAGGAATCGAACCCAGGTCTCCCGCGTTGCGGGCGGATTCTTTACCAGCTGAGCCACAAGGGAAGCCCAGAGTACTGGAGTGGGTAGCCTATCCCTTCTCCAGCGGATCTTCCCGATCCAGGAATCGAACCACAGTCCCCTGCACCAAGGCACATTCTTTACCAGCTGAGCTGTGAGGGAGGGCAGTAGCTATTGTTATCAGTGGTGGTATCACTGCCCTTGTGGTCCTAGGAGCCCCCAGGACCAGGTTCTCTTCCGCTTTACCTCCCCAGAGCCCCCCTTAGACCTTGAGGTACTGTTGACAGTAACCCAGGCTGACTCAGGGTCTCAGGTATGCCCCGAAAAGTGTTTGTCACTGTCGTGTCTGACTCTTTGCAACCCCATGGACTGTAGACCACCAGGATCCTCTGTCCATGGGAGTTCTCCAGGCAAGTAGTGGCTCAGACGGTAAAGCGTCTGTCTACAGTGTGGGAGACCCGGGTTCGATCCCTGGCTGGGGAAGATCTCCTGGAGAAGGAAATGGCAACCTACTCCAGTATTCTTGCCCGGAAAATCCCATGGGTGGAGGAGTCTGGTAGGTTACAGTCCATGGGGTCGCAAAGAGGTGGACACGACTAAGCTTTCACTCTCTTTCTTTCCCTTCTCCAGGGGATCCTCCCGGCCCAGGGGTTGAGCCTGGGTGTCCTGCTTTGCAGGCAGATTCTTTACCGTCTGAGCCACCAGGGAAGGCCGTACATGGGCCTAAACCTTTACATATTTTTGTGGCCTAACCCTGGCAAACTCATCCTTATCTTCTCAGGCCCAGCCCCAAATCCCCTAAGGCACATTCAGCTGCATGCCTTGTGTACATGCTTCACTCGACAACACTGACGATGATGATACTGAGTGTCCTACTCAATTATTGAGTACTTGTCCTAAGGGTAGCCAGGTACTGCCCTCAGCACCACCAAGATATTAACTAGAAGCTCTGCAGTGACCCCATGAGAGACACGGCCCAGAGAGGTTAAGCAAGTTCCTTGCGGTCACACGGCAGTCAGTGGCAGGGCACGCCTGAGTCAGCACACTGTGGTCTCCGAGGTGAGTGTGGCTTCCTGCCTTGCAGGGAGGCCGCTGGCCCCTTCCCTGTTGGTGCCCTGACCGGTAGCCTCTGTTTCAGGTATGGTTCCTACCTGATCTGGAAAGAGCTGGGGGGCTTCTCGAAGGAGGCAGTGGTTCCCCTGGGCCTCTACGCTGGGCAGCTGGCTCTGAACTGGGCGTGGCCTCCCCTCTTCTTCGGGGCTCGACAAATGGGCTGGGTAAGTGTGGCCTTGGCTTGTCTCCCTGGTCCCTGGAGATGGCCCCTCCCTGGGGGCACATGGGGTACCATATCCCAGCCCCCCCAGGCCCAGGATCTAAGGTGGGGGGCAGGGGAGGCATATGGCTCCTGGTCCACTCAGAAGCTCTTAGCGGGGGGGTGGGGGGTGGTGGTATTTCCCTGGTGGTCCTGGTCCAGTGGCAAGACTCCGCGCTCCCAACGCAGGGGGCCCTGGGTTCGATCCCCGGTCAGGGAATCTAATCCTGCATGCTGCCACTAAGCCAAATGCAGCCAAATATAAATATAAATATGTTAGGGCTTCCCTGGCAGTGCAGTGGTTAGGACATCACACTTCCAATCAGGGGGTTTAAGTTCGATCCCTGGTTGGCGAACTAAGATCCCACATGCCACAGGGTGTGGCCAAAGAGAACACAGCAGCCCCTGGCAGACCAGTGCCCCTCAGCTGCTTTTCCTCCATGAAGGAAGCTCTGTGGACGTAGGGGCCTTGGGTGCAGGAAAACCCACCTTGCACCTGATGCTGTGCACCCCTCCATGTGGCAGAGTCGGGCAAGGGTGATGGTTCCCATTTTATAGATGAAGAAACAGGCAGAGAGCAGGAGTGGGGCTTGGCCAGGTCAGAGAGAGGTGGCTGGAGAGCCCCCCTGCCGCTGTGGTTAGTGGGCCGCCGGGACACACCGCCCCGTGGGTCGTGGTGCCTCAGGCCTCCCCATCGTCGTCTCTGCAGGCCTTGGTGGACCTCCTGCTGACCGGCGGCGTGGCAGCGGCCACAGCCATGGCCTGGCGCCAGGTGAGCCCGCCGGCTGCCTGCCTGCTGTACCCGTACCTGGCCTGGCTGGCCTTCGCGGCCATGCTCAACTACCGCATGTGGCAGGACAACCAGGGCCGGAGCAGCGGCCGGCGGCTCTCGGAATGAGGATGCCTCACCCTCCGAGGACTGCAGCCGCTGCGGGTCAGGCACTGCCGGGTGGTGGGGGCCCCTGGGCTCCCACAGCCACCAGGCCGCCTGTCTGCTCTCAGCCCAGGGGCTGACCAGCAATTCCAGAGGTGCTCCTCTGAGCTGAGCCGCCCCCCGAGAAACAATGTCCTGCGCCTTCAGCCCTGCTTGAAGCTCGCTCTCGGAACATGGAATTTTATAAACCAAATAAAGTGTTTCAACTTCTTGGCCGTGGCCTGTTTGCGTGGGTGGGACCCCCGACCGTGGGGCTCCTCCTCCGGCTGGGTGTGCCTGGGATGGGTCATCCGCGGAATGCAGACCCACACTTCTCAGGACCCTTCCAGGAGAGGAGGTGGCCTACCCAAGGTGGAGCACAGACATGGGCAGAGAATGGGGTGCAGCCCTCACCCCCAGCCCGGGGAGGAGGTCCCGTCCACCCTCTACACATCCGGGAAGCCCAGCCCAGGCACCTGAAGGGCCCAGGCCCACAGTCGGCCTGGTCCACTGCCTGGCTCTGGTCAGGCCCCAAGCATGGTCTTCCGCTGGCCTCAGCTGGGATGGGTGCCAGGCCTAATACCAGGCTCAGCCCCCCAGGGACAAACACCCCATCAGGGAGGGGATGGGTACCCAGAGGGCAACCCCTCCCTGGCTTGGCTCACCCAGACATGGGAAGTGTCATCCTGACCCCTAATCAGGTGACCCATGACCTCTCCTGACACCTGTTTGGAGTGAAGCTGGCAGAGCCTTGGACACAGGCTCCTGCTGGAGCCCCTACCTCCAGGCCAAGTTCTAACTGGGAGCAAGCAGGAGCGATCACTACTCCGTGAGGCGTCTGATGAACCACCTGGCGTGAGCACTTGACCTGAGGGGCACAGGAAGGCCCCTGGCCTGGGTTTCGGGGCCTCCGCCTTCATAAAACCCACTGGGGGCACGCCTGTGCTGGTGACAGCACCCTCGACCATCCCCTGCTGCCCTGTGGGAGTTAGGGTCTCCCATCACCCCCACCTCAGGATACGGGGACAGGCAGGGGGAATTCCACCCCCAAGACCCCCAGGCTTAAGCGCTGGAGCCAGGATTCAGGGCTCACAGGAGGACCCGGTTCGCAGGCGTCGGTCATGACAGCTCCACAATGGTCCCTCCGGGGTCTGCTCTGAGACGGAACCAGTGCTGGGACCATAAAGAAAGCTGAACGCTGGAGAATCCTGGTGGTGAAGACTCCCGAGAGTCCTTTGGACTGGAAGATCAAACCAGTCCATCCTAAAGGAAATCAGTCATGAGTATTCACTGGAAGGACTGATGCTGAAGCTGAAGCTCCAATACTTTGGCCACCTGATGCCAAGAATCAACTTACTAGAAAAGGTTCTGATGCTGGGAAAAGTTGAGGGCAGGAGGGGGCAACAGAGGATGAGATGGTTAGATAGCATCAGCGACTCAACAGATGTGAATTTGAGCAAACCCTGGGAGATAATGAAGGACAAGGGAGCTTGGTGTGGGACACGACTTAGCAATTGAACTCTAGGAAATCAAGCTTTAGGTTAGGAATTGCTACAGCCTCAATATTTATATACTCTCCAATTCATGCTGAAATCCTAACCCTCAGTGAGTGGCTGGTTGGTGGGGCACTTGGGAGGTGACTAGGTCATGAGGGTGGGGGCCCCATGAATGGGATTAGAGCCCTTTTAAGAGACCCCCAGAAACCTCTCTCATCCATCACGAGGTCACAGTGAGAAGACAGCTGACCGAATCAGGAAGAGGGGCCCCCTGACCTTAGGCCACCCCAATCTCCAGAACCAAGATTTCAGTTGCTTAAAGCACCCAAACCCAGACTGTCAGGGACTTGGAGACCTAAGCACTACCTCATCACTCCTGTTTTTCAAAGGATGTTCGTGCATACTCAATCATACCCAACTCTGTGACCCCATGGACTGTAGCCCGCCAGGGTTCTCTGTCCATGGGACTTCCCAGGCAAGAATAGTGGAGCGGGTTGCCACTTCCTCCTCCAGGGGATCTTCTGTCTCCCATGCCTCCTGCACTGGGAGGCAACTCTTCCCCACTGCGCCAGCTGGGAGGTCCCTTCTCAAAGCCCTCATCCTGGTACTTTGGTTTTCTTCGACACCCAGCAGAAAACAATGGACAGATCAGGCAGGGCTGTGGCTCCAGGGCCCCAAAGAGAAAACGGAGGCAGAGGCACAGAAGGCGGACTTTACTGCAGGACAAATCCGAGTCAGGAGCAGACAGGACATGGCAGCTCTCTGCGGGGAAAACCAGAGACGAGACATCCTGCCCTCTAACCTCTGCTTGGCTGGAGGGAGGGGTGCTTCCCCAAGACACAGGCTGAACTTGCGGGTAACAGACAGGATGGACAGACACGCCCCGGCAGACACAGGTGGGCGGCACAGTCAAGTCCAGTTTTGCTACAAGGATCACTCTTGGCTTCAGAGTGAAACAAGCACCACCCCAACACACACAGACAAACACACAGACAAACACACATACACACGCGCACGCGTGAAAGCTCTGCAGGCAGCTCCCCTACCGAAGTCAGACCCGTTGTCTGGTGAGCTGGGCCTGGGTACACTGTGGCTATACAAACTATGCTGCAAACGGGCTCAAAATTCCAGAAACGTAAGAACAAGAATTCTGTGTTTTCTTCCCATAAATGAAAAAGTAAGAAAAATCCCGCTTTTTGACTCCAGCTGGTGGCAGGCAGCCTCTGACTGTAACACGAAGCTCTCCCTGGAATCGTCCTTCTCAGCCATCCACCGCCTGCTGTCTGCTGTCCGCCTGTCCCCGAGCCCCCTCACCAGTGTCCCAGCCAACCTCAGATGAGATGAGGACCTCTGTGGGGCCCAGTGGCCTGGGACGGCCTGGCACCACACTGCGGCCTGTCCATGGGCCTGGATGGGAAGGAACAGCAGCCAAGGGCAGTGGCCTCCCGCCCTGGAGCCTCAAGGGAGGTTTTGCTGGTGAAGGTTCGACTCAGGGGGCGAGAAGTTTGGCTCCGAGAAGCCAGCTCCCTGGGGTGATCTGCGGACGCCTGTCCCAGGGTCTGGGGTGGAGCGTGGGAACAGCCAGTCTGGCCTGTTAGCGTCTGGGTTCCCACGAGTGCTCCTGGGGAACCTCCTTCCTGAGGACACCTTGTCGTGCTCCTCGGAACCCCTTTCACAGACACCTCTGGAAGCACAGCACCCCAGGGACCAAGGTCCCTGGGAGAAAGCCCTTGGCTGAGCTGATGCTGACCACTGCACAGATGCCAGAGAGGGGTGTGTGGGCTGGGGCCTGGCACTCAACCCTGGGGACCGATCGAGCGGAGGGAGCCCCGAGCCCCACGGAGGGAGACTGGGACGATGGCTTGCGGGGGGGAGGGGGCACGTTGCAGAAGCAGCCCTGGGAGCTAAGGCTGGGATCCGCCCACAAGCACCCTCTGGAGGGCCAGCGGGCGCCTAGAGGAGGCGGGTAACAGGGCAGCCACCGGGCTCATCCAGGAACAAGGTGCTGAAGACGTCGTTGAAGAAGCTTGGGTGGTACCTGCAGGCCCGCTCACAGTCTGGGTTGAAGTTTACCTCCAGGATCTGGGGCTGCATCACGCGCATCCCTGATGGCACAGAGCACGGCCTGTCTTACTCAGAGGAGCGGGGGCCTGGGACAGGGGTGCTGGGGGCCGCGAGGCTTCTCCGGGGGGGCCGCCTCCAACCCCGGGAGTGCCATGAGCCACCACACCCTGCTCAGACGTCTGGTTCAGTGGGACGCTGGGCTCCCTCTCCTCGCACGCAGGGCGCCTTTCCTCATGAGCTCTCTCCTGACACCACGCCACCCACTTCCCTTTCCTCCTGCAGGCTCCGGACCCTCAGGGTGGGCCTCCTCTGATCCAGATCTCCGGGCTAATCAGAGCAAAGGGGCACCAGGCAGCGCGGACCAGGCCGAGGCAACAGCGCCCTCTCTCTGTCCCTGGGGGGCTGGCGTGGCAGCAGGGGCGGGGTGGCTGGAGAATAAGCTCCAAAGGCGGGGTTGGGGAGCCCCCTCACCATCGGGATGGCTGTCCCACTTCAGCATGAGGTCGACCGCGTACACGGCCCGGGATGAGGGGTAGTCACAGAGGCCCAGCGGGGGCGGCCTGGCACACACCACCTGGAACAATTCCTTGAAGGCCTGGAAGATTTCAGCCTGGGGGCCGGGGGGAAGGGGAGACAGGGTCAGGGCGCCTGCAGGCGGACGCTGGAACCAGCCCCTCAGAGCAGTCCTTCCTGAGCCCTGGTCTCCAGGCGGCCACGTCACCTCCTCCAACATCCTTCACGACGCGGCTGCAGCCGCCTCTGCCTGACTCTCACTGCCCTCTCACCTGGCAGCGACCTGCAGGTCCCTCTCACTCCATGCAGACCTGTGTCCCCCTGCCTCAGAGCTTCCACGGCTCCTTCTGCGCCAAGCCCGGGAGCACAGCATCTGAGATGCTGACTCCAGAATGTGGGGACCAGCCTGTGTCCCCGCAAATGTGCGATTCCTTGATGCACAGAGCCCACGTCTGTCCCAAGGGTGGTCCTGAAAGCCCTGCCAGGCTCCTCCCCTCCCCAAGGAGCCCTTGTGATACCCCACTAGGGCCAGAGGGTAGGAGGGGGTCTCGCCCATACCCTCCCCCCTGGTGGAGGAACAGGACCACCAAGAGGAGGCGAAGGCCCCCCACGTGCCCGACGCTGCCCACGAGTCAAGTCCCAGCCCCTCGAGCTTGGCCACCACTCACCTGGACACTCTTCCAGGGGAATTCTGGGTACTGCTTCTCAAACTCTGGGATGAACTCATGGTAGTGTACCTGCAACAGACACAGGGCCCGTCGCACTCTGCTGGGGCCTCCTCTGGGCAGGGACGAGGGAGGCCTGGCCTGCCCTGCCTTCACACAGAACTGACACTCGCTGGGGACCCAGGAAGGCGCCCACAGTCTCTCCAGCTCCACCCCTGCCAATCGGGGGCAGAAGATGGGGTCTGAGCTCTGGACACATTTACTTCCCAGGGCGTCAGTGCTTCCATCTGTAAAACGGGACAGTGCGCCCCGCCCAGTAAACCTGTTTTGCAGGTGGCTGTGAGGTTCCAGTGAGGCAGTGACTGCTGAGAGGGCCGGCCAGAGGGTCACCATGTCCCTCTCAGAGCGACCCCTGGAAGCAGGACTGGGACCTGACCCTGCAGGGCTCATGTCTGAGCTCAGCAATCGCTCGACGTGCCTGCAGGTGACAGGGGCTTCTCAGGCCGAGACTGCACCCAGCACATGCCTGAGCATGCCAGTCGTCAACTCAGGCTCCTCCCAGAGAGGACTGGGACAGGCTCCCTAAGAAGCCCAGCGTCCACACCCTGCTGGACACGCATCCCCCATGTGGGGGCATCAGAGGAGGCGTGACCCTCAGGATGATGCCTGCCCCACAGAGGGAAGGCGCTCAGGCCTCAGAAACGACCTCAGCTCTACCCCAGGGCTCCAGCGGGGGCTCAGGGTCCTAGGGACCAGCTGCCAACACAGCCCTGGACAAGAGGAGGGACACGCAGCAGCAGCCCTGCTGGGTGGGCACGCGGCCTGGCCCCTGACAGCACAGGGCCCCCCAGAGGATACCTCGCACACGGAACAGCGAGTGCTCAGCGCAGCTCAGGGCTTCCCTGCTGCGGCTGCTAAGTCACTTCAGTCGTGTCCGACTCTGTGTGACCCCGTGGACTGCAGCCCACCAGGCTCCTCCGTCCACTGGATTTTCCAGGCAAGAACACTGGAGTGGGGTGCCATTTCCTTCTCCAATGCATGAAAGAGAAAAGTGAAAGTGAAGTCGCTCAGTCTGTCCGACTGTTAGCGACCCCATGGACTGCAGCCCACCAGGCTCCTCCGTCCACTGGATTTTCCAGGCAAGAGTACTGGAGTGGGGTGCCATTGCCTTCCCCGGTAACAATGTTAGGCAGATAATATATTAATCGTCATGACAGAGATGCGGAAATGGGGCTTAAAGAGGTTAAGGTATTCACCCAAGAAAGACCTTATATGTGTTAGGCATNGTGGGGTGCCGTTGCCTTCCCCGGGGCTTCCCTGGTGGCTCAGAATGTAAAGAATCTGCCTGCGATACAGGAGACCTGGGTTTGATCCCTGGGTCGTGGCAACCCACTGCAGTATTCTCGCCTCGAGAATTCCATGGCGAGACCCGGGACAGGGCGGGGGTGTGTGTCACAAAGCGTGGGACGCGATGACGTGACTCACACACACACAGAGTTCAGTTCACTAACACACCTCCACGTGCCTGGGAAGTAATAGTCCCAAGCTCAGGAGCAGCCGCTTTCTGCAAGTGGGGGCCACAGGGCCACGGCAGGGCAGTACGGAGCAGGGTGGAGCGCGGCTACGCCCTACCTGCCGTCTGCCCTGAACAGTCAGGACCAACACCCCTCCGGGCTCTCTTCCTCCACCGGGAGCTGGGCCCTGCCTCTGCCCAGCGGAGCTTCCCTCACCCAGGTGCTCCGCGGGCCAGCTGGGGGTTGATGCCCTCATCTCAAAGCAGCTTTGCCCCCATGTCCTGTTGCTCGAGGCACCCAGGCAGCCTGGGGAAGACAGAGGGTCCAGGCGGGGTCACAGGCCAGCAGCAGCCACCCGCCCTGGAGGCCGTGCAACATGAACCAGAGAAGCCTCAGGGCCCCGCTACCTAGACCTGAGCCGAGTGTCGCGCGCCCCTCCGAGCGCTGGGGGCAGCAGTGGGAGGGGACGCAGGTCCCAGAGGGCAGCTCCCGGACCAGTACACAGCCGGCCTGGAAGACATGCTGACAGGTGTGGGGTCCCGTCTGCACCAGCCTCCACGGGGACCTGGCTCCCGAGGCCCCACCCGGCCTCACCTGCTTCAGCACTGCTTCTGGGTCATAGTTCATGACAGTGAAATGCTTCTCGTAGTCGTCCAGGTCATTGAGGGCAAAGGGCCTGTAGGACGAGCAGACGGACGCTCAAGTGGGTCCCGAGCGCGGCGGTCCCAGTGGGGTAGGCAGGCAGACGCTCGGAGCCCCCTTGCCGAGCATCCGTTCTCCCCCTGGTGAGAGCGGGCAGGGTGGTCCCACGGCCCCCGTGGGCTCACTATCAGACCCCCACGAGCCCCTAAACATCGACAGGGTGTGCGGGGGTGGGGGCCTGTCACACGAGGGGGTGTTGACTTGGGGAGGGTTACTGCCGGTTACCAGAAACGGGCTCAGCGGGGTCCCTGCTGGGGAAGGAGCCCCGGGGCAGGCGTTCTCATCCAGAGTAAAAGAGGCACTCCCTCAGTCCCCGGCCCAGCCTTCGTTACCGGTTGGAGAACCGCAGCCAGAACACGTCGTAGACGAACAACCTCAGGGGCTTCACCGACCGCAGCAGCAGGACATAGCGGATGTCGAACTTGACCCTCCCCACGTCTTCCCGGAGAAACAAGACGGGGCTCTCGATGTACTTGGACACAACCTGAGGATGGGAGCAGGCTCGTGGGCACTCCTCTTGCTGCGGCCAGGACGGAGCGGCCCGGCCCCCTGGCTGCAGCTCACGCCTGGGAATGCCCGAGCGCGGCCATGCCTGCAGCAGCGGACTCGCTCTCGAGCCTATCCCCCACAACCCCGGGCTCGGGGGGGCTCCTGACTTGGTACCTGACCCCCGCACCTGCGTCTCCCTGTCTTTTCACACCCGTGTCTGAACTGCAACAAGCTCTTTCTCTTCATCGTTAGTTGAGAGAAAAGATGCTACGGATTTTTAGGCTTTGAAAACTGGAAACAAATTCTCAGCCAAAAATCCACCGGCTCCCCATCCCAGGGCTGGGGACCTCCCCAGCGGTCACCTGGTGACTTGCGTCTCTCGGGCCTGTCTGTTCAGGAGCAGAACCTGTGCCCTTCACCTCCCCGACTGCTGGGCCCCCGTCACTACAGCATCTCCATCCAGAGCCCTGCGGGGCTTCCTGGCCCAGCCACCTCCCTCCTGTGGGTGGTCCCCTGGGGGGGGTCCCCCTCTCTGCCAGCAAGGGCAGCGAGCAGCGACTCCTCCCGTCTGAGCAACGACGCTGCCACCAGGACCCGTCCTCGCCGGCCCTCGAGAGCAGGCCCCCTTGCCCAGCACCCCAAGGCCCCACCTTGGGGGAGCTCTCGCGGTGCCGGACGATGCTGTGCAGGCTCTTGGTGATGTGGGTGTCCAGGCTGCGGGCCAGATTCCAGGGCTTGCAGATCCAGTGGTTGTCCTCGCCCCTGGGAGCAGAGGCGTCGGCTAGGCTGTGTGCCCCTAGGACTGTGGTCGCAGAGGGGGCCGAGGGAGGGGTCCCAGGGGAGACCTCAGAGGCTGGGCTTCGGGAGCCAGCAGTTGGCTGAGGCCAAGTGAGCTGCCCTCCAGGGGGAAGGGCCATCAAGCCCCACAGTGGGCATGAGGCAGGTGCTCAGCCACGGGCGGGCCAGGCGGCGGGAGACAGGGGTGGTCAGAGATGGGGGCCGCAGGAGCCTGCCAGGCGTTGGTGGTGCGGGGCGGGTCTCAGCTGGCAGGGCGCACGGGGAAGCTCACCGCCTCTCCCGCTGCTGGAAGTAGCTGATGAACTGGGGCAGCTCCGTGCGCAGGTTGAAGGTGCGGGGCAGCCAGGCCGGGCCCTCGGGGCCGCCCGCCCGGCGCGCGATGGATGCCAGGCAGTCCTTCACCGTCAGCAAGTTCTCGCAGGGGAACTGGTTCAGCAGCACGTTGGGCCTTTCCTGGCTCAGCCTCCTGCGGGGCCCAGACAGGCGCCGCTGGTCAGGGGAGGTGGCGGCTCCCGGGGGCGGGCG
>SJYX01022961.1:210135-232347 GCA_006410675.1 Oreotragus oreotragus
GGGCGGGCGGGCTACACACTTGAAGACGTGGTCGCAGGGGTACCCCGCGGGGCTGATGGCCAGGGGCAGCTTCTCCTTGTTCTCCTCCAGTAGGGCCTAGAAAGGAAACGCTGGAGGTAGAAACAGACCTTCGAGAAAGAGAGCAAGCGAGCACAGGCCTCCTCCCCCCTGCACACCAGGCTGCTTCTGTGATCCCGGGGGGCACACCTGGGCTCAGGCAGAGCCCTTCTCGGGTGCTGGGGTGCCCAGAGCCCTCTGATCACTCCTGCCCCAGAATTCCGGGGCTCAAGGCCCCTCAGGTCCCGAACAGCCTGTTTGGTGTCAAAAGAACAGTGTAGACACTGCTCTCAACCTTCTCGTTGCTTTTAAACGCCTCTTCCAGGTCACAGGCCGCCGCCCAGAAGGTGCTGGGCCTGTCCCGGGAGGGGGCCGCTCTGAGGGTTAAGCAGCGTGGTGGTTTAAAACCTGTTCACATACTTTCTGACATTGCTTTCGAAAGGCAGAGTTAATAACGCGTCTCCCCTTGAGCGCCAGCTGGGCTGAATGTGTTATAACCCACGGGAAGAAGCGGAGTCTGCAAACTCGTGAAAGGACCTGTGGCCTCCTCCCGTCTCCCCTCTGATCACTTCCTTCCGGAGTGTCGGCCGCCATGTCCCAAGGACGCTCAAGAGGCCCCCCAGCCACAGCCAGCGCCGCCTTCCCAGGCTTGAGTGCGCCACGAGGGGGCTGGTCCTCAGCCCGACCAAGCCTCAGACGACAGCCTGACTGTGCTCACGAGAGCCAGGGCCAGAAACGCCCAGCTGGGCTGCTCCCCACACCCTTTCCACAGAAAGCAAGACATCAACGTCTGCCAGAAAGCAAGACGTAGCAAACGTCTGCTGCTCTGGGCAGCTATGTTTTGGAACAAACTGTTATCTGGTACTAGCTGACTAACACAGGCAACCCCAGGGCCCAGAGCACAGGCCTGACCCAAATGGGTCAAAAATCACCAGGATGTTTAAGAAAACCAGTGTCTGAACTCTTCTCCTCTTCTTGGGCCAGTGGGGGGCATTCCCCCTAACCCCCTCCCCAAATTACTGATTTCAATTCACGTTCCTTTAACAACCTCAAGACCAGGAAATCTTTGTCTCTAAGCCACCCATCAACCACGCCTTTGCATTCACACACTCATTCAAGTGTTTAACAAGCACCTAAGTGCAGGCACTCTACGAGGCTCTGAAATATACCTCTGAATTAAGAAGGGTGATCACTGAGTTTCTGACAGGGCTCAATCACCACTGGCTTAAATTCACAGGGAAAAGTACCAACAAGCCCACCACACCGGCCCAGGCCTCCCAGTCAGAGAACCACAGGACAGCTAACAGCAGGCACCCTGCCCACTCGTCAACGCGGGGTTAGCTCGTTTCCTCCTTTCACCATCCTCTGGGGCGTTCAGTGAGCATCTGAGGGCCTGGTGGGGGGCAGAGAAACGTCAACATGCTGCGGAAAGGCTAGAGTCTCGGCCCACAAGTCACCAGAACCCTCCGGGTTTGGACTCCAGCTCTTCGGCCAGCCGTGTGGCCTTTGACAAGTTACTTAATTTCTCTGTGCATCAGTTTCCTCACACAACCCCCCCAACCCCTGTTAAATAACGATGCAACAGGACTGGATGTCCTGCTGTGAGGGTTACAGCTGAGCACGCCCATAAAGTGCTAAGCAGAGGCTCCTGCATCCCTCGGTTTCTCACAGGGACAAGCGGATGAGAGGCAGCGGATGAGAGGCAGCGACTGGAGATGAGAGGCGGGGAGGAGGAGAGGGGGCTGGGGTGTTAATTCCTGCTCAGCTCTGCTTGGTTCTGCTCCCACCGGCTCCGCCTGCCGCCCCGCCCCCGGCTGCACCAACCCTGGCTCCCTATGCTGGCCTGCCCCATAGGCTGGGCCCTGCACAGACTGCCCACCAGCCTGGCCCTGTGAGTGGGTCCCCTGGTCCTGGTGGGGCCCAGACAACAGACTGTCATCTGCAGCTACGAGGCTCGCGATGACCACTTGTGGGCCTACTGTGCACCATGAAACATACCGTGCATTGTGTAAACAGTGTCCTCACACCCCCGGTGAGGGAGGTGTCAGGAGACAAGGGAATGGTTCCAGGCCGGGATTCACAGCCCAGCTGCACGGCCCCCACCCCAGACCCCATAACAAGGAGCAGCAGTATTGCACGACACCCCCGCCACCCCGTCCACCAGCTTCACGCCCCCCTCCACTGGCTCCAACCCCTAACCCTGACTAGCAGCTCCACCTACCTCCACCCTGTCCACCAGCTCCATCCTCCCCTCCAGGAGGGTTCCAGCATTGCAACCCCGGGCTCTGGGCTCCACGCTGACACCAAGCGGTGCGGCCACACGCAGCTCACGCTGGCTCGCCGAGCTCTGAGCTCCTTGTCTCGCAGACACCCCCAGACTCCTCTCTACCTCCCATGGCAGCCAGCTGCGGCTCCGCCACATTTGGTGACCGGGTGGAGGACGTTCCGGAAGCCACCGGGCAAACAGGCCCAGGGGTCGGAGCCAAGGTTCCCCACCTGGTAGTGCTCAGCGGGCGGCTCGGGCGTGGAGGAGCTGAGGTCCAGCAGGTCGGCGGGGGCCCAGGGCAGCAGCACGCACCTCCGGATCAGCGGGTCGGCCTCTCCGTAGGCGAAGTCCCGGGTCACCTCCTCTGCACCCGGACACGCGGGCCGTCAGCGGGGCGGCGGGAGCGCGGCCGGCCCTTCCTCGGGGGGTGGGGGCCCCACTTACCGCCTGTGTCCAGGTCCCGCAGGGGCCACAGCAGCGTGTAGGCCACTTGCTGGGGCATGTAGAAGAAGGGGGCGGTGGCGAAGCTGGGCACGTCCGCGTGCTGGATGCGCGACCCAAACTCGTCCATGATGTACCACACGGGCACTTTCTCCTCGGCCGTCTGCGGGCGGAGTGCACACCACCCTCACCCACAGGTCCTCCGGTCCCTGCACCTTTCCCGGCGTTCACGACCCGAACACCAGCCGCCAGCCCGTCTACACTCGACTCTCAGGGCCTGGGACACCCACCAGGCACGCCTCTAGCCCCTGAACACAAGGCCGCCGGGCCAGGGGACTGCTGTGTGATCAAAGGTACGTGTAAAACCTCCGGTCCCTGCACCTTTCCCGGCGTTCACGACCCGAACACCGGCCGCCAGCCCGTCTACACTCGACTCTCAGGGCCTGGGACACCCACCAGGCACGCCTCTAGCCCCTGAACACAAGGCCGCCGGGCCAGGGGACTGCTGTGTGATCAAAGGTACGTGTAAAGAAGGCACTTAGCCTAGCAGCCACATGGGGGTGCTTGGTTATGTGCGCGCGCCAGGGGAGGACGGGGAGTTCAGGGGAGGCTTCCTGGAGGAGGCGACAGCTGCGATCACGAGAAACAACTTTTGTCTTCTCCCAGACTGAAAGTAGCAGGGGACTGGTGCATGAGGGTGGGTCTGGGGTTGTGCTGGGGAGTGATGTAAGCCCCAGAGCATGCTGAAGGGACTGGACTCTACTCCTGAAGGCAGGAAGAAATCACGAAGGGTATTTAAGAGAGTGCTGGAACCAGCAGGCACTGGGAAAGAGACAGCCAGGTCACTGGGCTCACGTCTCGGGGTTTGGGACAAGGTTGTGTCCAAGGCCACGTGGATACCTGGGTCTCCGGCACTGGCTGGCCCAGGGTGAAGAGCAACAGGCCCACGAAGTCGCAAGGAAGCAGGGCAGCTCCCACCGGCCATGTGAAGGGGAGTCTGCTCGCTTGTGGGGTCCGGAGACTGGCTCCCGCCCGCCCCGACAGCACGGGGCGGCGCAGGCCCGGCTGCCTCCCCCGGGGCCCGGCTGCCCGCTCACCCCGTGGGCCAGCTGGTAGGTCTGGTTGAACTTCCACATCTCCTCCAGCACCAGGTCCACGGCCTCGGCGCTGGGCAGCTCGCCGTGGAACTCGACGCCCATCAGGTTGGCCATGCGGTGCAGGAGTCCCGGCACCTGCTGCAGCTGCTGGCGGGCGTGCGTCACGCGGCACGTCCAGGCGTGGTCGATGAGGAAGATGCTGCGGGCACAGGCCACGGGGTGGTGGGTGAGGTTACCACAGGGCCGAGGCAAGAAGCGGGGCTGGGCGAGGGCCAGCGGAGGGGTAGCCGCTCAAGG
Source organism: Oreotragus oreotragus (assembly GCA_006410675.1). Classification (NCBI taxonomy): domain Eukaryota; kingdom Metazoa; phylum Chordata; class Mammalia; order Artiodactyla; family Bovidae; genus Oreotragus; species Oreotragus oreotragus. The sequence continues at coordinate 214,294 of SJYX01022961.1, forward strand.
CAGAGGCCAGGGCTGCGGCCTGGGTGGGGGTCTGGCTCTGCCCGCTGTTTCGTCCTGGGAAACTCCCACCCCTCTTTCAGTTTCTCAAACAGGGGAACACATCCCTACCCATCCTGTCGCGGGGCTGCCGTGAGGATCAATTGAGACAAACAGCCGGCTGCCTACATTGGATCCTCGGGTGTTGAGGGATTGACTATTACAGTGATCACAGTGAACGTTAAGTGTCCTTGACTGGATTCTGAGCTGCTAGAAAGCGGGCCCACGCCCCGCACCTTGCTACCTGCGGGCAGACGCGCAAAGAAGCCCCACTCAGAGTTCACCTGCGCTCACCCGGGACCTCTGGGCATTGCTCAGGAGGTGCCAAGGCCTTGTGCAAGAGAGGCTTCAAGTCCTCACGTGTCCAGACAGGAAGCCCACCCAGTTGAGTCTTCTGGGCTGGCTACGTGGCTCCCATGCCACCTCACTGGAGGGCGAAGAGTTCCCCTGTAGGCCGAAGGCCCTGCCCGCCCCCAGCCCACCAGTCAGGCTGCCTGACACCGCCCCAGCCTGGCTGGACGTGGACTCCCCAGTACACAGGGCCTTCTGGGGAAGCAGCTCTGGTCCCTCACCCCACTAAAGCAAAAGGAGCACTTCAGTCCTGTGGTCGGGGGCCAGCTCACTGAGCTCATACTTTCTGTTGGCACATCCCAAAACAAACGGAGACTTACTCCTGCCCTCGTGCATGGAGCCGGGAGCACCTGGGGGCGACCCAGGCAGACGCACACAGGGGCTGCCGGACACGGTGGGTCCGGAGCGGACAGAGGCTGGGCCTGGCCACTGGGGGAAGACTCACAAAGGTCCGAGGGCAGACAGGGCCCAGAGCCGCGCTCCCGATCTCGACACCACACCCATCTGCTCCCAGACCTGCCTGCTGGTGCGAGTCGGGGGATAGGGAGGCAGGGAGCCCCTTGAGGAGGCCGCTGGGCCTGAGCCCCACGGCCGGCACAGGTGGGAAGGGAGCGGGCACATGCACAGGTCTGCTGTATGGAACTTAACGAGCTTCTGGGTCACAGAACACGTGGGTGGTGGTGCCCGGATGCTGTAATTACGTGTGTGGCTCCTCCCACCCTACCAAGGGCCAGTGAAGGAGCTGGGAAAGCAAGAAGAGCTACCGACAGAGACGCCCAGGGACCTGCAGGGGCTGGCGAGTTCCGCCCCCTCCCCCTGCCCGGGGTTTCAACAAAGTTACGCCTGTCCTGGCTGAGGACAGTCCCTCTGACCCCCGGAAGGCAGGAAGCCTGGGGTCCAGTCCTAGCCCTGGTCTTTCTACCCTGAGGCCCCGTGCAAGGCCCAGGCTCACCTCTGCCCCCCCAACCCCGAGTCCCCACTCGAGGAATCAACCAGGCCACGCTGCTCACAGTCACTGATGTGAAGTCCAGAGCTCCTACACAGAGACCAGACTCAGCAGGGCCAGCGGGGAGGCCCGGGGGCGGTGGGGGGGGGGGCCCCTGGAAAAGCCCAGGGACGGCCCTGGGATGACACCCACACCTGTGACCAGCTGTGCGACCCCGGGTGGGCCCGTTCCCACGGGGTCCTCACTTGCCAGATGGGGCCTCGCCACATGTGGTCAGTGTGGCCGCTGGGACAGGTTAAGAGGCACCTGGGGGGAGGCCGCTCTGCAGACGGTACGCAACATGGAGAACACAGGAATGTCATTGGTGGCGGGGCCGACAGGGCCCTGAGGTCTAGCTGGAGACACGGAGGCCGCCGTGCACCTCGTCTCAGGCTGGCTTAAGTGGCCCGTGGCCTGGCCCGGAGGAGCAGGAGCGCCTGTGAGGACTGCTCCGGGGGCGACAGCCGGGGGGACATCCTTCAAGAGGGGGCCGCGGCGCGGACGAGAGGGTCCGGCCCCCGGCTCCTTACCTGTTGGGGTCGGCCGCCTGGAGCCCGTTCTCGTTGGTCACGATGACCTTGTAGCAGAGCTCGCCGCCGGGGTTGGGCTTCTTGCGCGCTTCCCGGGCCGACTCGTCCTCACTCTCCTCCTCTTCAGCTTCCTCCACCTGCATGATCCCGAACATCTCCCCAGCATCGAAAACCTGGGAGCCAGAGGCAGGGGGGCGTTGGCAGGACACTCTGCTCCTGCCCCGTTCCTTCCGCCACGCCGTGGCCTCAGGGATGAACTGAGCCCTGAGAACAGGGCCTCTTTACTGTCCAGCTGCCCATCTTTCACCCAGAAGACAGGTTCCCTTTCAGTGGGAATGAAGTCCTCACCTCCTCCACCAACACGGGCGCTGTTATCCGGGAGCCCCAGCCTGTGGGATCCGCGCCTGGGGGAGGGACCGCCCACGTGCACCTCCCAGTGACAGCCAGTCTGGGCTCCTGCTTCACAGGGAAAATGCAGCCCAGAAGGCCGAGGGGGCGGCTCTGCTCACAATGCCTGGAAGAGGCAGGATCGCGGCGGGCCAGGGCCTTCAGCTCAGCTTTGTTCTCACCAGAACCACCAACCCAAAGCCAGGGCAGCAGAGGAGATTCGGAAGGAAACGGGGGCGGGGGGCAGCGCTCAAGAGCATCCTGCAACCACACCAGCCCAGGTCTGCACCAAGCATGGCCTGGGGCTGGTCTCCTGGGGCCCCTGGGCCAGGATGGGACAAAAGGAAAGGGCCTGGGTTTCCTTCAGCTGGTGAAAGGGACAAGCCAGTTGGTCCCCATACGGCCACACTCAAGACCCAGCATCTGCCACAAGTCGGCAGGTCACTGGACCATTCCCTGCCTCAGTTTCCCCATCCATACGATGGGAATATTAGGATCTTTCTGCGACTTGTTGGGAGGGTTAGCTGGTTACCACACACAGAGAGCATAGAAGCTACTCTGTAAGCACTTGACACCATGACACTTCTGAGTCTAGCTCGCAGCAGCAAAGGGACATCAGCCACCTTTCAGAGGAGCCGAGAGCAATACATCAAATCAATCGGCACGCAGAAGGACTCAACAAAGACCAGCTGCCCCTAAAACGTATTTCCCGTGACTCCACTAAAAACAGGAGACACACTCATCTCAGCAGCTGGCAACCAGCCATCCATTCAGGCACCAGCAGCACTGATGTGCTGGCCAGGACAGGCACTTGGGGCTGTGAGGATGAGTGACGCGTGACCTTGCCCTGGGAGCTGCCGACAGAGAGCCAGAAGGGGCCATCTGAGAGGCCGAGATAACCCCTCCAGGGGCGCTATCCTCTGAACTGAGAGGTGAAGGAAGCAGATTAACTGATTTGGCTGCTCCAGGTCTCTGATGCGGACTCTTAGAGTTGCAGACTCTGGGCTTTAATTCTCTGACCAGGGATCAAACCTGGGTCCCCTGCCTTGGGAGTGGGAAGTCTTAGGACATGAGGCCACCAGGAAAGTCCCAGGAAGGGGAAGATTTCAACGTGTGGCTGTCAGGTGGTGGTGTGAGAACTCCAGGCAGAGTAGCTGGGGCAGGAAGGGTTGCGGAGCCAGTCATCCCAGGGGAGCATCCCAGGGGAGCTAGGGTACTTTCTGGGACGGAGTCTTGAACCCCCAGCCCCCCAGAAAGCCTGGAGGCAGGGGAAGCCACAACCCTTTCTCTGGTTTGCAGTTTAGGAGAGAACAGCTCAGAGGCTGGAGTCCAATCCAGAACCCCAAATCTCCATCCCTCCACACCCAAACCTGACAAGGGGGAGGGGGCAGTGTAGGGCCTGCCCTCTCGCAGCTATGAACCGCCACGACCACCATCCCTTCACAGAGGGGCTGGAGGAGCCCCTATGGAGGTAGGGGAAGGGAGTGGTTTTGTAGCTGGGAAGTTCCTGTCGGCCAGAAAGAGCTGAAATTTCAAAACACTCCCTCTGGTTTCCAAGCCAGTGGGGGGCANACAGGGCCTCTTTACTGTCCAGCTGCCCATCTTTCACCCAGAAGACAGGTTCCCTTTCAGTGGGAATGAAGTCCTCACCTCCTCCACCAACACGGGCGCTGTTATCCGGGAGCCCCAGCCTGTGGGACCCGCGCCTGGGGGAGGGACCGCCCACGTGCACCTCCCAGTGACAGCCAGTCTGGGCTCCTGCTTCACAGGGAAAATGCAGCCCAGAAGGCCGAGGGGGCGGCTCTGCTCACAATGCCTGGAAGAGGCAGGATCGCGGCGGGCCAGGGCCTTCAGCTCAGCTTTGTTCTCACCAGAACCACCAACCCAAAGCCAGGGCAGCAGAGGAGATTCGGAAGGAAACGGGGGCGGGGGGCAGCGCTCAAGAGCATCCTGCAACCACACCAGCCCAGGTCTGCACCAAGCATGGCCTGGGGCTGGTCTCCTGGGGCCCCTGGGCCAGGATGGGACAAAAGGAAAGGGCCTGGGTTTCCTTCAGCTGGTGAAAGGGACAAGCCAGTTGGTCCCCATACGGCCACACTCAAGACCCAGCATCTGCCACAAGTCGGCAGGTCACTGGACCATTCCCTGCCTCAGTTTCCCCATCCATACGATGGGAATATTAGGATCTTTCTGCGACTTGTTGGGAGGGTTAGCTGGTTACCACACACAGAGAGCATAGAAGCTACTCTGTAAGCACTTGACACCATGACACTTCTGAGTCTAGCTCGCAGCAGCAAAGGGACATCAGCCACCTTTCAGAGGAGCCGAGAGCAATACATCAAATCAATCGGCACGCAGAAGGACTCAACAAAGACCAGCTGCCCCTAAAACGTATTTCCCGTGACTCCACTAAAAACAGGAGACACACTCATCTCAGCAGCTGGCAACCAGCCATCCATTCAGGCACCAGCAGCACTGATGTGCTGGCCAGGACAGGCACTTGGGGCTGTGAGGATGAGTGACGCGTGACCTTGCCCTGGGAGCTGCCGACAGAGAGCCAGAAGGGGCCATCTGAGAGGCCGAGATAACCCCTCCAGGGGCGCTATCCTCTGAACTGAGAGGTGAAGGAAGCAGATTAACTGATTTGGCTGCTCCAGGTCTCTGATGCGGACTCTTAGAGTTGCAGACTCTGGGCTTTAATTCTCTGACCAGGGATCAAACCTGGGTCCCCTGCCTTGGGAGTGGGAAGTCTTAGGACATGAGGCCACCAGGAAAGTCCCAGGAAGGGGAAGATTTCAACGTGTGGCTGTCAGGTGGTGGTGTGAGAACTCCAGGCAGAGTAGCTGGGGCAGGAAGGGTTGCGGAGCCAGTCATCCCAGGGGAGCATCCCAGGGGAGCTAGGGTACTTTCTGGGACGGAGTCTTGAACCCCCAGCCCCCCAGAAAGCCTGGAGGCAGGGGAAGCCACAACCCTTTCTCTGGTTTGCAGTTTAGGAGAGAACAGCTCAGAGGCTGGAGTCCAATCCAGAACCCCAAATCTCCATCCCTCCACACCCAAACCTGACAAGGGGGAGGGGGCAGTGTAGGGCCTGCCCTCTCGCAGCTATGAACCGCCACGACCACCATCCCTTCACAGAGGGGCTGGAGGAGCCCCTATGGAGGTAGGGGAAGGGAGTGGTTTTGTAGCTGGGAAGTTCCTGTCGGCCAGAAAGAGCTGAAATTTCAAAACACTCCCTCTGGTTTCCAAGCCAGTGGGGGGCAGGAGGGGACCCCTTCCTCGGTCAGCAGGTGCCTGTTCTGCCAGCAAGCATCCTCCCCCACACCTGGGCCCCCAGCAGCAGGTCTGTCAGAATGAGGGCTGCAGGTTTGGGTCTGGCAAAGTGGTGACTCACAGGTCTGCCCATCACCCAAGCAAGGGAGGGTCACGGAAAAGTACTGGGTGCCCCTAAGCAGAGCAACAGTGGCCAGGATGGAGGGGACACTACACTCCAGTGACTACATGCTGGGCACACCTCTGCACCCAGACTCCACCAAATCCATGGGAGTTGGGGCTATGTTTCCCGGACTTGGACTGAAGATGGGCAAGTGGTGCACATGAGTGACTCTGCTGCCCATAGGGCAAGTGACTTGCACGAGCGACTTTACTGCCCACGGAGGCTGGCAGGGCCAGGGCTAGGGTATTTCCACCTCGTGATCCATGCACCCAGTACCAGAAGACCATTTTATCCTAACAAACTGCTGCAGTCCTCTTCCTACAGAGCAGAGGTGTGGGACTAGAGCAAGTACTTGGGAAATGCTGGCAAATGGAGGGCGGGCTTGAGGGGGAAAGAAATTCAGTTACAAAAGGCAGGTGCCAGTAACACTGTATCTTTTTTATAGCACCTACCCTTGTTTTGGTCTCCTGGTGGCTCAGAGGTTAAAGGCTCTGCCCGCAATGCGGGAGACTTGGGGTCGATCCCTGGGTCAGGAAGATCCCCTGGAGAAGGAAACGGCAACCCACTCCAGTATTCTTGCCTGGAGAATCCCATGGACAGAGCAGCCTGGTGGGCTACAGTCTATGGGATCGCAGAGTCGGACACGACTGAGCGACTTCACTTTCTTTACTTTGTTTTGAACCCCTNTCCCCTGGAGAAGGAAACGGCAACCCACTCCAGTATTCTTGCCTGGAGAATCCCATGGACAGAGCAGCCTGGTGGGCTACAGTCTATGGGATCGCAGAGTCGGACACGACTGAGCGACTTCACTTTCTTTACTTTGTTTTGAACCCCTTGTTTTGAACAGGAAGGTACTTGGTCCAACCACTCCCCCCTGCCACCCTCCACCCCGTGTCAGACGTCCAGAGTCTGGCTGAGAGGGTGGGGTTCACCCAGCAGCCTCTCGGGTCTCAATTCATCCCCTGCACCCCTCAGTCTGTCTTGACCCAGGAGGCAGCCCGGAAAGGGCCCGGCTCCAGCTCAGGTCCCAACAGGGGCCCATGAATGTGCTCTGGCTTCAGCATCTGGGCAAACCACCAAAACCCAGGGCTCACCCCTCAGCTAGGACCCTGGAGAGACCCTTCGGAGGTACAGGCTAGAGAAGAGGCCAGCAGAAAGGAGCTGTCCCTACAACGGAGACTCGAAGCATCTGAGCTCTTAAAAAGTTTTTTTAAAATTTTTTGGTGGTGCCATGCCGCATGTGGGATTGAACCCCTGCCCCCTGCACTGGAAGCGTGGAGTCTGGACTGCCAGGGTAGTCTCCGAACTCTTTTCGTTTTTGTTTAGATGCCGTCTCTGCCTCCCACAGCCTCAGTTTTCCTTAATCTGCAAGATGACGGTGACCTGGGGCTCAAATCAAATGAAGGAACACGAAAGAATTTTATGAAGAAAGCTTCTAGTTCTGAGGTCGGACAGACTTTAGGAGGGTCACTTCCTCTTTCCGAGCCTCAGTCTTCTCAACTGTAGGAAAGGGGTGATGAATCCTAACCCTCACAGGGCTGCTTTGGGCTCGGATTAGGGAGAACGCAGCCCAGGGCCTGGCACGCACAACGGAAGCCAAAGTTCATTTTAGTTCTAGTTCTCGCCGCANTTTGCTGGAAAGTGCTGTTGCTGCTGCTAAGTCGCTTTAGTTGTGTCCTGCTGCGACCGGGTAGATGGCAGCCCACCAGGCTCCTCTGTCCCTGGGGTGCTCCAGGCAAGAATACTGGAGTGGGTTGCCATTTCCTTCTCCGGGAAAGTGCAACGGCAAAGGTTTTGTGTGTGTGTGTGCTTCAGTTGGTGAATATCTTGATTAAAAATTTTAAGCTGATTTTGAACAAAATGCACCAGTTTAGAGGACTTGTTCAATGGGACTAGAACACTTAAGTTGTTGTGCAAAAGCTCAAATTTCCAAATTCCAGTTGGTGATGATGAAATAAAATTCACATTTTATGGCAAGACAGAAACTTAAGTATAAAATCCCTCCCTTTTATTGTAAATTGTACCTCTGCACAAACCAAACCTCCTTGGAAGAAAACCTTCCTAATCTTATCAAGGATCTCTACTCCTTAGGAGATAAGCTTCCTGGCTTCCCTGGTGGCTCAGAGGTTAAAGCGCCTCTCTCCAATGCGGGAGACCTGGGTTCGATCCCTGGGTCAGGAAGATCCCCTGGAGAAGGAAATGGTAACCCANAAACCTCCTTGGAAGAAAACCTTCCTAATCTTATCAAGGATCTCTACTCCTTAGGAGATAAGCTTCCTGGCTTCCCTGGTGGCTCAGAGGTTAAAGCGCCTCTCTCCAATGCGGGAGACCTGGGTTCGATCCCTGGGTCAGGAAGATCCCCTGGAGAAGGAAATGGTAACCCACTCCAATATTCTTGCCTGGAAAATCCCATGGACGGAGAAGCCTGGTAGGCTACAGTCCATGGGGTCGCAAAGAGTTGGACACGACTGAGCAACTTCACTTCACTTAACCTTACAAGAGGCCACAGGGACCCATGGCCCACTGCTTTGTACACGTGGATCTGGATTGTGTAGACTGTTGATAATGTATCGTTTAATGTATAGCGCTTTTGGAGAAGGAAATGGAAGCCCACTCCAGTTTTCTTGCCTGGAAAATCCCATGGACAGAGGAGCCTGGCAATCTACAGTCCATGGGGTTTTAAGAGTCAGACACGACTTAGTGACAAACCAGAGCACTTGGTCTCAAAAACTTAAAACACACCTGTAGCTTAGTCACTAAAGAATCCACTGTAATGCAGGAGACGGAGGCTTGATACCTGGTTTGGGAAGATTCCCTGGAGAAGGAAATGGCTAACCACTACAGTATTCTTGCCTGGGGAATCCCACGGACAGAGGAGCCTGGCGGGCTACAGTCCGTGGGGTCACAAAGAGTCAAACACAACTTAATGACTATACTACACCACCACTTCCACGGCCAATGTATAGCACTCTGTCTCAGAAAGTTACCATACTGAGCTTTTGAACTCTAACAGGCAAGACAGTCCTCACAGCTCTCTGAAAGACTGCTTCCCAGATTATGATATTTGGCTAGAATAAAACTTTCCATTTCTTTATTTTTTTTCATTGACATGGTCAAGAAACATAGGGAAAAAAAAATCTTATTGCCATACTGGAGGGCTTGCCTGGTAGCTCGGATGGTGAAAAAAAAAATCCGCCTGCAATGCAGGAGACCTGGGTTCCATCCCTGGGTTGGGAAGATCCCCTGGAGAAGGGCATGGCCTCCCACTCCAACATTCTTGCCTGGAGAACCCCTGCAGATGGAGCCTGGTGAGCTACAGTCCGTGGAGTCGCAGAGTTGGACATGACTGAGCGGCTAAGTGCAGCATAGCCCTACTGGAATACTTTTTTCTGTCTCACATCAGCTATGTCTCAAAAATTTTGCAGTTCAATCTCTCTGTGTGAAGAAGTATTTGTAAATTTTGACAACTATGATATGTGAGGAAGTAACCTGTAAGATTTAGGAATTTTCCAGACCAACTGAAAGGTTATCTCTGTTATTTGTGACTCACAGACCCTGACCTGGAGGCTTACAGACCCTGACCTGGAAGGTTTGACTTTCCAGAGAGTCAGAAAAACAAGTTGTGTAAACTGTGTGTTATCCGCAGAATTATGTCGCCAAAGCCTCACAAGCCTATCCTTGTAAAGGTCAGCAGTATTGTGACCAATCATGATATATCTATACCTCCCCGCCCAATGTGGTTTTTTGTGCTTAAAAACTGTTCTGTAACTGTCATCGGGGTTCGCTCCTTGCTTAAGGAGGACAGAACCCCGGCGCGCCGGTTCAATAAATCCTCTTGCTATTTGCATCGATCCTGTGTCTTGGTGGTCTTGGGCGACGGACTCCAGGGCGGAACCGTGCGGTTCAACAGATATCTATGATATCTAATTCAACTGATACAATTTTACAGTTTGTTTGGATGTTTTTGCTTCATGGGTTTTCTGGTTTGTTTTCCCAGTTTTATTTTTGGCCATGGTGGGGGATTTGGGATCTTAGTTCCCCTGCCAGGGATTGAACCCATGCCCCCTGCAGGGGAAGCATGGATTCTTAACCACTGGACCATCAGGAAAGTCCCATGGTGTTCTTAATTTAGTAAGCATGTTAGTTCATCTATGCAGTGCCTATTGAACTTTATACGAATATTACCATTGCGAAAAAAAAAACAAAACTCTTTAGTGTCCAACTGTTAAACTAAATTTAGCTGAGTAGCATTCACAATAATGTTAGTTTGGCACCTTGGAGAGACTGAACTTTCCAAAAGCTTAATTTTGATTGTATGAATTGGAAGCCAGAAATGGAAGCAACTAATGACTTTGGTCGGGGAAGGCAATGGCACCCCACCCCAGTACTCTTGCCTGGAAAATCCAATGGACAGAGGAGCCTGGTGGGCTGCAGTCCATGGGGTCGCTAACAGTCGGACAGACTGAGCGACTTCACTTTCGCTTTTCTCTTTCATGCATTGGAGAAGGAAATGGCAACCCACTCCAGTGTTCTTGCCTGGAGAATCCCAGGGATGGGGGAGCCTGGTGGGCTGCCGTCTATGGGGTCACACAGAGTCGGACACGACTGAAGTGACTTAGCAGCAGCAGCAGCAGCAATGACTTTGGTACAATATGGCATCCACAATGAAATAATTTCTCAGCCAGGAGAGCCAGCACTTTAACAGTGAAAGGAGCACAAGAAAACTTGGAATTAGAAAAATGAGTGAAACAAATGTAAGAAAAAAACATTTGATCTAAATGAAGAGCCATGATGTGTAGACTGTTACGTCAGTTCATTTCTGCACCTTCACATATTCATTCATGCTGAGGCAGTCTTAAAATAATTGCTGACTTTTAAAGTTCATGTGATACTTCTGAATGATTGATTTGCGGTGAAAGATGCCTCTTTGGCCCCCATGGTGAAAGGTAAACCTCGACAAACATTTTGTAGAAGTTTCAGTTACATAATCCTGAGCAATGAAAATATGGAACTTTTATTATTATTATTTAATATTTAGTTAATTTAGTTATATTTACTATAAATATATAGTAATAATATAAATATTTAGTTAATTTAGGTATTTTAAATAATTAATTTGGCTGTGCCTGGTGTTAGTTGCAGCAGGTGGAATCTTGTGTTGTTGTTGTTTTGTTTTAGTTGTGGTATGTGGAATCTATTTAATAGTTCCCCGATCAGGGATCGAACCTTGGCCCCCTGTACTAGGAGTTCAGAGTCTTAGCCACTGGACCACCAGGGAAGTCCCTAGAACTTAATTTTAAGTTAAATGTGGACTTAAAAAAGGCTTTGTGGAGACTTCCCTGGTGGTCCAGCGGTTAGGAATCTGCCTTGGATTCTTGGAGTCCGCAGAGGACTCCGGGTTGATCCCTGGCTGGGGAGCTTGGACCCCATGTGCTGCCATAACTATAGAGTGGGAGTGCCATAACTCTTATAGAGTCCTTGCAGCAAAAGGTCCCACAACTAAGACGTGACACAGACGAGTGAATAAAAATAAATATCAGAAAGTTTATTGCTCCTGAGAAGGTTTATTGCACAATAAAGAAAAAGTACCAGGAAACAGTAGAAATTAAAACCTGTGAATTTATAGCATACTTCTAATTTTGTCGCTCAGTCCTGTCTGACACTTTGCGACCCCGTGGACTGAAGCACGCCAGGCCATCCTGTCCCTCACCATCTTCCAGAGTTTGCCTAGATTATTCTGTGCAAGAAAAGACAAAACCCTGTGAACAGCGAAAGTGTTCAACCTTTATACAGTCTGCAGCGGGAACACTCAGCCTCAATCTGCCATATGTGACTCACCCATACCAACTGTCGTTTCCTGCAGTCTTCACGCACAGAAGACTGTGCTTCAGAATAAAGGAACATGGAAGCTGCATCTGGTAGGCCACAGAACAGGCGCATGCGGGTGGTTGGTAGGCAGGGGCAGCAGGGCCTCACTGGGAATATTCAATACTGGTGTTGGAGAAGACTTTTGAGAGTCCCTTGGACTGCAAGGAGATCCAACCAGTTTATCCTAAAGGAGATCAGTCCTGATGCTCATTGGAAGGACTGATGTTGAAGCTGAAACTCCTATACTTTGGGCACCTGATGTGAAGAACTGACTCATTTGAAAAGACTCTGATGCTGGGAAAGATTCAAGGCAGGAGGAGAACGGGACAACAGAGGGTGAGGTGGTTGGATGGCATCACCGACTCGATGGACATGAGTTTGGGTAAACTCCAGGAGTTGGTGATGGACAGGGAGGCCTGGCGTGCTGCAGTCCATGGGGTCGCAAAGAGTCAGACAGGACTGAGTGACTGAACTGAACTGAATATTATAATTAAGAACGTCTACCTCACAGACTTGATCACTGTTAGAAACTGTTACATTGTTTATCATACCTTACAGTCTATACCTATATAGATATATATCACACGTGTGCTGTCGCTTCCGTCGTGTCCGATCTATGACCCTGTAGACTATAGCCTGCCCAGCTCCTCTTGGCCATGGGATTCTCCAGCCAAGAACACTGGACTGGGTTGCCGTGCCCTCTCCCAGGGGATCTTCCCCACCCAATAATCGAACCCGCGTCTCCTGAGTTGCAGGTGGATCATACTTATAATAATTATTTTGTTATGAGCAAGCATGTGTCACACTAGCTGAAAACCTACTTGGCATCTTGGCATCTGCAGTTCCTCTCCCATGAATCAATCTGTAGTTTATCCGATCCATGAGACGGTGAATCTAGCTCAAACTGGCTTACGGCAAAAGGGTATTTATTGGCTTCCATGATCTTCTGGACTGGATGTGTGCGTTCTTCCCAAATTCATTGTGCCCTAACCCACAATGTGACTACTGAATTTGGAAACAGAGCCTGTGAGGAGGTGATAAAAGTTAAACAAGGTCCTAAGCGTGGGGTCCTTAAAAGAAGAGGAATAGATACCCGAGCATTCTTTCTCTTAACCTGATGAGGACAGAGTGAACAGGTGGCTGTCTGCAAGCCAGGAAGAGAACTCTAACCTGCACCTTGACTTTGGACTTCACAGCTTCCAGAAAATAAACTTCTATTGTTTAAGCTGCTCAGTCTGTGGTATTTTGTTATGGCAGCCAGACCAATCACATAACAAAGGAGTTCATGTGGACTTCAGGTTCAGCTTGATCAAGGTGCCCAACCATCACCGAACATCACTTTTTCTCTCCTTGTCTCAGCTCTGCTGTTCTGTGCATTGGCTTTGCTCTATGATAAGGCTGTCCTCTTGTAGTGATAAAGTATTAATGGCTGCAACAGCTGCTGCCTATATCCTCCCAAGAATCCAGTTCCAGTGGGGAAGGGAGTCTCGCAGGTTCTCTCTCACACTGATCAGGTCATGTGAATGTCCCTTGGCCCATCCCTGTGATCGGGCAGTCCTATTTTCCATTCTCCCCAAATGCAAACCCAATCAAATCAGATCCTTACTAGAAATATTTTGTGATTTCCCAGTGCCCAGGAATAAAAACAGCCCTTCATGCGACCTCCAAAGTCCCAGGGGTCCAGCTCAGCTGCCCTCTCCAGCCTTCCAGCACAAGCTGCCCCTCGTTTTTGAGCCTTACCGCGCTGGCTTTCTTCAGCTTTTGGAATACAATGCCTCACCACCGCCGCCAGGGTTTTCATGCGCCGTTCCGTCTACCTGGGAGTCCTGCCCCTCCTCCCCCTCTGCCGATTCCAACTCATTCCTCAGGTGTCAGCTGAAATGTTATCTTCCCAAGGGGTCTCTGAATATGCAATTAACAAGTTTTTTTTTTTTAATTGGAGGATAGTTGATTTACAAAGTTGTGTTAGTTTCAGGTGTACAGCAAAGTGAATCAGTTATCCATATACGTATATCCACTCTTCCCGATTCTTTTCCCATGTAGGTCATTCCAGAGTATTGAGTCGACTTCCCTGGGCTACACGGTAGGTCCCTATTATCTATTTTATAGACAGCAGTGGGTATACGTCAGTCTCACTCTCCCAGTTTATCCCTCCACCCTGGCTTTCCCCCTTGGTAACCATGTTTGTCTTCTACGTCGTGACTCTATTTCTGTTTTGTTGTAAATAAGTTCATTTGTACCATTTCTTTTTTTTTTTTTTGATTCCACATATAAGTGATCCCAGGCTTATGTATCCGGGGAAAGCCATAATTTAAAAAGATACATGCACGCCAGTGTTCTTTAGAGCACTCTTTACAATGGGCAAGACAAGGAAGCAGTCTAAATGTCCCTGGGTAAGAAGATGTGATGCATATATACACAAAGGAATATTACTCAGCCATTAAAAAGAATGAAAGAATGCAAATGAAATAATTCGCAGCAACAGAGATAAACCTAGAGACTGTGATACTGAGGGAAGTAAGTCAGGCAGAGAAAGGCAAATAAATGAATATGCAATTTAATCAGCAGAGAATCTCGCCTCTGTTTCCCTCACCTCCCCCCCACCTCAGGGTAAAGAAGAGAGGGGAAGAGGCGGGGAGAGGGAAGAACTGAAAGAGTAGCTCTCATCCTGAAAGTTGAAAGTCACAAACGCAGGGCGACCTCTGGTGCCTGAAAGCTTCTCCTGCTAGGAGCTGTGCTGAGGGGGCTCACAGAAAGTGTGTTTTTCCTACACCACAGCGTCTATTCTCAACCAAAGAGGCAGTTATCTGTCTCCGCGTTAGAGGAGTTACTTGTACCATTGCCCTAGCCGCTGATCCAGAGACTGTGGACTGGTCTCCCAACGGCATCTTCCGAAGGAAACGTGCTAGAACCATGCCTCTGCCTTTGTTATCTTTTACAATGTTTAATGCATACACAGTTATAGGTGGAAGCCTGTGTGAGTGACTCAGCAACAGCACAGCTGCACCTTCCTCTACGGCAAGGGAAGCCACTGTACTCGATTCGATATTTACTATTTCCAGGCTTTAAAAAGTTATTTCACCAGACTTCTCCTGTGGTCCAGTGGCTAAGACTCCATGCTGCCAGAGCAGGGAGTCTAGGTTTGTTCTCTGATCAGGGAACTAGATCCCACTTACGGCAACTGAGATCTGGTGTGGCCAAAGAAATAAATACAAATCAATATTAAAAAAATTATTTCATTACATATGATTGTATATTTAATTAAACAATGTATTGCTTAGATTTGTTTCTGAGATTAGAAGTATGGAGCTATGATCTTATGGGGTATTCTTTTCTGCTCTGTGTTACGGTGTTTTGTTCTGTTTGGATATGTTTTCTCTCACAACATTTTTTATTTTTTACTTTGGCGGTGCTGTGCGGCTTGAGGGGGTCTTAGTTCCCCGACCAGGAATCGAAACTGCACTGGTTGGCAGTGAAATCGCAGAGTCCTAGCCACTGAACCAGCAGGGAATTCCCTTGGGTATCTAAAATCTCAATCTCTTGGCAAAATATTATTCATACCGACTCTCCCAGAAGCTTGCTTATTAAGAACAACTGCTTTAAAGTGTGAATTTCATTTGTGCAAATAAATATTTAATCTCTTAATTCTCAAATGGAAAGAAAAGCAACAGATGGCATGTACACGTTATGTGCTGAGATGCTCCCTCAGAGTTTAGAGAGAGTCTGGAGCAGTGTAACGTGGACCAGGCCAGTTCCCACACCGATATGGCGCTGACCTCTCCTCCGCAGTCTCCTCAGCTCACAGAGCAAGGCCGTGTTGAGTCCTACCCAAGGCCACAGGTGGGAGGCCTCACACCAAGGCCTCAGAAGCAGGGCCCAGAACCAAGGTCACCTCCAAAACTGACTGAGACCCTTTGTAGCCTTGCCAGAAGCCCCCTGGATAATCACCAGGAAGCCCCCTTTCTCTCAATTAAGCAAAGATGCCCACTCCAGTAGACACCTTATAGCGCCCCAACCAGTCACCTAATGCCACCCTTCCAGCAGGAGTTTTCTTTGTCTTTAGTTTATAAAGATTGGCTGTTAAGTCACAGAAGCTGTCTGCGCCCCCTCGACTGTCAGAAGGCCAGCCTGCTGTGCTCACAGTGCCCGCTTTATCCCTGCTCCTTGCTCTTAATGAACTCACTTTCTTCTGGAATGCTCTGTGTCCAGAAATTCTTTTCCAGCCCACACGCAGACTGCTCCAACAGGCCAGAGCCAGCTGGCGTGTGCGTCTCCTGCTCTCGGAGGATCTTGAGATCCACCTTGGATTTGGGATCCGGGGGATAAGTCAGTCCACGCTCACTGCCATGCTCCTCTCACATCTGTGAGCGGGGGTGCCCCACTCCTCAGCTCATTTCCAGTCCGAAGAGGCCTTATCTCTTAATCCGGTCTTCCTGGGAGCTTTGGTAGAAATGTCAAGTGTGTTGCGCGCTCACAGGATTCCATTAATGTTTTCCTCTTAAAATTAAAAAAAAAAAAAGTAAAAGATACATAGTACAACATTCACTATTCAAACTATTTTACAAAATGCAAGGAGTTCTCTGGTGGGTAAGACTCTGCTCTTCCTATGCAAGAGGTGTGGGTTCAGTCCCAGGGAGCTAAGATCCCACATGCCACGCAGCACGACCGAAAAAAAAAAAAAATACAGCCAAGAGGCATTAACGACATTCATATCCTCCTGTAACCATCACCATCTTCCATCTCCAGAACTTCTTCCTCTTCCCACGCTGAAACACGGAACCCGATAGACACCAACTCCCTGTTCCCCCTCATCCCTCGCCCTTGGTGACCAGCAGTCTACTCTCTGTCCCTGTGGATTTGACTCCTCCAGGGACTTGTGCATGGAATCACAAAGTGTGGGTCCTTTTGTAACTGGTTTATCTCACTCTGCTTAATGTCTTCAAGGTTCCTTCATGTTGTAGCAGTTATCAGAATGTCACTCCTTTATTAAAAAAAAATCACTTATTTGGTTGTGTTAAGTCTTAGTTACAGCACACTGGATCTTGGTTGCATCATGTGGAATCTTTGGTTGTGGCCCGTAGACTCTCTAGTTGCGGTGGGTGGGCTCAGTAGTTGCTGTTTGGGCTTAGTTGCTCCATGACACATGGGATCTTACTTTCCTTACCAGGAATTGAACCTGTGTCCCCTGCATGGAGGGCTGATTCTTTGCCACTGGACCTCCAAGTAAGTCCCAGAAGCCACCCCTTTATAAGGCTGAATCCTAGTCCATTGTATGGATAGACCACGATTTGTTTATTCATCCTCCGAGGGACACTGGGGTTGCTCACATTTCTTCACTGTCATGAATAATGTTGCTATGCACATGGGTGTCCTGATCTGAAACTCTGCTTTCAAATCTTTTGTGTACATTCCCAGTTTCCTGAGATTAAAACACTATGTATTTATTATTTCGGCCACGCTGGGTCTGCATTGCTGCACTCGGGCTCTCTCTAGCTGGAGAGTGGGAGCTATTTTGCGTGGTGGCGTGTGGGCTTCTCTCTATGCTGGCTTCGCTGGGTGGTGCGGAGCGCAGGCTCAGGAGTTGTGGCTCAGGGGCTTGCCTGCTCCGAGGCATGTGCTGTCTTCCTGGGCTAGGGATTGAACTCCTGTTCCTTGCCCTGGCAGATGGATCCCCAACCACTGGACCAGCAGGGAAGTCCTTCTTTAGACTTTAAAATCGCTTTGTTAAACCAGGAAAAAAACCCTGGTGTTTACTGTGTGATTTGGGCTTCCCTGGTGGCTCAGAGGGTAAAGTGTCTGCTTGCAATGCGGGAGACCCGGGTTCGATCCCTGGGTCAAGAAGATTCCCCTGGAGAAGGAAATGGCAAACCACTCCAGTATTCTTTCCTGGAGAATCCCACGGACGGAGGAGCCTGGCAGGCTACAGTCCATGGGGTTGCAAAGAGTCGGACACAACTGAGCGACTTCAGTTTCCGCTCCTTTCTTTGGGATGTGAATGCCATTTTTAAAATTGTCTTTTCTCGTCTTGAGCGCTTGGTATTGAACCGTTCTCCACATTCCTGAGGAGGACAGCGGTTTTCAGCCTTTTTGTGGTTCTGGATGTCTTGGAGAATCTGATGAAAGCCATGAGCCGTGTTCCCAGAGAAATGCGTCCACATGCATGCTCACACGTGCACACACACACACACACAGAACACTGACTGTGCATCTAACTTACAGGGGCCCAGATCCCCTGCTGCCCACTGACTGTGACCCCCGTGTAGACGCGGGTCGTGAGAAGTGGGATCTGAGCACGACTGTACCCTCTGGCGGCTCATTAAGTAACGTGGCCCCTAACTTCGGGTACCCTCCATGCGCAGCTCTAATTCCAGTTACCACTTCCCGCCCTGTCATCATAGCCATCGATGACCGAGAGAAAGGGACATCATCTCAGCTCATTTCTTGTTTATTATGAAAGTGACTTT
>SJYX01022963.1:7910-38875 GCA_006410675.1 Oreotragus oreotragus
CAATGGCACCCCACCCCAGTACTCTTGCCTGGAAAATCCCATGGACGGAGGAGCCTGGTGGGCTGCAGTCCATGGGGTCGCTAACAGTCGGACAGACGGAGCGACTTCACTTTCACTTTTCTCTTTCATGCATTGGAGAAGGAAATGGCAACCCACTCCAGTATTCTTGCCTGGAGAATCCCAGGGACGGGGGAGCCTGGTGGGCTGCCGTCTATGGGGTCACACAGAGTCGGACACGACTGAAGTGACTTAGCAGCAGCAGCAGTGCTTGGAAGGCAAAATGACATGAACACATTACTATTTTATTTTACTGCTGTTTATACACTGGCTGTTAATATCAGAGACAACCAACATAGATACAGGAAAAAAAAAATTGTCTCCAAATTAGTATGTTCTCAACCATACCACCGAGGTTTCCTTCCAGAACAGAGGAGTAGCATCAAGGGAGTACGGTTTCTCCCACCACCTACTTCTACTGCCTGCTGCCATATACGTGAGTGGAAGTCAATGTCCAGGCACGGTCTAAGCCTTTCACCCGTGGGGGCATCACAGGATACACGAGATGCACTGACAGACTACATCACTCCATTCGCTAAAGAAATTACTCTCGATTGCCATCTGCAATCAATTCTGGCTTTCAGAAATGTTCCCTATAGTGGGGTGGGTTCCCACACAGTGCAATGGAAGCAATAATCCTTCAGAGGTGAGAACCAAGCGGCCGTGAGCTCCAATTACCGTTTTCGTCATGCCCGCTGGCCTCCGGCGTGCCCTGCCTCTGGTCGTCCTCGGGTGCCTCGGGGTAGATGACTGCAGTGTCTTGTTGTTGCAGGAACTCTTCAACGTTAGGATCATGGTTTTGTTCATTTTCTGCATCTGAGTCGCATTCATCATCTTTTACTAAAAGAAATGCATACTCTATAAAAAGCCATTTCACCACCAAGTTGTTACATAGTTTTCTTAAATAAGAAACTATCTTGAGAGAATACAAGACTGTCCTCGAATCTACAGGAAATATTTATAGGAATATTAAAAACAATTTACTCATTCAGCTATAATCTATTGAGAAGTCTGTTTTCGTAAGTTCAAGGTGTTCTAAAAGTCTCGACATTGTTACCATATCCTCTTTTAAGTTTTAGGGTTGTACTTCTATTCCATTTTACTGGTGAACAAGACCCAGTGGAGGCTGGCTGAATCCTTAGCTTCTCAATCAATAATAAAGCAAGGAAAACAGGAAAAGGGAATAACAGTTCTCAAACCTAAGTTCTTCCTAGCAACCTACTGTATCATGTTTACTTAGAGTCACACTTGAATGACAAACTGAGTGCAAACTGCTCTGAAGTTCAGTTCAATTATGTGATTTCTTAGAAAACAGCTTTAATAGTTAGCTGCAGTCAGAAAAGATTTCTAATAAGAGTTAAAGAGCATCAAACTGATAAAAGTGCTTTCCATCTCCCCGAGTATTCAGATACAGACAGAGCTGTTCTTTGTCTTTCTGCTCCAGTAACTGTCACTGTTGGGTGATGGGAGAGGCATTTCCTCTGGAGTCAGAAGGTTACAAGGGTAACACATGTCTTCACTTGGAGAAGGGAGCCAGGGCACTGGTGTGCTGCAGGGTGGGCCTGGTGCCCTGGGGTTTCCATCTGTCTGTCCTCCTCCCGGAGGAGGGTCCACACTTCTGGTGACTATCCTGGGTCAGTATGGCCTCTGGGTGTCTCATGTATGACTTCTTCACACACTTCAGATTGAAGTTAGTTCTGAATTTGTGAAACAGCAGACTTAACTGGGCCCAATTAAGATGGTGATGTACCAGCATCTTTTTGTTCAACAGATACTAAAACACTTGCACGGGATCAGTAACTCAGTTCCTCAATGTGGCTGCTGTTTAAAACTTATAGCACCAATGACACAGTAATAAAGGTGACTGATGATGATGAAGTCGCTCAGTCGTGTCCGACTCTTTGCGACCCCGTGGACTGTAACCTACTAGGCTTCTCCGTCCATGGGATTCTCCAGGCAAGAATACTGGAGTGGATTGCCATTTCCTTCTCCAGGGGATCTTCCCGACCCAGGGATCGAACCCGGGTCTCTCGCATTGGAGGCAGACGCTTTAACCTCTGAGCCACCCGGGAAGCCCCAATAAAGGTGACTACTCACCATCTTTTCCTCCTTTTAAACACAGTCAGTAGCTATCAGTTACGTAGTGTCTGCTATATATAGTCAGTCCCTGAACAATATGGGTTTGAACTGTGAGGATCCACTCAAACTTAGGTTTTTTTCAATAGTAAATACTCTAGTATTATACGACTCTCCTTGGTTGAACCCATGGATGTGAAACTGTAGACGCAGAGGAATCCAGTATTGGGAAGGTTGCCTGTGAATTACACATGGAATTTCCACTGCAGGGGGCAGGTGCCTCCACCACTGTGTTGTTCGATGGTCACCTGTACTGAGAACTCTATTTTTTCAGTTGATGCCAGTCGTCACCAAAACTTGGTCACTGGGTCCAGGCAGAGTGAAGACTCTTTAAGAGGGAAACCACCACTCTTCACGTAAAGGCAATCCGTTTCCAGATCCTCAGCTTTCATGCAGGGCCCTTCCTAGAGTCCAAAAGCTTCTTTCTTTTGCTCCTCTTTCACAGTCCTTTGC
Organism: Oreotragus oreotragus; assembly: GCA_006410675.1. Taxonomy (NCBI): domain Eukaryota; kingdom Metazoa; phylum Chordata; class Mammalia; order Artiodactyla; family Bovidae; genus Oreotragus; species Oreotragus oreotragus. The sequence goes on from SJYX01022963.1 coordinate 10,557, forward strand.
TCTAACTTCAAAGACAGACAGTTCCCCCCTCCATCCATTACATCAGTACAGCGCATGCCTTGCAGTATAAAACCTCCAGCTGCCAAAGGAAAACAATTCAAAGTACTGATTGGGAGAAGCCTGCTTTACTGATCAATTAGGCCAACGTAAGAGCACTCTAGAATCCAGCCTTCCCAGGATTTCTATCAGGGGAAAGGCTGGCGACTAAAATGGGGATGTTTTGGCCATGGTTATGAATCTCTGAAATCAGCTATATGATATGGCCAGAGAAAGTAATTTCCCCTTAATGACCTCACCTGTTCATTCCCTAACTATTCTTAAAAAATTAACTGCTCTTCAGAATGCTGGTGAGAACAAAGCAGGGAGTATTCTCGAAAACCTTTCCTAGGATCTGTCATTAGCTAAAACAATACGCACTTCTGAACAGCTAAAGTAGTACAAGTCTGTGATGTTATATCTTTTATCATTTTATTTTCCTTTTTTATTTTTTAAATTATGAAAGTATGATAACACATTTACAGGAGACTTGGAAAACATAGAAAAAAGTTACATATAATTCCACTGTATATTACCATTATTTTTTAAAGTAGATCTTTTCAATGTAACTTCAGATATTTGAGTTAAATTAGATTAAACTCACAAATGAAATTTATATTTATGTGATTTGTTATAGAGAATATAGATTTGACAAGTTAAAAATACTTTTGTCAGGTTATATTACAAAATATTTATTTCAATTAAATATTCTCCACTTTCAAAATGTTTATATTTTCTTTTTATTATTATTATTTTTTTACTTTACAATATTGTATTGGTTTTGCCATACATCAACATGAATCCGCCACGGGTGTACACGTGTTCCCAATCCTGAAGCCCCCTCCCACCNTTAAAAATACTTTTGTCAGGTTATATTACAAAATATTTATTTCAATTAAATATTCTCCACTTTCAAAATGTTTATATTTTCTTTTTATTATTATTATTTTTTTACTTTACAATATTGTATTGGTTTTGCCATACATCAACATGAATCCGCCACGGGTGTACACGTGTTCCCAATCCTGAAGCCCCCTCCCACCTCCCTCCCCATACCATCCCTCTGGGTCATTCCAGAGTGCACCAGCCCCAAGCATCCTGTATCCTGCATCGAACCTGGAGTGGTGATTCATTTCTTATATGACATTATACATGTTTCGATGCTATATATTTTCTACAGCCTAGTAGCTAAATATATTCTAGATGATGGAATGATGAAAGTTTTAAGTAGTGTACATTGTTCAGAGTTACATATGTAGTATATATTTTATACATGAATCTTATATCTTCAATAAGTTATAAACTTATCTATACACTGGTTGTAAAGATACTCATTTGGAGACAAATATTTTTATAACTTGTAATAATTAGATTAGATCTAAATAACCTTAACCTCATTGTTGAACAATCTATTTAAAAGAAGTATTTATTTATACTTTATACATTCCTCATTATTTATAAATTATATATTCTTCATTTTAATAGAAAAAATTTTATGAAATTCCTCAAAATGTATATCAACACATTCATTTTAATTAGAAAAATGAAGACACACTTTATTTTTCTGCCAGAAAGTCTGACTTGGCTGATGGTCTAACAGTGATAATTGGTTTCACTAGTAAGGTTATTAGGTACAAATTTTCCAGAAATTGAATGAACTAGTAAGTTTATAGCTCTAAAAAACTGATCAAAATATACTTAGTTAAGGTATTAAAAGAATTTTCATTTAAAAATGTACTGACGAAAGGTACTGATTAGCAATATTTCAATATTCCCAACCATTTCTGAATATATTACACAAGGTGCCTCTAAGTGAGAGTAAAAAAAGTAGCAAAAGTCAGAAAAGATATCATCAGTCTTTTGTAAGTAAGTATGGGTGAAGCTTTTTGGTGTGCACCCAAGGAAGTGAGGGCCTGAGTGATTCAGGTGCCTGAGAAGCAAAGCCTTTCGCGAAATAGGTGGCTCTGAATTTTTGCTTTCAACAGAACTGAAGGTGCATTTAATAGAACTGGTCACTGACAAGTCATTAAAATATTCTTCTTAACAGATAACCATAATTCTTTGCATACAGTTCTGAAGATATATAAAGAATTTAATAAATCACTTGTGACAAAAACTTACTTCATCTTTTTATTTATGAGAATAAAGTTCTCTCAGAGCTAAAGAAAAACCAGAAACAGAATTAATGCTCCACACTTTTTCTTCTAAAATAAGCGACATTAAGCTACTGATTATGGGCTAATTAAAAAATACTTCGGCTCCTTTAATCTCATTCCCAGTGACATTTTACTTTAATGAGTAGTTGACCCTTGAACAACACAGTTTTGAATTGCATGGGTCCTCTTATACTGGATGTTTTCAATAGTGAATACTGCGGTTCTACATGCTCCATGGTCGGTTGTGTCCATGGATGGGAAGCGGCAGACAGAGAGGGGCTCTGTGTACGGAGGAGCTGGGTACTCAGGAGGGCTCACTGTAAGTTGTATGTGGATTCTGACTGGGCAGAGGGGTCGGCGCCCCAACCCCTAAGTTGTTCAAGGGTAAACTGTAGTTATTAAAATTTGTCATGTATGTTGTGATCAGTGATCATAGGATAAAGCAATCCATAAATTAAAAAAAATCTAGGAGCCATATAGTCCCTGGAAACGAAACAGAAAGTTAAATTTCAATTTATATATATGTTTTTCTTGCAAAGAAATGACAGTTGATCAAAAATATCTTTAAACAGGAAATATACACTGGTTAGCATTAAATTCTATATTAGTTCAGGGAGTAAACATTATGATGTAACATTTCTGACTCTCAAAGAGGTATTCATATTTAAAAAATGAATGGTATTAAATTGCTGTGGATTTCAAATATAACAGTGATGTTAGAAATGTCATTTTTAATATGCCAGATAAAAGATTGTAACTACAGCTGACCCTTAAAACATGAGGTTTAGGGGTGCTGACCTTCCAAGTGGTAGAAAATCCATGTATAACTTAAGAGTCAGCCCTCATTGTATATGATCCCACATCCTCGGACTTGGCCAACCCCAGACTGTGAACCACTGCAGTATTTAAAATACGTGTATATGTGGACCTGCACCATTCAAACCTGTGTTGTTCAGGGGTCAACTGTACTTACTAAAGTGAAGAATTCTGTATGTCCATCAGACACCTGGGAGGCAATACATAATCATTCTGTATAATGTAAAATCTGGAGGACAGTGGGAGGACTAAATGAATTAACACTGTATGTGCTTAGTACTGTGCCAGGCACATAGTGAGTGCTCTGTAACTGTCATGTCTCCTGCAAGGTGAGCACTGAGCTAGAGCAGGTGACTCAGTGCTGGGGGTCTGCTGTTGAAAGCTGGGCTCTTTCCAACTAAAGTACACAGCTTCCATGAGCCTGTACTTAGCAAGCCAATTTCAAGCTAAGACCAGGCATTCCTCAAGTTTTGCCCCTAAAACGTAAAGTGCTGGGAAGTGCACATGGTGAAAAGGTCTATTATAAAGCAAAATTCCTAGTCTTAAGGCTAATAAATTGCATGTGTTTAAATATTAAAGACATGAGCAAATACAGAGAATATGATGACAATCTGGTTTTTGTGACAAAACTCTGAACTGTCACAGTATAGAATTATAGGATTATAATCATTGGTCAAAGTGTACAATTGTAGGGTTACAATCACAAATTATAGAAAGCAAGGCTAGAGAGACAAACATTTAATATAAAGGCTACATAACATTTTTATGAGGCTATCAGTGTTTTACTCCCATCAGAATAAAGGACAGTTAGGGTTCCTCCAATCTTTATCCTCCAGTTTTGAAACTTTGCGCAAGTATCAGCTAAATAAACAAGGAAAGGATGTTTAGAAGAACAAAAGCTGTTTTGGGCGACTTTTTCACTCTCTGAATACTAAGCTGAGACTATAGTTCTCCTCACTTTGTGAACTGCAGAAGGAAGTCAGCTTGAGAAAGGAGCTGACAAAGTTCTAAACTAATGATGGTGACCTCTTGCCACGGTTTTGTTTACTTTGTCAGCACATTATCCCCTGGAAGTGAAGGAACTAACACAAGCAAGGGTGAAACATGACTTCAGAGTTACTGCTCTGAAGTCTCTAACATCTCATTTCCACCCTTCTTCGCTGAAAACTGCATTTATCAGAGTTTTATTAAATGTTTGTTTACTCCCAACTCCCCGAGTGCCAGGGAGGTAACACACAGGGCTCACTGCTGGAGAAGGTGGGGGCGGTGCTGTATTTCAGCGGGAACTCTAGCTTATATAGTTACACTACCTTCCAGATCTGACTATTTTGGGGGGAAGGAGGGAAATTGTGTATCACTCAGTACTTCAAACTGAAAGCATGAATTCATTTTTGTACTGAAGAGCAAACTGTGAGGTAAAATACTGTCAACTTGGAACTCTAGGTGTCTTTTTTGCTGGCACTTTGTCTCCAAGGGCAAACGATCTTCTACAGAAGACCTTCTACTACTCTGGTGATGTGAGTCGTCACGTTTTAACATTAAATAGAAGAGTAATGAACAGCATTCTTCTGTGTTCATTAACACTATTTTACTAACAACAAATATATTGTTTAAATATTTTATAAAATATATAAGTCAGCCTGACACATATTTGATAATAAGCATGCCTGAATACATTATTCATGCAAGTTCAACACAATCATGTTAAAGGCAGAATACAAAATCTTTGGCTGTGGCACCATAAATGATCACATATTCCATTATTCGATTAATTTGGAGTGCACTTTCAGTAAGAGTACAAAGGCTTGCTCTTTGTTTTATAGAACTGACAAGTATGGGAGGGCTGATGCTTATAGGTAAAAATCGATTTTTGACACATTACTGCAAAATACACTCATCTTACACAACACGAGGTGATTTACAAGGCTCTGTGGAATACTCCTAAAATGTACTGCAAGGAACAAAAACTATAAATGTTAAGCCAAAGAAGAAACAAAGAAAAGTTAAAACTATATGATAGAAATATCTAATCTATGGTTGAATATACAGAATACAATTATACTACTTTTAAGTACAGAATTTTGAGGAAATATTTTAATAATTTGGAATTTCTTTTTGAAGTTTACATTCAAAGACTGCCTTATCAGAAGTAATAAGTGCCTGGTATTATTATATATTGGACATTATCATATGAAATATCTGGATTTAAGATTTGCACTTACTCTTTTGCTTCTTAAATCTGATTTGAATCCAATAATAGAGGAATAGTCTTAAGTCTCGGGGAATATGTACTAATATAGTCACCTAGAAGCAAATTTCTTTGTTTACTATAATTCAACTTCATTTTGGGTTGGGAAGATCTCCTNTTAAGATTTGCACTTACTCTTTTGCTTCTTAAATCTGATTTGAATCCAATAATAGAGGAATAGTCTTAAGTCTCGGGGAATATGTACTAATATAGTCACCTAGAAGCAAATTTCTTTGTTTACTATAATTCAACTTCATTTTGGGTTGGGAAGATCTCCTGAAGAAGGGAAAGGCTACCCACTCCAGATTTTGGCTTGGAAAATTGCATGGACTCTGGTCCATGGGGTCGCAAACAGTGGGACACAACTGAACAACTTTCACTTTCACTGTGATTGGCCTTTTTCAATCACAGAAATGGTAAGAAAAAGTGTATTCTCTTGTTTTCTGTGACATGTTCACTTATCAATATTCATAATTCTCATCTGGTTTCTAGATAACTCATGATATTTGCTTATTTTTCTCTCTTCTGCTTTTAGTCTTGTGGGCAATTTCATGTAGATGCTGGTAACTAATAATGAAACTCAAAATAGATCTGTATTTCTGTAACTATGGTAAAAATCTGATAGAAGTTAAAATTATCATTCAGACACTTACTCTGTGGATTATCTGTAGATTATATTTGTTATCCCAACAGATGAATACCTGTATTATATGAATATCTAAGCTTGCAGTATATTTAAAGACTATAAACATCTAACTTTTCATACAGTGCCCCATATGCCTAGGTACTTAAACATTTAAAGGGGAGTAAGATAAAGAGGAGGAAACAGATTAAATGCAGGACTCACAAATGCAAAAACCAGTCCACACAAAAGGCTGTTCAAAGATGACAGTGCTTGAGAAAAAGGCAAGAGTACCTGCACATCCCACTTCATCTGCCCGAGCTTCCGGCCCCAGGATTTCTTGTCCTTCCTTTCCTGCTAAAAATCAAAGAACAAAAGCATTAAAATAGATCCCCCCTCTCACCAACACTTTAATTCTATAAATCTGAAAAGGAAACTTTTAGGTTATATTTGATTTGGATTTTTTCCCCCCTTGTATAAGTACAGTAACATGTCCTACTAAGCTAAAGCTTTTTAAAGAAATTAAGCAGTTTCACAAAACTCACAGAGATATTTTAGAGAATCAAAATGAGTGAAAATGTTTATATATTCTGGACTTCTACATATATTAGAATTATACGCATACTAGGATTTTATTAATCGTATTTTTTTTAGGAGAGGAGCTCTACCTACAGGCAGTAGGATTCCTTTTCCATCTCTTTCCTGAAGCACAAATTGCTATGTGCTGGGCACCGTGCTAGGTGCTTTATCAACTCATTTCCTTTACCTTCATAAACTATATATAAAGTAAAAAATCCAACCAAAACATGAGGCTTGAAGAGGTTACAGAACCTGCCTACAGACACACAGCTACTGGGTGGTGGAAGTGGAATATGAATGCAGGTCTGAACGGCTCTAAAACCTGCCCTCTCCTCCACCTGGCTTATCTCACCACAGACAGAGCCCCTGACAACCTGCAGTGTGCCCAGAGCAAACAGCTAGGGACTACGCCTTTTCTTTCACTCTCTTCATGATTCCAACTACTAGTAAGCAGTAATAAATGATAGTAGTGGTACCAATAAATATTTTATTTTTAAAAATTTATTTATTTTAATTGGAGCCTCTCCACCTGGCTTATCTCACCACAGACAGAGCCCCTGACAACCTGCAGTGTGCCCAGAGCAAACAGCTAAGGACTACGCCTTTTCTTTCACTCTCTTCATGATTCCAACTACTAGTAAGCAGTAATAAATGATAGTAGTGGTACCAATAAATATTTTATTTTTAAAAATTTATTTATTTTAATTGGAGCCTACTTTACAATACTGTATTGGTTTTGCCATACATCAACATGAATCCACCACGGGTGTACACGTGTTCCCCATCCTGAACCCCCGTCCCACCTCCCTCCCCGTACCATCCCTCTGGGTTATCTCAGTGCACCAGCCCCAAGCATCCTGCATCCTGCATCGAACCTGGACTGGTGATTCGTTTCTTATATGCCAACAAATATTTTAGATGTCTATTATCCACCTTCTCTGGGGCTCATATGGTAAAGAATCTGCTTGGAACACAGGAGCCATGGGTTCAATCCCTGGGTCGGGAAGATCCCCTGGAGAAGGGAATGGCAACCCACTCCAATATTCTTGCCTGCAGAATCCCATGGATGGAGGAGCCTGAAGAGCTACAGTCCACGGGGTCACAGAGAGTCAGACACGACTGAGCGACTAACACACATTACCCACCTCTGACACCTATATATTTGTAACGAGCTGATAAGATCAGAGTCAATATGCACATTATTTAGGCGAGCAGAAAGTAAACTCTATATATTTAGGTACATTTTACTCATTGAGTAGTTTATTAAGAACCTGTGTACATACGAAAGATTAGAAGTTAAAAACTGCTTTCAGAGTATATAATGTAATTATGATCAGAAGACTTACAAAGTCACACTAAAACACTGTGTAGTTATCTGCACTCCAATCAAATCCCATTGAATATGTCAATCAAAAATCTTGATTCAGATTTTCCTTAAGTTTGATAACTGAATTGAGAAATAGAGCACTAATCAAGTAAAATCTGTGCTCACATTAAAGCATGTATTTCTATAAGTGTCTTGGATTACTGGGTGGATTTATTCGGCAGATTTTCTATACTCATTAACTTTTATGTTACTACTTAAAGATGATCATTATGTGATAGTTAAAATATGCATAAACCTCTTTAGATCAGCATAAAAAACACTGTCTGAAGTGGATAATGATGAGATTAACTTCTGCTGAAGAATTCTCATTTTATATTTGCTATCAGCAAAATGACAATTTAAAAATCCCTGGTCAAGTGTTAACAATACTGTATGATAAACACTGGTATTTGCTAAGCATCTGAAAGTCTCCAATGTTTTTTTTTTTTTCCTCTTCCTCCAAAGCATCTACTTAACATAAAATAATAAACAGTGTGCCAAGTGGGTAATTATGATAGTAATATATTTATTATTGCATATGTGTGTTCGCTGTTTCTCACATGAAAACCGAAGCAGGCAGAGCTATGACTCGCTAAGGTGGAAGGTTTAACACTGATTTTGGTTATTTATCTTGGAGTTTTGTTTCATTTTTTTTTTTCCCCTTCAGTACCACATGGCATGTGGAACTTTCCCCTACCAGGGACTGAACCCATGCCCGCTGCGGTGGAAGCACAGAGTCTTAAACACTGGACCACCAGGAAAGCCCATGGTATCACTGATTTTAAAATGATATTTTGGACCTTATTAATTTTACTGCTTGCGGTTAAAGCAATGGCAACCCACTCCAGTATTCTTGCCTGGAGAATTCCATGGACAGAGGAGCCTGGTAGGCTACCGTCCATGGGATCACAAAGAGTCGGACACAACTGAGCGACTTCACTTCACTTAAACACTGTCTGCAATTCAATTAAATTATTCCTTCTGCAGGAGTGAAATCTAGGCTACTCACATGAGAATGTAACATGTCAGAATTTGGTCCCATGCTTATTTACCACCGTTTGAAACCTGGAAGGCTCCAATCATCCCCTCTTTATTGGGGGCGGAATTTTTGTTCAACAACTAAAATCATGTCAAGTAATGAAGGAGAAATGGTGCTCGTGCTGGGCTGTCAGGTGGGTACCCTCCTCTCACCCCAAATCACTGCCTGCAGTAGTCCCTCCCCGCTCCATCCAGGGACCAGCACAAGGGCATCTTGGAACAGGGGTTGTTCTAAATATTTCTCAAGCAGCATTCTCCCTAATGTGCTCTGACCTTACTTCTAGTTTTAAGAAATATAAGAGGAATAAAGTAACTGAATCTACTTGTACCTAAGATTTTTCTTCTCCTATAAGACTTTATAATGTTAACATATTATGACTGACCAATCTAAGTGCAACTTAGGAAGGAAAACCAGAGTGCTCCTGAGAGTTTGGCTTTTAGTCTAAATACCAAAGCAAGTATCTAAAGGACAAACTTCAGAGTAACAGGACTTCAATTTTTCAAAGAATGGCAAAAGATAGCTGAAGTAAGTCATGAAATGCTATTCAGCAATAAAAAGGAACAACTATTGATACATACAACTTCAATGAGTCACCAAAAGATTATGGAGAGTGAAAAAAGCCAACCCAAAGGTTATTACATACTGCATTATTCCACGTATATTAAATTAATGAAATGACAAAATTACAAAAATGGAGACTAGCTTAGTGATTGCCAAGGTTAAGGATGGGAAGGAGGGGAAAGGAGGAGAGGACGGATTATTTGAAGGCAAGTAGGGAGCCCTGTGGTCACGAATGCTCTGCATTTCACCTGTATCAACATGAATATCCTGGTTATAACACTGTACTACAGTTCTACAAGATGTTACCATTTGAAACTGGGTAAAAGGTGCACAGACTCCCCGTATTATTTGTAAATTTAAAACTATGAATTGTTTATGAATCTGTAATTATCTCAAAATTGAAAGTTTACTTTAAAAAAGTCAAAGGCAAATAGCACACGTTTAGATCAAAGTAGACAGCACCTGTTCATTTTGCTGAAGAGTGAAATTCCTAGTAAGTAAAAACAAGTATGACAGATGCAATTGATTTTAATTAGAGATGTAGACGCTTACTATCAATGGTGAGATAAGATAATTCGAAGTACAGGACCGATAATTTAACACATGTTCTAAATTCTAAAACTTGCATTTCTGAAATTAATATCAAGATGTTTCTAATAATTACACATATTTCCGTGGGGATATTTAGTAGCAATGGCTAAGAAGGCACAATGAGTGGCTAAGGGAGTTAGATTCTCCTTTTCTGCTCCTGTCTTTTCTCGATGACACACACACCAAGCACATTTAGACCTGCCTTTTTCTTAAAGCTGTGTTCTCTGCTAGAACGCTATTACCCATTCATCTGAGTAACTGCTACTAATCTGACTTCTTTGAAGCTCAGTTCATGTGTCTCTCAGTTTGTAAGTCTTCCCTGACCCTGCTCTCTGCTAGCTGCACCCCACTGTCCCTCTAACAGGAGAGAAACCTATTACTGTCCAAAAAGCAAATATTGAGAAATTCCTGAATTCAAACATAAAGTATTCAAACTTTGATTAAGGATGAAATGTTTGTTTCACTGTGTACTTTTTCAGAATGTTTCCAGATAGCTCCATCTTTCCTTCTTATATCCATTAGGTTCTACATATGTATCAATCTATTTTTGGTATAATTGTCCATCAGCCTCCCAGTAAATATAATTCACAACCTCCAGGAAAACCTGTCAATGTAGACAATGGTAAATAAAAAACATGCCTAAAGTCAGCTTTGGTGAAGATGGAGATAGGCTACCTGTATGTCCCACCAGACGCAGCTACGACACCTGGGAGAGTGCGTGGAGGGGCAGTGTGAAGACTCTGGAAGGTGAACCAGAGCAGGCAGGGAAGAAAGAGGGGGGCCACTGAGCTGGAAGTGATTCCTCCCACCGCAGCCTGGGTTCAGGGTGGTTCAAAAGCTGGATGTGGACACTAAAGCATGAAGAGGTATGCTAGAAAAGCCCTCCAGTTTAGGCTTAGGGAGCAGGAAAGGGAGAAATACGCATTTTTCCATCTTTCATTTTGGGTTCCATACCCCAGGTCATCCCATAGTGGGAGAGACCATGGTGAAAGCAGGGGCCCCCAGTACCTAAAAGCCAAGGGAGGGGCACCTTCTCCTCCAGCTGGAGGAGCAGAGCCTGAAGAGGGTGGTACGTGTGTCCACTGAACTCCCTCTGCCTGTCTTCCTGCAGCCCTTCTCACAGTCACAGTTGCAGGAAGTATGCATCAGCTACTGCAGTAGAGTCTCAGGATTTTGGACAGAAGGCTGAACAGGAGAGTCCTGAGGACTGGAAATACTGAGGAGACCACCGAGAGGGAGGAGCATGGGGAACACCTGCACAGAGCTGTCTGTGGGCTCCTGGGTGCATCCCAAGTTTCCCTCATGTGGATCTGATCACAGCCTCTGAGAACTGCAGCGTGGGATAAGATCATTACTCTGCATGGTACAGATCTGAAAAGCACTGCAAAGGCTTGAAAAGGGAACTTATACTGGGACCACAACCCACAAAAAGCTGCTTGGAACTTACAGCCTGATACACTGAATTGCCTGCTAAACCAGATGTACAAAAATTCTCCACAGGATTTAAATAACAACAAGGGTCTCATAAGATAATACTCAAAAGTGTCCAGGATACAATCCAAAATTACTTGGCATGCAAAGAACCAAGAAAACCACAGCTTCAGTGGGAAAATGTGGCAACACTGAGATAACACAGGTGTTGAAATTACAGGACAGCTTTTATAATAAGGTTCTCCAAGAAGTTAAAGGTGAACACTCTTGAAAAGAGTAGAAGGAAAGTCTCAGCAAACTTGCATCAGCAAATAGAAACTATAAAAAAGAATCAAAAGAAAACTTTTAAATACAATAACAAAAAATTTAAAAACCCACTTGATATGCTCAATAGTAAAATAGAGATGAAAGAGGAAAGATTAGTGAACTTGATGACAGATCAATGAAATATTTCTAATCTGAAAAGCAGAGTAAATGACTAAGAGAGTCTTAGATGTACAGGATAATAAGGAAGTATCCTTTATGTCACTGAAGTCATAGAGAAGAGAACAATATAGAAAAAAATTTCTGAAAAAATAATGTCTAAAAACTTCCCAAATTTAACAGAACACACAAATTAATACGTTCAGAGGTTAACTGAATCTCAATCAGGGTAAAGCCCTCCAAACCTAGGCTTCTTTTGGACTCTGTGGGAGAGGGTGAGGGTGGGATGATTTGGGAGAATGGCATTGAAACATGTATAATATCATATGTGAAACAAATCACCAGCCCAGGTTTGAAGCATGATACAGGATGCTCAGGCTGGTGCACTGAGATGACCCAGAGGGATGGTACGGGGAGGGAGGTGGGAGGGGGGTTCAGGATGGGGAACACGTATATACCTGTGGCGGATTCATGTTGATGTATGGCAAAACCAATACAATACTGTAAAGTAATTAAACTCCAATTAAAATAAATTTATATTAAAAAAAGAAATTTAGGGTTCCATAAGGAAGTGGAATGTTTTAAAGTGCTAAAGAAAATAAGTCTCTTAAACCTAAATTTTACATTCAGTGAAAACATACTTCAGAACTGGAGGTAAAAGAAAGATATTCGTAGATAAAAGAGAGCTAGCAGAGTTCAGAGAAGGTGAGGGCACCCCACTCCAGTACTCTTGCCTGGAAAATCCCATGGACAGAGGAGCCTGGTAGGCTGCGGTCCATGGGGTCGGGAAGAGTCGGACACGACTGAGCGACTTCCCTTTCACTTTTCACTTTCATGCCTTGGAGAGGGAAATGGCAACCCACTCCAGTGTTCTTGCCTGGAGAACCCCCAGAGACAGGGGGGCCTGGTGGGCTGCTGTCTTTGGGGTCACACAGAGTTGGGCACGACTGAAGTGACTTAGCAGCAGCAGCAGAGTTCATTGCCAGGAGACCTTATCTAAAAGAATTGCTACAGGAAGGTCTTCAGAAAGAAGGGGAAATGGTATTAGAGGGAAACCTGATTGTCAGGAATGAAGGAGAATATAAGAAATGGCAACCACATACACAACTACAATATAAAGGAAGGAGGGCAATGGCATCCACATGGGTGCGAGGTTTCTGTACCTCACCTGGGGTAGTAAAATGCTGATATCTAAGTAGATGTGAAAAAGCATGTAACATTCAAATCTACAGAGCAGCTACTAAAAAAATCAATAAAGAGATAGTCAAAACTGAAATAAGTGAAAATGGAATACTAAACCATATTCAAATGGTCCAGAAAAGACAGGAAAAGAATAATGAAAAAAATGAAAAACAAATACAATTATAAACCTAAATCCAAATACCGAAAGTTAAATATAAATGGTCTAAACAAGCCAATTAAGAGACAGAGATTTTAAAAACCAAGCTCCATCTATAGCTCTCTACAAATAAGTAATTTCAAATATAATGATATAGGTATGTTAAAAGTAAAAGGATAGAAAAAGATATACCATGCAAACATTAATGAAAATGGGGTGATTATTTTAACATTAAAGTAGACTTTAGAGCTAAGAAAATTACCAGAGATATAGAGAAACATTATAATGGTAAGTCCATTCACCAAGAAGATATAACCATCTTAAATATGTGTGAAACTAGCAAAGCTTCAGATCAGGAGACTGAGAGAACAGAAAGCAGATCTATGATTATGACTGGAGGCTTCAATACTCCTCCTCACATTAACTGACAGAACAAGCAGAGAAAAAGTGAGCAACAATCTAAAGAACCAGGCGCCATTAACAACCACTAGAACCAACTGACATTTATAGAGCACTCAACGTGGTCCTTTTTAAAAGCACATAAAAGATTCAGGAAGACAGATCACATCCAGGGTCATACAACAAAACTTAACAAATTAAATATAATTTAGAGTACTGAGTTGGCCAAAACAACATACTTTTGGCCAGCCTAGTATGTTTTCTTAGCATAATGAATATAAGCTAGATATGTAGGAGAAAGAGGAAAAAGTTTCTAAACACTTTGGAAATTAACACAATTCCAAGGAATCCATGGGTCAAACAGAAAAATGAAAACCAAAATATCAACATTTGTGGAATGTATCAAAAACACTGCTTAAAGGGTAATTTACATTATTAAATGACTATGTTATAAAATAAAACTGTGCTACCATGGTAAACAGTGGGAGAAGAGAAAAATGAACTCAGAAAGAAGTATTAAGAATAGAAATCAATAAAAGTGAAAAAAAATAGAGAAAATGGTAAAAGGTTCTTTGAAAAGACCAAAAACAATGACAGACATTAAGAAAGACTGACAAAAAATGAGGGAAGCTATAAATTTCTAATATTAGGAATGAAAAGAGGATCACTGCAGAGCCAGAAGATATTAAAAGGGCTATGAGTTCAAGAAGTAAACATTAAGATATACATTTCTGACTCTTAAAGAAGAGCTTATTCATGTTTTTTTTAAATGGAAGTATTAAATCAAGGTATTAAATTGCTATGGATTTCACATATGGTGTTTAAAAATGTCATTTTTAATGTGCTAGAAATTAGGTTGTTTGTAATTACACTTAAATGAAAAATTTTATATGTCCATTATGAAATCTGTGAGGCAGTTCATAATCAGTTTATAAAATATAAATTTGGAGGATAATAACAGTAGTTAGGATAGTTGTGAAGATAAAATCACTACAGTATGTGCTTAGCATTGCACCAGACACTCAGTAAGTATTATGTAATTGTGAGCTATTTTCCTTAAAGCAGTCTTGTAAAGTTAACATCTCTTAACAGACATGAATTTGGAAACTTTTAAATGGACTGTATCCTCAAAAACTAGAAACTACTGCAAGTCATCCAAGATCAAATGACTAATCTGAATATTCCTATAATTGTTTTAAAAATTTAATTTGTAGTTTAAAATCTTCTGCAAATAATAGAAATTTCTAGGTCCACATAGTTTCCACTTTAAGTTTTATCAGACATTTACTGAACAGCACTAAATTTAAGTAGTATTTTTAAGAACACAGAAGAAAAAGGAAGATTTTCCTATTAATTTTATGAGGCCTATATTACCTTGATACCAAAACCATGTTACAATATTACAAAAAACCAACCAACTAACCTATAGACCAGTATCTCTCATGAACACTGTAACAAAATTCTTCAACAAAAAATTACCAAGTCATATTCAGCAATATATGAAAACACAATGACTCAGAGGGGCTTTCCAGATAATCTAAAGCTAGTTCAATATTGGAAAGTCCATTAATGCATTTCACTGTGTTAACAGGCTGAAGAAGCAAAACCACATGATCATATCAACTGACACAGAAAAAGCATTGAAAAAATCTGACATCTATTCATGATGAAAACTCTCAACAAACTAGAAATGAGAATAATTTCATAAAGAACATCTACAGTAAATCCACAGTTAACATTATACTTTAAAGCAAAAGACCACATACTTTCCCTCTAAGATTGGGAAAATGTCCACTCTCACCACTCCTGGCATTTTCGAATAAAAAGAAATAAATGGTATACAGACTAGAAAGGAAGAAAAACTACCCCAATTTGAAGAGAAGACTGTCTACATGGAAATCTTAAGAATCTCCAAAGAACGTTTAGAACTAGCAAGTCTGCAGGATACAAGGGCAACACACAACAGTCAGTCATACTGCCCAACCGTGTAACCCTGGAGAATGGACAAACGGAAACCTAAAATATTCACAATGCTTTTCCCTTCAAAAGCGAAAGAAAGAGGTTCAAGTCTCTCAAAACATGTTGATGATCTGCATTTTGAAATCTAAAATGCTAATATTAGAAATCAAAGAATACCTATACAGATTAAAAAAAAAACATTCAAAAATCAGTTGCATTTCTATATACTAAAACCATATGAAATAGAAATAAAGAAATAAATGAAGTCTTGTTTACAATGGCATAAAAACTAACAAAATACTTATGAATAAATTTAACCAAGGAAATAAAAGCACTAAATGCTGTGAGGCAATTTTCCTTCAATTAAAAAATAAAACACAGTTTCATTAAAAAGCTGTAAAACACTGATGAAAGAAATTGAAAACACAAATAAGTGGAAAGATATCTTGTGTTCATGAACTAGAAGAATTAATACTGTTAAATGTCCATACTACCTGGAGATAAGTGTAGATTCAATGCAATCCCCATCTAAATTTCAACAGCATTTTTTACAGAAACAGAAAATAAATGATAAATGCTAAAATTTATGTGAAATTACAGAAGATCCTGAATAGCCAAAACAATCTTGAGTAATAAGAACAGAGCTGCAGGGATCACACTTCCTGAATTCAAACTATACTATAAAACTATAGTAATAAAAACATGTGGTACTGGCATTGAAAACACATAGACTAATGGAAAAGAATCAAAGGCCCAGAAATAAACCCATGTATATACTAAAGTCAACTAATACTTGACAAGGGAGCCAAGAAAGCTCAGTAGGCAAAAGGTGGTCTCTTCAATCGACGGTGTTGGAAAAACTGGACATCACATGTAGAAGAATGAAGCTAGACTCCTATCTCATATCACTATCAAACATTAACTCGAAACAGGTTAAAGACTTCAATGTGAGACATGAAACCATAAAAATCCTGGATGAAAACACAGGGGAAAAAACTCCCTGACATTGATCGTGCCAGTGATTTTCTAGATATGACACCAAAGCACAAGTGAAAAAATAAAAAATAAATGCATACACCAAACTAAAAAGCATCTGCACAGCAAAAGAAATGATCAACAAAATGAAAAGGCAATCTGTGCGGCAGAAGAAAGCATCTGCAAAGCATACAAGTGAAAGGGGTCAATATCTAACACGCACAGGGAACTTCTACAACTTGATAGTAAAAAAGCAAATAATGATTTAAAAATGGGCAAAGGACCTGAATGAGCTTCCTTGGTGGCTCAGTGGTAAAGAATCCACCTGTCAGTGTGGGAGACGTGGGTTTGATCCCTGGGTTGGGAAAATTCCCTGGAGGAGGAGATAGCAATCCATTTCAGCATTCTTGCCTTGGAAATCCCATGGAGAGAAGAGCCTGGAAGGCTGCCGTTCATGGGGTTGCAGAGCCAGGCATGACTTAGTGACTGAGCACACACACAAAGGGCCTGAATAGACTGCCTTTTTTTTTTTTTTCAAAGAAGACATACAAATGGCAAAGAAATACACACGAGAAGGTGTTCAAAATTACTTATCATCAGGGAAATGCAAATCAAAACCATAATGAGCTAGTACTTCACACCTGTTAGAACGGCTGTCATCAAATAGACAAGGTGCTGGTGATATGGAGAAAAGGGAACTCTTGGTGCACTGTTTGGAATGTAACCTGGTGCAGCTACTATGAAAAATAGTATGGAGGTTCCCCAAGAAACTTAAAAACAGAACTACCATGTGATCCAGAAATCCTACTTCTGAGTATATATCTGAAGAAAAAGAAACTACTATCTCAGGAAATATCTGTACTCCTATGTCCACTGAATCATTATTTATAATAGTCAAGGCATGGTGTCAGCATGACCTGAGGAAGGTAGCATTAACCTTCATCACCTGGTTAAGATGGTGTCTTTCAGATTTCTTTATACCAGTTATTATGCCTTTCTTTATAATTATCTGGTGGGGAAATACTTTGAGATTATGCACATATATTTTTTCTCATGTTACCAGCACCCACTAACTTTAGCAACCATTGACAGCTCTTGCCCAAAACAATTACCAAGGTGATTGCCTAATGGGGATTTTCCACTCCCCTGATTACTTCTTAATTTACAACTAGAATTATACTATAAGGAAGAGCTTTCCCTTCTCCTCCATGTATTTAAGTATTTATATCCATATGGATGCACTGATATTTATTTCATTTTCTAGATTATAATCCAGTACTATCATTTATTTTGCTGCCAAAATTGTTTTAGATTTGGCCATGGGGAGTTCCTTCAAGTTAGCTCTTGTATCTCTTGATATGCCTTCATAAATTTTTTTTTAGCACTTTCTTACTCATGTTCCAGGTTTATCTTACATTTTCTCTCCCTTGGTTCCAGAATCAGTCATTTCTGCAAGGAGCCTTGCTACAGTCATTCTACAGATCTGGGCACTGGATCCGCTTACTGCTACTGTCTGTGACTGCCGCCCTGCCTTCTCAGCAGACAGAGCTGGGAGACACGTATGTACACTAACAGCTGCATGCAGGTGTGTGTATTTTTTAATTCGTCTTCATAGACATTAAGAACCATGAGGTCAGGCTAATACCTCTGATTCCAATCAGACACCACAGGGTTTATCCCAGCCTCCTTTCTTCCCCTTGTGTGTAACTTCCTGCTGACAGTGAGAAACCTGGGTCTCCTTATCCTCAACATATTTACTTACTTGTTCAATTTCAGAGTACACTATACATATAAAGTAGTTTCAAAGTTATGCATTCTTCTGTGAGTAGCATTTTTATTAGGGAAAATGGGGACAGGGATGGGTGTGTGACACTTTTCTGAGTGTGTCTTTCTGCACCTTTACAGCCAGGACAATCCACCCCTCTCCCAAATAAATCACCCAGAAGAGAGAATAAAAAATGAAATATAGACATTAGCAAGGGAACCTAGCTGTATTACAAATGAATTACATGACACACTGAAGCGGGTGGGGAAGACAAGAACCTGAGTATCTTGGAAATCAATACTTGGAACATGTGCTGTAGAGCTCACGACACAGGAGCTGTACACACTGCTCTCCATCCAGGCACACGTCTGATTGGCTGGGATTTTTCAGGAGGGCAGTTGGCACAGCTGAGATTCCCACTGTAGGCAGAGACCAGAACTCCTCCCCCTGTGCCACCTCATAATGCTTAGGCATTTGGAGTCACTCAAATGTTAGTGTTGCACATTTAGTGCAAATGGAGTTGGATCCCATTATGAGCAGAGCTAAAAAAAGACCTCTGCGGTCATCTGGCCCGGCTTTTTCATTTTATAGATGCAAAAGTGACGCTCAGGGGGCACAGCAGTACAAAGACGAGAAGCCGCGTGGTGAGCTTTTCCACATCGCACACCACCTTTGGTTGAAAAAGGTTCCAAAGGGTAGGTCAGGCTAAATCTTCAGATGAGGATAATTTGGTTCAATACTGATGGACGCATTCTTTGCATAGATTATTTATTGTATTTTATTATACTGTTGGTTGCTTAATGGTGTCCAACTCTGCGACCACATGGACTGTGGTCCACCAGGCTCCCCTGTTCATGGAATCCTCCAGGCAAGAATACTGAAGTGGGTTGTCATTCCCTTCTCCAGGAGATCTTCCTGACCCGGGGATCAAACCCAGGTCTCCTGCATTGCAGGTGGATTCTTTACTGTCTAAGCCGCCATTATAACTTGTATTCAAAAAAGCTTTATTGCTGTAACTGTAAGATCAGACTTTTATATGTTTTTATCTTAAAGATGTTTTCATTGACTTGGCATTTTTGTCAACATGTGCATTTCTATAGAGGTAAAAAGTTTTCAAGTCAGAAAAATGGTTAAGTCACTCTTACTTGGGATCATTTTAAGGCATTAAGAAATAGCCCGTCTATTAAATGATACTGTATACCACTGGATCAGTTTCATGTAATTTTTAAAAGCTAAAAGAATAAAAGGTCTATAAAACAGGTGTCCTGAAAGGGCATACATATTTAAAAACGTTTAACTGACACAAGCCTGAGAGTTTTTGGCTGAACCACAAGCAGCTCTTGTCAGATAAGCATGATATGCTGGAACACTGCCAAGTTACACTATCTTTCCTACCAAAAAAAAAGGGAAGTTTGTACGTCTTTTAAGACAACAGAACTTAAGGATCTAGAAATCTCATCCTTAGATGTGAACATGTCTTAGTTTATTTAGTTTTATAATGAAATAAGAGTTTGGATGAACTCCGGGAGTTGGTGATGGACAGGGAGGCCTGGGGTCCTGCAATTCATGGGGTGGCAAAGAGTCGGACATGACTGAGCAGATGAACTGAACTGAATAAGCTTTGGTCACAGACATGTCCACTTCTTTGCTCACCATCATCTTTTGCCTTTCCATGACTTCAAGGTCCAGCCTCTTTCTCATTTCAGTATAATCTTTAAGAGAAAGAATTGGCAATCCATTCCAGTATTCTTGCCTGGAAAATTTTCCATGGACAGAGGAGCCAGGGGGCTACAGTCCATGGGGTCACAAAGAATCAGACATGACTGAGTGACTGAGTGCAGCCCACAGCATTATTATTATCATAATTTTTGTCAATTGTTTTGCTTCATTTTTAATGTTCTTACCAATTTTATACTAGACCATTCATCTTTGTTCTGTTTTCCAATCTCTTTCCACAGCCACATATTCGTGTTCTAACACCACATTGTTTTAAAAAGTGTTTCTTTAATACATTTTCATATAAGCAAGTATCTTCTATTTTTGTTCTTCAAAAATTTCTTGGCTGTCTCATATTTTAAAATTTCCAGATGAATGTTGAAATTAATTTCTTAAGTTTCAAAAATCCTCTTGGGATTTTTATCTGAAATGGCAATCCACTCCACTCTTGCCTGGAAAATCCCATGGACAGAGGAGCCTGGTAGGCTATAGTCCATGGGGTCGCAAAGAGTTGGACATGACAGAGCGACTTCACTTTCACCTTCTTTCACAGGTAAATTACATCTAAATTTTTGAAAACTTTGCATGTTTATATTGTTTAGTCTTCCTATCAAGGAACATGTTCTTCTTCTACATTTACGTAAATCTTGTATGTCTCCTAATGAAGTTTTGTAATTTTCTTCAGACAATTTTTAGTTTTTTGTTTCTGGGTTCAGTTCAGTTCAGTTCAGTCGCTCAGTCGTGTCCGACTCTTTGGGACCCCATGAATTGCAGCACACCAGGCCTCCCTATCCATCACCATCTCCCGGAGTTCACTCAGACTCACGTCCATCGAGTCTGTGATGCCATCCAGCCATCTCATCCTCGGTCGTCCCCTTCTCCTCCTGCCCCCAATCCCTCCCAGCATCAGAGTCTTTTCCAATGAGTCAACTCTTTGAATGAGGTGGCCAAAGTACTGGAGTTTCAGCTTTAGCATCATTCCTTCCAAAGAAATCCCAGGGTTGATCTCCTTCAGAATGGACTGGTTGGATCTCCTTGCAGTCCAAGGGACTCTCTGGGTATTTTGTACATTATTTTGTCATTTTACTTGGTCTCATTTTCTAACTAGCTATTATCAGTACAGGCCTTCCCTGGTGACTCAGACTGTAAAGAATCTGCCTGCAATGTGGGGACCCAGGATCGATCCCTGGGTTGGGAAGAGCCCCTGGAGGAAGAGAATGGCTACCCACTCTAATATTCTTGGCCAGAAAATTCTATGGACAGAGGAGCTTGGAGGGCTACAGTCCACGGGGTCACAAGGAATCAGACACGACTGAGTGACTAACACTTTCACTTTTTTCCCCACTTATTTTATGTATATTAGACAGCTCTTTAATCTGTCCACTGACTTTGCTTCCTGGCACTTTACTAAAGGCATTAGTTCTAAGATTTTTTATTTAGAATCTTTTAGATTTTCTATGCAGATATTTCTTAGTGCATTCATTATACTACTATTAAATAATTATAGTGATGCAACACTATTGTCTTGTTCTTGGTGCTGATTATGTCCCCAGTGTGTTGTTGTTACAGATGTTGGTTATTGTTTTCTTCTCAATATCGTGATATTAAGGGCCTATTCTTTCATGCCCAGGCTTTTAAAAAATTAACACTTGGTTTAACTAATCAAAAAATGGATGTTGAAATTTAGCAAATGAGTCTTTTGGACACCTGTTGAAATAGTCTTATATCATTTTCTTTTGACCTATGGAAATGATATACTAGAGATTTCCTGATGTTGTCCTCCTAATATTTTGAAATAAACTATATTTGATGTTATTAGTTTTAAAATACTGCCCATATTTGCTTAGTGGTTTGTGTTAGGGTTTTTTTTTTTTTCATTTTAAGAGTTTCATCCTTTAAATCCTCTGTGTTACACTTGGCAAGATTTTATGTCAGGGTTATGTTAGCTTCAAAAATTGCATTTGCCATGATCTGACTTTAAATCACTGGTTATTTAAATACTTCATGAAAATCTGAAAAGAAAAACCAACAAATAATCAGTGTGGGAATTTGAATACACCTTCCTCATACAATATAAGCTGCAAGGAGAATTTCTATCTGTTTTGTTCACTACTGTATCCCTACTGTTCTAGAACAATGCCTGTTATTCAGTAAATGTTTGTTGAATAAATAGAAAGTAATGAATAGTCTCCCTGGACATTTAATAGAGTTGCTTAGAAGGGTTTTGTTTTTTTTTTCTTCCTGATTTATCCTGTGTTTTGCTCTATAAAGCTCTTTCAGGGCATCACTTATGTGTGTGCACCCACACATGCACACGCACACATACACACTGCTCCTCAAAAAAAGAGTTTATTATAAAAAAACTCAAATATAAATATCACTAGAAAAATCTGTATTGTACTTAAATTTCCCACTGACATTAATAACAATTATCAACATTTTCCATTATTACAAGTTATAAAAAGGCTGCAAATTATATTTTAATACAATTTTCAGGTTGGCATTTCAATGTTTCAGTGACAAACATAATGAATTGTTAAAGTCTCAATCGGAGATGGACATTGTAGCTCATTCTCTTAGTAAAAAAGCTAAAAGCAATTCTTCTTCTAAGTCACTTAATACTTTTCAGAACAGATTACAGATCTAAAGATCATTTAAAATAAGCTCTAAATGTCACTTAAAGGAAAACAATGTCACTGAAAATAAAATATCAGATTTAAGCATCATCATTCAGATTATATAATCTTTTTATTTTGCCTCTATTACAACATCAGGGGTGATATGGGGTTAGAGGAACAAAAACAATCTCAGGTTAGGGTTGATCATAACTATATTATCTTTATCCTTTCTCTTTTTAAAGAAAAGAAATATGGTGTAGAAATTTTGACTCAATCTGATTAATTTTAAAGGGCATGTTCTCAGCAAAATTCTAT
The DNA here is from genome assembly GCA_006410675.1 of Oreotragus oreotragus. NCBI lineage: Eukaryota > Metazoa > Chordata > Mammalia > Artiodactyla > Bovidae > Oreotragus > Oreotragus oreotragus. The sequence goes on from SJYX01022963.1 coordinate 33,511, forward strand.
GGCAATTTATATGTAGTGAAGTCTGGATTATGCTGTCAGTGATCAATGATCTGTGGTGTATTTTACATACCACTCATTTATTTGACCGTGGATTGTATGGTGTGATTCCAAATGAAAGGAAACTATAATTGAAAATCACAGAGCAACCAGGAAAAAAAAACTTAAATGAGACAAAACTACCATGCCCTCTGTTGATGAAATGTGTGACTAGAGAATGTATGATTGGAAAGAAAAAATTCAACATATGTTTCTTAGTTCTTATTTTTAAGTTTCTCTAAATTATGTTCTAATTTAATTTCATAAAATAAGCATTTTATATTCTTCTGGTTTTTTTTAGCATTCAGCGCAAAATTATGTCAGTTAAAAGGAAAAAGTATCCACGTATAAATGGTTAATGCAGTAGGCCCAGTCACACAGCCTTGAATAGGTGTGATCTACTCGGAACTCATTCTGGAAGAACAACAACTGGAAGGGAAGAAACATTTGTAGACAATTTCAATTAAGGCAAGGTAGAAAAGGTGGAAGGATGGAATTCTGAACAAGTCAGACTGCTGTCCTCCCTCTCCATTTCCCTAATCTTCAAATATCAGCCAAGTCCTTGTAAATGATGACCTTCATGTGCATCTTATGGATGCAAGGATGGGTTGGTATCCTGAGACAAAATCTAAACCTCCTTCTCTAGAAGGTGTCAGAGAGATTGACAGACATCCTTCAATAACTCCTCATCTTCTCCTTCTCAGTAGCATAACAATAAATTCTGATTTCACTCGGTACACAGAACAAAAACTATATTTCTTGGCCTCCTTTGTAGCTACATTTGACCACTTATCTACATTCTGGCCAGTAATGAAAGTGTAGTATCATGTGCTTCTTAAAAGAGAGGAGGCTCATCCTTCTTCACATTTTCCACCAGCCTGGTAACAGAACAATTCAGCAATACAATTTGTCATACTGAAGATGACAAAGCAAAAGAGTATAACAAACCAGGGTTCCCAATACATTTATGAATCTCCCTGCCCACACTGAATTGCTTGTCTTTTAATCAACTTTGTGTATATAAGTTATTCTTACCACGAATCAAGGCAAATTGGAAGTGGTCAAACAAGAGATGGTAAGGGTGAACGTCGACATTCTAGGAATCAGCGAACTAAAATGGACTGGAATGGGTGAATTTAACTCAGATGACCATTATATCTACTACTGCGGGCAGGAATCCGTCAGAAGAAATGGAGTAGCCATCATGGTCAACAAAAGAGTCCGAAATGCAGTACTTGGATGCAATCTCAAAAACGACAGAATGATCTCTGTTCGTTTCCAAGGCAAACCTTTCAATATCACAGTTATCCAAGTCTATGCCCCAACCAGTAATGCTGAAGAAGCTGAAGTTGAACGGTTTTATGAAGACTTACAAGACCTTGTAGAACTAACACCCAAAAAAGATGTCCTTTTCATTATAGGGGACTGGAATGCTAAAGTAGGAAGTCAAGAAACACCTGGACTAACAGGCAAATTTGGCCTTGGAATGCGGAATGAAGCAGGGCAAAGACTAATAGAGTTTTGCCAAGAGAATGCACTGGTCATAGCAAACACCCTCTTCCAGCAACACAAGAGAAGACTCTACACATGGACATCACCAGATGGTCAACACCGAAATCAGATTGATTATATTCTTTGCAGCCAAAGATGGAGAAGCTCTATACAGTCAACAAAAACAAGACCAGGAGCTGACTGTGGCTCAGATCATGAACTCCTTATTTCCAAATTCAGACTTAAATTGAAGAAAGTAGGGAAAACCGCTAGACCATTCAGGTATGACCTAAATCAAATCCCTTATGATTATACAGTGGAAGTGAGAAATAGATTTAAGGGTGGGTGGGATCTAGGCCCCTACCAGGCTCTTCTGATTCCACTCTGGCTGAGGGGGCGAGGGTGCCTTATCACTGCCCCACGTAGCTTCCAGTCACATCACGGGTGGTGCAGGGTGGAAGCCTTGAGTCCTCACCAGGCTTCCCAGCAGGAGAGGGCAGGATGCCTATCACCTCTGTGGGGAGTGGGAGTGGGAGGCCAGGTTTCCACGTGGTTTCCAGGCCGTGTCCATTGTCACTGCTGCTGAGAGGAGAGCAAAGCCCCATCTTCCTACTTGGTCTCTGACATCCCCATGGCAGGGTGTGTGTGTGTGCTCTGCTCAGTGGATGCCAAAGGCTAGGATCCCCACTGGCGGGCAGGGATCGCAGGGCTGCAGTCTTCCTGTGGCTGGACTAGAGCAGTTGGTGCGCATAGCCTTCTTCTTACCAAGTGTTGAGGTTCTGATCCCCAAGGGACTCACTACTGACTGTGTTGTTCCCTGGGTCCTAGGAAATCTGCCAGTCTTCTCTCCCCCTTCCAGAGTCTTCTTGGGTTTGTTTACATGTAATATCCAGAGGTTCTGGCTGTACTTAGCACAAGAAACATGGAAAAATATGTATTTCATCTCCCTACAAGCAGAGGTCTCCACAGTTTTTTAAAAAAGAGTTGATAAGGGATTAAGTTATTATCTTATTTTACTGCTTCCCAGATGCCTTATACATGGGCCAGCCCAGAATACTCCTTAATCTCCACTCATATTTTACATAAGAAAAGTTTAAGAAAAAAAGCAAAGTGTCACTCAGAAGGAGCTACCAGGTTGCTCTGATTTCAAAAGTATATTTATAAAATCAGGAGAAATATCACCTAACCCAGATGTAAGGTCCAAGTGTCAGGAAGATAAAAACTGAAGAGCTGAAGCTCTCAAATCAAGTCTAGGAGGGTGTGATCAAGTTGGGCTGCATGGGCTGTGGTCTGCTATATGGCATAGACTGGATTCAAAGCCNTGATTTCAAAAGTATATTTATAAAATCAGGAGAAATATCACCTAACCCAGATGTAAGGTCCAAGTGTCAGGAAGATAAAAACTGAAGAGCTGAAGCTCTCAAATCAAGTCTAGGAGGGTGTGATCAAGTTGGGCTGCATGGGCTGTGGTCTGCTATATGGCATAGACTGGATTCAAAGCCCACAGGCAACCAGGAACGTGAGAATTAGTTGTGATCTTCTCTTCTAGGAAGTATGAAGTTCAAGAAGCAACTCAGGATAGTGAGATCATGGTACAAAAACACTTGGGTTTCCTGGCTCATACAAAATTATTTTCAGAAAATACAAAAAATCTTTGAAAATAAATCAGTGACCTGATCCCTACTCATGATCTCTGAGGGACAGTGGAGATTAGGAGAGGTGGACAAAGTCATCCCGTTTGCATATTGTTCCTTTTGAAACTATGGGTCAGAGATGTTTAACTTCTTTCTGGAGAATGTGTTCTAGAATAGATGATATAAAGGTACTGTGTATGTGTATCTGCACTAAAGAATAAAAATAAAAATAAAACACTGATCACTAGCATTCAGGATGGGTTCAGTAAAAGAAAAGTCATATAAGTGGACTCACATACATTTTTTACATTGTTCCTAGGAGGCATGATTTCATATGATATTTATTTTTGAAGACATGGATGGCAGAAAGTAAAGAGGAACTAAAGAGCCTTTTGATGAAGGTGAAAGAGGAAAGTAAAAAAGCTGGCTTAAAACTCCACATTCAAAACACTAAGATCACGACATCTAGTCCCATCACTTTATGGCAAAAAGATGGGAAAAAAACAGAAACATTGACAGACTATTTTTGGGGCTCCAAAATCACTGTGGATTTTGACTGCAGCCATAAAATTTAAAAAATGCTTGTTTCTTGGAAGACAAGCTGTGACAAAATCTAGACAGTGCATTAAAAAGCAGAGACATCACTTTGCCAACAAATGTTCAGATAGTCAAAGTTATGGTTTTTCCAGTAGTCATGTACAGATGTGAGTTGGACCATAAAGAAGGCTGAACACTGAAAAATTGATGCTTTTGAACTGTGGTGCTGGAGAAGACTCTTGAAGAGTCCCTTGAATAGCAAGGAGATCAAACCAGTCAATCCTAAAGGAAATCAACCCTGAATATTCACTGGAAGGACTGATGCTGATGCTCCAATATTTTGGTCACCTGATGCAAAGAGCCAACTCACTGGAAAGGACCCTGATGCTGGGAAAGATTGAAGACAGGAGAAGGGGATGACAGAGGATGAGATGGTTAGATGGCATCACCAGCTCAAAGGACATGAGTTTGGGCAAACTCTGGGAGACAGTGAAGGACAGGGAAGCCTGGCATGCTGGAAGTCCACGGGGTCGCAAAGTGTGACATGACTTTGTGACTGAACAACAAAAAAATACAAAAATATAATTTGTTGGTTTCTAAGCATATTCTTGAGAAACCTATATGCAGGTCAGGAAGCAACAGTTAGAACTGGACATGGAACAACAGACTGGTTCCAAATAGGAAAAGGAGGACGTCAAGGCTGCTTATTATTGTCACCCTGCTTATTTAACTTCTATGCAGAGGACATCATGAGAAAGGCTGGGCCAGAAGAAGCACAAGCTGGAATCAAGATTGCTGTGAGGAATATCAATAACCTCAGATATGCAGATGACACCACCCTTATGGCAGAAGGTGAAGAGGAACTAAAAGACCTCTTGATGAAAGTGAAAGAGGAGAGTGAAAAAGTTGGCTTAAAGCTCAACATTCAGAAAACAAAGATCATGGTATCCGGTCCCATCACTTCATGGCAAATAGGTGGGGAAACAGTGGAAACAGTGTCAGACTTTATTTTTGGGGGGCTCCCAAATCACTGCAGATGGTGACTGCAGCCATGAAATTAAAAGATGCTTACTCCTTGGAAGAAAAGTTATGACCAACCGAGAGAGCATATTGAAAAGCAGGGACATTACTTTGCCAATGAAGGTCCGTCTAGTCAAGGCTATGGTTTTTCCAGTGGTCATGTATGGAGGTGAGAGTTAGACTGTGAAAAAATCTGAGCACTGCAGAATCCAACAACACATTAAAAAGATCATACACCATGACCAAGTGGGCTTTATCCCAGGGATGCAAGGATTCTTCAATATCCACAAATCAGTCAATGTAATTCACCACATTAACAAATTGAAAAATAAAAGCCATATGATTATCTCAATAGATGCACAGAAGGCCTTTGAAAAAATTCAACATCCATTTATGATAAAAACTCTCCAGAAAACAGGAATAGAAGGAACATACCTCAACATAATAAAAGCTATATATGACAAACCCACAGCAAACATTATCCTCAATGGTGAAAAATTGAAAGCATTTCCCCTAAAGTCAGGAACAAGACGAGGGTGCCCACTTTCACCGCTACTATTTAACATAGTTCTGGAAGTTTTGGCCACAGCAATCAGAGCAGAAAAAGAAATAAAAGGAATCCAAATTGGAAAAGAAGAAGTAAAACT
>SJYX01022963.1:43253-78385 GCA_006410675.1 Oreotragus oreotragus
CTGAGCATCGAAGAATTGATGCTTTTGAACTGTGGTGTTGGAGAAGACTCTTGAGAGTCCCTTGGACTGCAAGGAGATCCAACCAGTCCATTCTGAAGGAGATCAGCCCTGGGATTTCTTTGGAAGGACTGATGCCAAAGCTGAAACTCCAATACTTTGGCCATCTCATGAGAAGAGTTGACTCACTGGAAAAGACTCTGATGCTGGGAGGGATTGGGGGCAGGAAGAGAAGGGGACGACAGAGGATGAGATGGCTGGATGGCATCACCAACTCAAGGGACATGAGTCTGGGTGAACTCTGGGAAGGCCCGATGTACTGCAATTCATGGGGTGGCAAAGAGTCGGACACGACTGAGCGACTGAACTGAATTGAAGCAGATTCTTCATTTGAGGTCATGATATGAAATTAAAGATAGGTTTAACTATATCAATAGTGTATGAAAAGCTTGATTCTGGCTATAAAAAACTAACAAAAAATCAATATATATATATAGATCAGTATACTAAATACTAGTCCTAACCCGATCCGCTTGCGGAAGCCAGGCCAGCGCACTAAGCGCGGGCCGCTTGCGAGAGCCAGGCCAGCGCACTAAGCGTGGGCGAGAGGAGCTATCCCACGTCCGAGGTCAGGGGCAGCAACCTAGAGTGCCAGGCTGCAACGGCACAGTAACGGCCGAGAAGAGCTACCCTGTGTCTGAGGTCAGTGGTGGCCGGGAGGAGACACCTCTCATCCGAGGCCAGGGGCGGCAGCTGGGAGAAGCCACCCACACCCGAGGCCACGGCCGGCGACCGGGAGGAGCAACCCGAGGAGCAGGGGCTGCGCAGGCACAGGAGGGCCTAGAGGAGCTGTCCCACGTTGAAGGTCAGGAACTGCGGCGGTAAGGAGCTACCCCTCGTCCAAGGTAAGGAGCAGTGGCTGTGCTATGGAGCAGCCGTGAAGAGACAATCCACGCCCAAAGTAAGAGAAACCCAAGTAAGATGGTAGGTGTTGCAAGAGGGTATCAGAGGGCAGACACACTGAAACCATACTCGCAAAAAACTAGTCAATCTAATCACACTAGGACCAGGGCCTTGTCTAACTCAATGAAACCAAGCCATGCCTGCAGGGCAACCCAAGGCGGGCGGGTCATGGTGGAGAGGGCTGACAGAACGTGGTCCACTGGAGAAGGGAATGGCAAGCCACTTCAGTATTCTTGCCTTGAGAACCCCATGAACAGTATGAAAAGGCAAAATGATAGGATATCAAAAGAGAATCTCCCCAGGTCGTTAGGTGCCCAATATGCTACTGGAGATCAGTGGAGAAATAACTCCAGAAAAAATGAAGGGATGGAGCCAAAGCAAAAACAATAACCAGTTGTGCATGTGACTGGTGATAGAAGCAAGATCCGATGCTGTAAAGAACAATATTGCATAGGAACCTGGAATGTCAGGTCCATGAATCAAGGCAAAATGGAAGTGGTCAAACAAGAGATGGCAAGGGTGAACGTTGACATTCTAGGAATCAGCGAACTAAAATGGACTGGAATGTTAGGCTTACTTTGCCATATATCCAAGAATGAGAGGATATTGCCTATTCAAAACAGGTATATTTGGTTTCAAATAGAAAAATATGTGCCCCCAAAACACCATGTCCATCCATTTATTGAGCCAATTTAAGTCTATAGCAAAATAAAGCTCAACTGAGAAAAATCTTACTTTGGTTACAAGAACTCACAATTTTCACCTAAACTAGGAATGTAAAGAACAGTTTCTGGGTGGTGAGATAAGTTAACCTTGAGAAATAGAATAGGGTTGTGGAGTTTTGTTTTCGGGGTTTGTTTGGTTTTTTTTTTAAACATAAAGTTGATTATCACTAGAAGATGATTGAGCTATCTTTCTCACCCTTAGACCCTTTAATGACACTTTCAGTCATACAAATGTCAGTGAAAAAGAATGTAACAGGGTTTGTGAGAAACAGGTCCATTTTATTAAAGCTAAAAGATAACTTACTGACATTGTCATATAATCACCTGATAACTTTTAATTTACACAGAATAATTATTGAGTGCACACTGCTCCAGACACTGGGCTAGTGAGTATGTAACTGGGTGAGGAGGCGAGGTGTCTGTCTGCAAGGAGCTGGCAGGACAGGGAACACACATAAGTGACGGCGCTATGTGAGAACTGCGGTGGTTCTAGCGTATGCTGGAGCGAGAAAGTCCAATTCAAACCGACCGAAGGAAGAACTCTTCCGCTAAGATAACAGAATAGCAACAGAATCACAAGGAGTAGTGGGAGACCATGCTCTTGATTTCAGATTAGCCTCTTTTTTTCAGATTAATTCCCTCTTTGTAGAAGAAGGGAGCTCCTGGGTTACCTCCTTTCACAAACAGCTGAAGAGAAATCAAAGCCTTAGCATGTGGGATCACTGGCCCTCAGTAGCTGGTGTGGATCATCTGCCCTTCTCTGAACCAATCACAGAGGTGAGCGGAATCAAATACACGGACTGGCTCAGCCTCCAGCACACTCACCTTCCCCTGATGCACATAGCTATGGGAAGCAGGGTACTGTTGTCTCAAAAAGGAGGACGTGATTCTAGACCACTGAAACAGCAGATTTCTTCTACCCAGGAACACAGATGCTTAACAGTACATTCAAGAAATAGCCTTTGAAGGGGAGAGGGGCAAATCAGGTGTATGGGATTAACAGCTACAAAGTACTATGTACAAAATAAATGAACAAGAAGGATTCACTGAATAGCACAGGGAATTTTACCCATTATCCTATAATAACCTGTAATGGAATATACAAAAATACTGAGTTACCATGCTGGACACCTGAAACTAATACAACGTTCAGTGCAGTACTGTAGAGCAACTCTACTTCAGTTCAAAAAAGAAACAGGCCTTGAGCACATTGTGGAGATAATGCACTGGCCTAAATATTTTTCAAGATTAAAAAGATGTTGACAAAAACTTCATAATCTAGAAAGGGAGATGGGAAGATATACAGATAAAACACAAAAAGAACTCCTATGTATTTTGGAGAGTAGTTGGAATAGGGTACATTTCTCACTGTATGAATCAGGGAAATCCAAGAAGGAGGTTATCTTTGAAATGTATCTCAAAGGATGGGTGGGATCTATCTGCTTGCCCTAATTCCATCTCACTGTAACCTAAAGTAATACAGTCTCTCCTTACTTTGGAATGACCTATAAATATGCTATATTATTTGGTTCTAAACACTGTATCCTCAAGAAATGGCAAACATCCCCAACTGGGGTTACTGGTGGAAAGAAGGTCATTCTCATTAATAATGGTAACTCCCTAAAATTCAGGATCCAGCACATAGTGGGTACTCAAAAACCTTGGTTGAATGAGTGTTTGAATGAACAAATACAATGGCAAAGTGTTGATGGGTAATAGATAAGATTCCTGTGGTCATGTAATGTCAATTTAAAAGACATCCCTGAACCTTGTCTGGGCTTCCCTCATAGCTCAGTTGGTAAAGCATCTGCCTGCAGTGCAGGAGATCCAGGTTCAACTCCTGGGTTGGGAAGATCCCCTGGGGAAGGAAATGGCAACCCACTCCAGTATTTACAGAATCCCATGGACAGAGAAGCCTGGTGGGCTACAGCCCATGGCGTCGCAAGAGTTGGACACGACTTAACTACTAAAGCACCAGCAAACATTGTCTATGACAAGTTGTTTCTCTACGAGTTTGTGTGGAGCCACCTTGCTCTCTCAGGTAGCCCTCTGAGGCTCATCAGTAGCATCATTTACACAGCACACATTGTGTGCAATGAATTCCAAACTGGCATCCATCACACCTTCAGTTTCTCAGCATAAAGCAAAGTGCAACTTCCCCCACAGAGCATCCTGATTAAACAAATTAACTATGGCACTGCCTGCAAACACACACACTAGAGTGCGGAAAATGAACAGATACAATGGCCAAGTCTGTATTTAATTTTAATTAAATTTCATTCTGTAGCTCAATTAATCCACATCTCCAAATGTCAGCAGGACTTAGGCAAATGGAATGACATCTGCTGCACCGCACAGGACTATAAAACCTTCACTGCATGCTAGGTCTCTGGAAGCACACCAGGAAAAATGAAATATCTTTATTAAGTGTGGAGTAATGTATAGAAGTCTAACTCACAATCTAATGAAAGAACATAAACTAGGAAAGAAAATTAGACTAAGAACGTGAGTGGTTACGGGCATGGCAAATATTGCTCAATATCCTGCCTCGTGTTATTTATTGTTTTAAAGTTGCATTTGGCTTTATAGCTGTTTCCTTTAATATTTACCTAGTGGGTTTCCCAACTGCCCAGGTTGGTTTTCATTTTTTAAACTGACACAGATTTTTTTTCCTGGAGAAAGGGAATCAGTAGAGTAAGTGATATTTCTGCATAGAACATGGAGAAGACCACATTTGCTATGCAAAGGTATTTGTTACAGGAAACCAGAGGTGGGGCAGAAAGAATGTGAAGTTTGACAAGCCTAGATTAAAATTTTTGTTCTGCTACTTAAATATCAAGTTAGAAGGTTAAAAAACAAACATTATTAATTAGTGAGGCTGTTCCTACCCTGACAATGTCTAGTTTCAGGAAATGTTTTTGTAGTCTTTTTGGAAAATGTCAATGAGATCATTATTGTTGGATGATAAGAAATAGATGAATCTTATTACAATAAATTTGTTTAGCATAATGTGCCAGACACTGTGCTAGAAACACAATGCTGAATAAGACACAATCCCTTCTCTGGAGGAGGAAAGTAAAAAAAAAAATCACAAAAAAGGGTAACAAATTTCTGTTAAAGAGAGATGCTCAAATTATCAGACAAACCATGGGGAAATGCAGGTAGCTCAGTAGGTAAAGAATCTGCCTGCAATGCAGGAGATGAGGATTCAATCACTGGGTCAGAAAGATCCCCTGAAGGAGGGCATGACAACCCACTCCAGTATTCTTGCCGGGAGAATCCCATGGACAGAGGAGGCTGGAGGGGTACAGTCCAAGGTGTCACAAAGAGTCAGACATGAATGAAGTGATCAAGCACGCATGCTGGGAAAATGTCAAAGGCCTAGGGGTGGGTGCTCACCTCTTGTGAAATGGTCCTAAAGGATGAATGAGATTTGAGCAGAAAAATAGCAGGGAAAGAGCAGAAGGAAAAGTATGTGCAAAGAAAGAAAAACGAAAGGGATCTGTTTTCCAATTTGTGAAAAATGTTCAAAGTCTACAGAGAAACTAAGATAGAAAGTGAAGAGGGAAAGGTCGTCAGATTAGCCGGGGTGATGTTAAAATGAGATGTGATGAACTCAGGACTGGATTCTGTGGGGAACAGGGGATCTCTGAGGAGCACATGGCTAGATCTGCATTTGGCAGTGCAGTCCTCAGAAACCCACATTCTTCATCCTGGCCATCAGAGCTAAGATGAGAGTTCTGGCATCTTCTGATACTCTGTTTATGTCTCAGCTGTTCATGGCCCATGTGGGGAAGAGGAATGCTATTTCTTGGCCACCGTAGAAATAGCAACAGTGAGGAAGTAGACTTTTGGGCCTTCATTCTGGTGTTTGGGACCGCCTTGATAGCTCAGTTGGTGAAGAATCCACCTGCAATGCAGAAGACCCTGGTTTGATTCCTGGGTCGGGAAGATCCCCTGGAGAAGGGAAAGGCTACCCACTCCAGGATTATGGCCTGGAAAATTCCACGGACTGCATAGTCCATGGGGTCTCAAAGAGTCCAACTTGACTGAGTGACTTTCACTTTCACTTTCACTAGCCCCAAGAGGACCCCTGTTGAGGATCAGCCACAATATTTACGTAAAGCCCTCAGTAAAGAAGATGCATAAAACCAGGGAAATGTAACCACAGGAGGCAAAGACCAGACTAAATAAAGAGACCACAGAGAAAGTCCAGGTTTCTGTTCATCCAAGAAAGAAAAAGCCATTGAAAGAAGGCTTTCTTCACCTCTGTGATGGCTGTGGATCAGTAAGAGGGAAATTACCTACTGACTTGAAGTTAAGTAAAGAAGGTGCATAAAACCAGGGAAATGTAACCACAGGAGGCAAAGACCAGACTAAATAAAGAGACCACAGAGAAAGTCCAGGTTTCTGTTCATCCAAGAAAGAAAAAGCCATTGAAAGAAGGCTTTCTTCACCTCTGTGATGGCTGTGGATCAGTAAGAGGGAAATTACCTACTGACTTGAAGTTCACAATATCAGAAATGCTGATGTTACCTTAGAATACTAGTTTGATGGTTTTACTAAGTATGGGACAAGTAGGATTTTATGGGTTGGTTTGAGAATCTCTAATGTATTTTGCTACCTTAAAAAAAGTCATCTTAACTTCTAATGTCTTGGAAAATATTTTCAAATAACTTACTTGTAAACTGGAGACTCAGTAGAATGATATAAAAAGATACAAGCAGAGACAGAAAGATTTCAATTTAAGAGGAAAAAAGCCAAAGATAGAGTGGAAAGTCTAGCATTCTTATTTAAAACATTAATTCAATATTAATGACTGAGGGATCCTATATAAACTAACAATCTATACATTTTTCTTCCTCTCTATGTAAATATTTTGGGAGGGGAAATAAAGCCTCTTTCTATTTTGCCATATTTGGTATTTTTCTCATATTTTCCTCTTCTATTTGTTCACAAATCTGTCTTATTCTTTTTTCATATGCCTATTTAAAATTTTAACTCTCTTCTAATTTTACATTCTGATTTAAATTATGTGCTTAGTCAAAATAGTATAATGCTTTAGAGAAGATCGTGTTTGTCTATCAAAATAGAAGGTGATCTGGATTGAAAGACTAAACTTGAATATATTTATTACTAAAAACTTACACATAACTGCATAGGGATTTGATTCTGGCAAACTCATCAAGAAAAATGTTCCAGTTCTGCTATGCTACAATACTGAATTTTAAAGTCAGCATACGAAGATGTGGCACTGAAATTTATCTAATAAAAATGTATAGGAAATAATAATTAACCTCAAACTATCTCATGATCCTGTCTAGAGACACTGAATTGACATGTGGTTCCTAGCATATTAATGAATTTGAAACAGGAATCAATAATGTACCACTAATTTAATCAGGGTTAAAGTTGGCTTTACTCCCACCAGAAAGACAATGAGACATATTGATATTATAATAGTCTAAATACCTAAAAGTGAAGAATTGACATTGAAAAAAAAAACNGGGAGATGGTGATGGACAGGGAGGCCTGGAGTGCTGCGATTCATGGGGTCGCAAAGAGTCGGACACGACTGAGCGACTGAACTGAACTGAACTGATACTAAATGGAAGTATGGTTGAAATAACTATTATTCTACTTTAGAAATTACTTTTTGGTAAGTAGAAGGAGCCGGTCTGTGGCCTTTTAGGAACCAGGCTGCACAGGAGGAGGTAAGCGGCAGGCAAAGGAGTGAAGCTTCATCTGTATTTATAGCTGCTCCTCATCACTTGCGTTACCTCCTGAGCTCCACCTCCTGTCAGATCAACAGAGGCATTAGATTCTCAAAGGAGTGTGAACCCTACTGCGAATTGTACATGTGAGGATCTAGGTTGCACACTCCTTATGAGAATCCTCCAGAAACACCCGCACCCCAACACATATCGGTCCATTGAAAAATATCTTCCATGAAACCAGTCCCTGGTGCCAAAAAGGTTGGGAACCACTGGATTAACAAGACAAATAAACTGTAGTTCATTTCAAACTTATCATCTAGTTTATCATTTCAGTTAATACACTTTTTAAAAAGAACCCAGAGAGTAGAATATTACAAGAAAAACTCTACTCACCATCGTCCTCCCAGCAGCTCTTTGCGCTCCCTTCTCTCGCGCTGCTCCCGGGCAACACTGTCTGGTCTGAGGGCAGGTCATCGTCTGGCACGCCGCCTTCACAGTCGGCTGCATCTGTGATGCTTTCTTCTTCCACAATGTGGAGTTTGTCTTCATCATCTGAATCTGAGTTTGTTTCTACCACAGTATTATAATTTGTAACTGTAATACAAACAAGAAACAAACAATCAAAACCAACTAGTATAAAAATCAGTTTTTACACTTTACTAAAAAGAAATTTTAAGAAGTGCTTAAAATAGATTGTCACTCAATAATAGTTTATTTTAGACTGTAAAATGTAAACAATGAATGTATTTGATAACATGCATACATACAGCACTTACTAGATATACAAAAGAGGCAAATAATAGTAGCCATGCTTACTGAACACTTAATTGTATGTACAGGTGTTTTATAAAGAGTAACTCATGTAATCTTGATAAAGAGGATCTATTTACTGCCTACTCCTTAAAGCCCTATTTTACAGAAGTGGGAACCAAGACACAGGGAAGGTCACTTGTCCATCTAGGAAGTGGCAGGGCAGGGATTTGAACCCCAGGAGTCTGGCTCCATATTCTGTGTTCTTAAACATTCCATCAAACATCTTCTCCAGTTACAGCAAGCTTATGTTATATGATACTGCTTATGTGGAATGAGGGTTTCAAATCTTTCAAGTACTACAATTTAAGAGAAGAGTTCATCTTCCCTAGTAAAACAGCAATGCAACATCAAGTTTAACAGTATTCTCAAGTTGTCAATTAGGTCCAGGCATTTTTTTATTAATCCCATACCAACTTTAGAAAGAATCACCCAATATAACCAAATTCCCACATAACTCAGACATGATTTAAGTGATATTTATATGTAAGTGATGTTTATATGTGAGTCATTCTGAAAAAAGAAACCTAATGTTCAGTTGTCAAATGGGCATCCTTTCTACCTTTTCAATGAACTTCAGTAAAGTTTAACACCAGCGTTATAAAGATATAATTATTCTGAATGACCACAGCTCACAGAACCAAAACAAGTAATAAAGGCCAGTCAATATTTTTCCTTCAGAGTCTTTGTAATAGTCACTTTAATTGGATTAATTATTTAGAACTTCATTGGATATGATCACTGGAATAGATCTTTTCAACGATCTGCAGGGTGATTCTTACTTGCTAAAACTGAAGGGGAAAAAATAAGCTTTGTTCATGTAGCCAAACAATAATCGCTTTCAGTTATTCTTTCCATTTTTCCCTTAAAATTTCCAAACATTCTTGAAAGAAGATAATCACCTAAATGCTTAAATGACATGCATATATATATATATATATATATACACACACACACACCCCTCCCCATATAAACACACACACACACAAACACACACCCAAAAGAACACTAAAGAAGAAACACAATCTAAAAGTAGGGATGTGTTGTCAAGGCAGGAACTAAAAACCAAAAGTCTCCAAAACTCCTTTGACAGACCTGAGGAAGACCCCTCTGTCCAAAACAGTACCAGAGGTACCCTTCTGCCCACATTAGGAACTCTTCCATATCTGAGGAAAAATATCAAGTCTTGTGTCTTTAATACTTTGGAATAAATACATTTTCCCAGATCGTTCCCCAGAGCAAATAGTTCTCTCTCAAGTTTTAATGTAAAAGTAATAATGTCACTGTAAAAAATTCACACAATACAAAACATGTACAATTAGTAAAAGCCCCCTCCTCCAAGTTTTCCTTCCTCAACCCATTCTTTCAAGGTAACAATAACAGCAGGTTTATTAATCAATTTATGCGCTAGGTAGACACGGTACTTGGAGAAGGCAATGGCACCCCACTCCAATACTCTTGCCTGGAGAATCCCATGGATGGAGGAGCTTGGTGGGCTGCAGTCCAGGGGGTCGCACAGAGTTGGGCATGACCGAGTGACTACTACACAACACACAGACATAACACTAAGTATTTTATGCGCTGCTGCTGCTGCTAAGTCACTTGCAATGCCAGACTGTAGCCTGCCAGGCTCCTCGGGCACAGATTCTGTCCATGGGATTCAGCAGGTAAGAATATCGGAGTGGGTTGCCATGTCCTCTTCCAAGGGATCTTCCTGACCCAGGGATCGAACCATCGTCTCTTGTGTCCTACATTTGCAGGTGGATTCTTTACCACTAGTACCACCTGCTACCACCTGTTTTATATACTTTATACTATTTAATTGTAACAGACCTCACCTTATACACTTTTATTTAATATAAACCCTATATATATATATAAATGTATGCACACATATCTAAATAAACACATATGTGGTCTGTTTTGCCATATAGTTTTTGGGTCACGTAGTAACATATCCTGGAAACTTTTTTATGTGAGGATCTATTGAGCTTTCCTACTTTCCTCTGGATGGCTACACAGCATTTCACTGTACAGACATAATCTAACCAATCATCTGTAGACAAAATCTAGCTTTTTTCTAGTGTTTAAGCATTGTAAACAATGTAGTAATAAATTTTCTTATAAATACATCTTTGGACATTCCTTAAATACATTTGTCAGATACACTGGTAGGGGTGGAATTGCTGAATCCAAGGAAAACTTACATTTAAGTAGCTATGAAAACACAAGAATTCCTTCCACTTCAGTCACACCACAAATAAAGTAAATTGTGAACCTATGTGACAGGTAAAGAGTGTGATTCTCAAACAACAGTCTACAGCTGGAAAAGCATTTCCCAATGAGAGTAAGCATTTAACTGAGAGTAGCACACAAATGTGTGTGTTTATAATTTGATTTGTTTTTGGCTGCGCTGGGTCTTTTTGCTGTGCCTGGGCTCTCTTCAGCTGCAGTGAGCAGGGACTATGCTCTAGTTGCGGCACAAGAGCTTCTCATTGCTGGGACTTCTCTTGTTGTAGGGCATGGTCTCTAGGGCACACGGGCTCAGTAGCTGCAGCTGGGGGCTAGAGCTTCAGAAGTTACGGTTCATGCGCTCAGCTGCCCCGCAGCATGTCGGGTCTCCCTGGATCAGGGATCAAATCCATGTTCCCTGCATTGTCAGGCAGGTTCTTTACCAATGGGCACCAGGGAAGTGTGTGGGTGTGTGTGCGCTTGAATGAGAGATCTTATTGACAAATGATGCAAAACGCTATTAGTCTTGTTTTTACTTTCCAGGGCTCCTTATTAGTAGCCTACTGAAAGCCTTAACCGAAGTCATTTAAAGTTGAGATGGTATATAAAGGCATTTATATGCCCCAAACTAAAATCTGAACACAGCTAATGTTTCCTGAGGATTAACTTATTCTGTAGTCCACTAGACCTGGCTGCCACGGAAGGTCTGGTTCAGGGCAAAGCTCTCACTGTGCTTGGACATTCATAGATAGCTGAAATTCCTACCGATTTCTAAAAGGAGGTTTTGGTACCTTTTCAGTATCTTGCAGTGGCCATGGGTTTGCAGTGATGCTATTCTTGTCTTTTAATACAATATACTCTAGTTTAGCTTTATTATTATCAATTTTGTTGGCTGTAGGCTGTCTGGTTAACTCTAGATTGTATATTTACATGTACACTTAAGAGTATTTGGGGCTTGAAAATTTTCCAAAAATTGGCTTTAAGAGAAATATATATATATATATATATATACATACACATACACATTATAGTTTAAATATTTAGTTGCATGCTTTATAGTTTTCATTAAGTTCTTTTTACTCTGAGCTGTTTCATTCCATCTGAATCAACTGTAGCCTGAAGTCCTCTTTGTGAATATCTGTCACTTTCTAGGGTTCTAGCAAAAATCCTTCCTGTGTCCCAGTAGAAGCTGCCTTTGTAGTATTGATGACTATAAGCCACATAACAAAAACACAGAGACTGCATATATTTTACTGTTACCTTATGAATTTTCCCCAAAGTGTGTTTTGAATAAGTGGAATAAAACTTGAAAAATCCAGAAGAGCATTTTGTTGACGAAAATGGAAAAAAAGACCAATAAGCCTTCTCACTGTTTTCTGCTTCACAGTCACTTAGTGGAGAGAAGGTAGTGAAATCACTTATATTAATTATCATAACTCAGATAATACGCAAGCCTGTGTGTCTGGATCTATCCTTTGGTGGATCCACAGAGCTAATTTCAAACTACACAGCTCCCACATCAGAAACACAGAGAATAATGCAGGACCTTTATAAACTGTAGAACACAATGAGTGTCAGTGATTCAACTGTCTGCCCATCTATTTCCATATCTCTATGCTATGTGCAACCTTTGAATAAAAAATAATGAAATAGTTTTTCTAAAGAGAAGCATTTTTAACAATCACAGGTGATCATTACCTCTCACTCTTGAGTTTTAATTAAAATAATAAAATTTTAAGAAAGAAAAAACATAAAAGTTTAAAAATCTTTAAATATAGAAAATTATATAATTATATATTATAAATATACACAATGTGAAATTTAAATTTCAATAAAAATGGTAAAATTTTCACTGCATTCCAGAATGTCATAAGGATATGCTGACTCTTGGTGGTGATTCTTTTGTGTCATTTGCTAACATTAATGCCAGATTTAACAGTGTTTCCCACACAATGTGGTTGTGAGGAGCTAATGACTGAGAAATGCACTGTGCTCGGAACAGTATCTTATCAGCAGTAAAGACTACAGAAGTATCTGCTATTACTCTCAGCAGCAGTGGCATCTCACTGAACCTTTACAACAAGTCCTAAGAAGCAGGTACTATTACATCTTTCTTTTATAGACAGAAAAAGTAGATGAGTAACGGTTCTGAGGTTAAGTAGCTACTAAGTTGAATAGCTGGACTCCGATCCCGGTCTGCCTGATTCTACAACCCATATACTTTTACTACTATGTATAAAGCCTGCTGGCTGAAGATTTCTGCACTACTGATAAATATTTTAAAACTTGTATTTCTGTGTCTAGCCTATTCTGGGGGCCTGTAATTCCATACTTAACAATTTGCCACTAAAAACATTCTCAAATAACTCAAAAACTTTAACCATTAGAATCTCAAAATAATATATCAGTATCCCATGAAGTAATATCATTATTATAATCAATAAGCCTTTACAAGACTTGCACTTACTATTTTTAATACTTGATAGCATGTAGTACTGTATCAAAGGCTCTCATTAAACTCTATGCACCTATTTCTTAAGTCATGTACAATTATAATAAAATAATTAGCTAAATTAGATGAATGAGGTTCAAGAGCTGAGCAATACAATCCTAACTTCCATCACAAAGGTAAGAGAAAGATATCTGAAGGGTTTATAAATAGAAGCCCCACCAGACACCGTTTATAATCATGCTGCATAGCAGATTAGGTTCCTGTATGTAAAGGCGGGGCTGGGGGGTGGGAAGAGGAGGTGGGGTGGGTCAGGTCTGACTCACAGGTCTTCGGTTCCTGTCAGGTGACAGCAATGGCATGTGTTGACTAAAGCCACAGGCAAAGGCCACGTTTTGACATATTTTCTGATGTACAAAGGCATTTTTCCTTCTAGAGGAGAAGTACATCACGCTGAACTACATCCCACTCCTTCACCAATCCCCAAACACACACATTTGCATGGCAGAAAAGAAAACTTCTCTTAGGAGAAGACACAAGATTGGTTCTTAAAAACTAACAAACCACTTCTAGCAAACTGTTCTATGTACATCAGTCTAACTTACTGTCATAATTTAAGAAAGACCTAGAAAATAGGTACACTGAGTCACGATCTCTACATTAGAGGGGGATGAAGCTGTATTTTACACATGTCTGCACTATGTTGAGAACAAGACAATCTAGGCAGGAGTGCTATGAAACAGATTGGAAGGTGGAGACACTGCACAAGTGCTTCCATTGCGATGAAAATACCATCACATCCTGTATTCATATTTCTCTTGACCTGAGCACAGTCCCTGACACATTCACTGCCTTCCCCTTCCACACAGTAGGTACAGAATTATTTGCTGAACTGAATGTGTGCCCACACTTATTTCTCAGGGAAGAAGTCAGTCGGTATATTTAAGTTCTACTGATAATTCAGGAAGATAAAGACAAAGCTGCAATAATAACCAGATAAAAAAAACTTGTCAATTAACACACAACATAGAAAGGAGAGGTCATCTGACAGTTTGTAAGGTTAGAGAAAACTTGTACAAACAGCATGACTCCAGGAAAGAGGAGTGCTGTCCATAAATACTACATTCAATATTTGTTAATCTGGCTTTTGAACTAATTTGTAGATAATGTTAACTTGCTATCTATATGTATTTTACTACACAAAGTTATGAGTATGCATATTTACTATAACATACAAGTAATCTAATAAATGGGCTTCCTCAGTGGTAAACAATCTGTCTGCCAAGCAGGAGATGCTGGTTCAATCCTTGGGTTGGGAAAACCCCCTGGAGAAGGAACTGGCAACCCTCTCTAGTATCCTTGCCTGTGAAATCCCATGGACAGAGAAGCTTGGTGTGCTGCAGTCCATGTGGTCACAAAGAGTTGGAGATGACTGAGAGACTTAACAACACCACCAATGTAATAAATAATGTACAAAGTGTAATTAGCTAATTTTAAGTCCTTTAAAAATAGATATCATAGTGATTGTAGAGTGCTCTAAACACTGAACATGCAAGATTTTATTTTATAAACACTAATGGTTCAGCAAATTTGGAGGTAACATTTCAGTCCTTCTCTAGGTAAAATCTTTCTTAAGAGTACCCAATAAACAGTAATTACAGATTCTTTTGACATTTTCAAAATAATTTGAGAAACATAACTTCAATGAAAGTCAGTGATTCTGAAATTTACCCCAGCAAAAGGGCTGGTGGTTTCCAGCGCCTCCAGATACCAGCTATTAATAGATGGACAGCTGAGCGCCAAGGCGGGAGGGAGGGCTGCTACCACGCACAGAATCCTCGTTCTTATTTTCTCCCCTCTCTCATTACACAGAAATCACTGAATATTCACAGGATCTGTCTTTGGTCCTCTCTAGTTCTTATTTGGACCTTTCTCCTATTCTTCATGGGTCCCTCTGTCTGAATCTCTTCCCAAGAGCCATCCCTTTTCCTGCCTTATCAAAATTCCCACTCACTCAGGGAGCTTAGTTTAGCCAATGTTTATATAATTTACTATAAGGTTGGCAAAATTGTTAAACAGCAAAATTCTCAGCAGATTAAACTAAATTCAGTCCCAGGAACAGGTGAGGAATGTATACAGACTAAAATAATTCATGCTAAATTATCAATAACTAATAGTTCCTTCACAGGTAAACTCTACATTGATAAAAAGGATGCTAATTTTTAATTTATACAACTTGTTACTCATGTAATACATGCAGTATGACAAAACTCAATGTGAAGAAGGGATTTAAAATGCATACATAGAAATGATTAAGTCAAAAAGCAGAAAAGCTATATAATCAATAAATCAATCCAAAGCCAGATCTTTAAATAATTAATAACACAGACAAATCACTAGCCCATTTAACACTAGAAAAAAATTGAGATGCACAAATATTCAATAGTAAAATACAAACAGAGAAGTAACTAACATGACTTACCAACTAAACAAGAGGAATTTAAGAGACAAACTTTATAAATATTTTGCACAAATCTAAGCAAATAAATTTGTAAACATGGATGAAATAACTTTCTTTGAAACTGAAAATGATTATAGCTATATTTGTTATTTGATAGAATTTATAAAATTATAGAAGGGAGAGCCAAGATAGACCATAAAATAAATTAGGGACGATATCAAATAGTTAACCATAAAGTGCCATATGTTTTCCCAGGTGAACTTCAGAATCTTCAAAAGACTGACAATTCTGTTGCTTTTTCAAAGGAGAGGAAAATGAAGAGTCCAAGTTCTTTTTATGAGGCCAGCATAGTAACAGTCAACTAGAATCTGAGGAAGACCACACTCTTGCCCTCTCCACACTCCACCCAATAAAATCAGTCTTATTCGTAATCACTGATATAAAAATTCCAAATAAAATATTAAATCCAGGATTATATTAAAAGAATAAAGCAAACACTACTCAGTATTAAGAAATATATGAGAATTCACTACATAACACAATAAAGGAGAGATAATATGACTTATAGAAACTGAAACACATCTGAAAATATTCCCTATTCCTTGTTGATAAACACTTTTTCATAAAAAATAAAACTGAAGTTAGTATCCTGATAAACAATTATGTATTGGGAGGCATTTTTAAGATAAAAATGTTTAATGTCATTAGGAATTAGCAGTATTCTAAAGGAACAAGCCAATATTTTAAAAGAATGAAAGAAAAGCACAAATAATAGAAAAGAAAAAGCNAATCTTTCTTAAGAGTACCCAATAAACAGTAATTACAGATTCTTTTGACATTTTCAAAATAATTTGAGAAACATAACTTCAATGAAAGTCAGTGATTCTGAAATTTACCCCAGCAAAAGGGCTGGTGGTTTCCAGCGCCTCCAGATACCAGCTATTAATAGATGGACAGCTGAGCGCCAAGGCGGGAGGGAGGGCTGCTACCACGCACAGAATCCTCGTTCTTATTTTCTCCCCTCTCTCATTACACAGAAATCACTGAATATTCACAGGATCTGTCTTTGGTCCTCTCTAGTTCTTATTTGGACCTTTCTCCTATTCTTCATGGGTCCCTCTGTCTGAATCTCTTCCCAAGAGCCATCCCTTTTCCTGCCTTATCAAAACTCCCACTCACTCAGGGAGCTTAGTTTAGCCAATGTTTATATAATTTACTATAAGGTTGGCAAAATTGTTAAACAGCAAAATTCTCAGCAGATTAAACTAAATTCAGTCCCAGGAACAGGTGAGGAATGTATACAGACTAAAATAATTCATGCTAAATTATCAATAACTAATAGTTCCTTCACAGGTAAACTCTACATTGATAAAAAGGATGCTAATTTTTAATTTATACAACTTGTTACTCATGTAATACATGCAGTATGACAAAACTCAATGTGAAGAAGGGATTTAAAATGCATACATAGAAATGATTAAGTCAAAAAGCAGAAAAGCTATATAATCAATAAATCAATCCAAAGCCAGATCTTTAAATAATTAATAACACAGACAAATCACTAGCCCATTTAACACTAGAAAAAAATTGAGATGCACAAATATTCAATAGTAAAATACAAACAGAGAAGTAACTAACATGACTTACCAACTAAACAAGAGGAATTTAAGAGACAAACTTTATAAATATTTTGCACAAATCTAAGCAAATAAATTTGTAAACATGGATGAAATAACTTTCTTTGAAACTGAAAATGATTATAGCTATATTTGTTATTTGATAGAATTTATAAAATTATAGAAGGGAGAGCCAAGATAGACCATAAAATAAATTAGGGACGATATCAAATAGTTAACCATAAAGTGCCATATGTTTTCCCAGGTGAACTTCAGAATCTTCAAAAGACTGACAATTCTGTTGCTTTTTCAAAGGAGAGGAAAATGAAGAGTCCAAGTTCTTTTTATGAGGCCAGCATAGTAACAGTCAACTAGAATCTGAGGAAGACCACACTCTTGCCCTCTCCACACTCCACCCAATAAAATCAGTCTTATTCGTAATCACTGATATAAAAATTCCAAATAAAATATTAAATCCAGGATTATATTAAAAGAATAAAGCAAACACTACTCAGTATTAAGAAATATATGAGAATTCACTACATAACACAATAAAGGAGAGATAATATGACTTATAGAAACTGAAACACATCTGAAAATATTCCCTATTCCTTGTTGATAAACACTTTTTCATAAAAAATAAAACTGAAGTTAGTATCCTGATAAACAATTATGTATTGGGAGGCATTTTTAAGATAAAAATGTTTAATGTCATTAGGAATTAGCAGTATTCTAAAGGAACAAGCCAATATTTTAAAAGAATGAAAGAAAAGCACAAATAATAGAAAAGAAAAAGCAAAATTATTATTGGTGGGTGATATGAAGACGTTTCTTCATGGAGAATGCAAGAAAAATCACTAAGAAACCATTAGCAATTAGAAAATTTGGTAAATAATTATGAATTTAACAGGAAAAAATCAATAGTTTTCCAATAAATCAACAATAACCTGCAAAAGCCATAGCAAAAAATATTCTACTAATATTGATAACTACTCAGAAGATAACACCTATAGGAAAAAAAGAAGCCGGGAGAGCCAGCAGGGAGCTGGCACACTCAACGAGCATGGAGGATGTGGGTGAATGAAGACATCCCTCTCTGGGGCAGAACGGTTTCATATGGTAGAGATTTAGTTCTATCTAAAAAAATCTACAAACTCAATGCAATTCTGGCCCAAGTACTAACATGCTATTTTAGATTCTAAATCTAGATGATCTGGACCAAATGATTCTAAAGCTTACAAGGAGATACAAGAGCACAGTCTCTGGAGCCAGACTGCTTGGTTCTAATCACAGCTTCCACTCTTACTGGCTGTGTTGCCTTGGGCACATTACTCAATCTTCTCATGCCTCAGTTTCCTCATCTATAAGATGGGAATGATGATAGCATGTCCATAATAGAGTTAACATAATGAGAAAAAAAATTATATAAGCAAAAACTTCATACGGTACTGCACATAAGTGCTCAACACATGATGTTAGTATTATTATTTTCAGGGAAATAAAAATATTCTGGAAAATTCATTAAACTAATAGTTACAGTGATAGTGAGGCTTCCCAGGTATCACAGGGGTAAAGTTTCCACCTGCCAGCATAAGGAGACACCAGAGACACAGGTTCAATCCCTGGGTCAGGAAATGTCAACCCACTCTAGTATTCTTGCCTGGGAAATCCCACGGACAGAGGCGCCTGGCCTGGTAGGGTACAGTCCATGGATTGCAAGGAGTCATACATGACTGAGCGTGCACACACACACACACACACACATGGTGGTGGTGAGGCAGGAGATATTTGGGTCCCAGGCTGAGCAAATGGAGTTCACCCCCTGTGGACAGAAACTCCATAATGGAAGGATAACAGAAAGATAAATGGAAGGATAATCTGAGTCCTGCCCAGATACAAGACAGAGACCACTTATTTCTCATTCTTGAAGTCAAGGAGACCTTCCCAACTAGAAAGTTCTTTGGAGGTCAAAAGGGTGATGTCAGTCTACCCATAGCCTCTTCGCTGGAATCCATCTTGGCTGAGAGATGCATGCACGCATATGAGAGGACCCTGAGATAAACCACTGACTCAGACCCAGGCAAGTCAAAATGACTAGCCAATGGAAATGGGAAGAAAGGGCTCATACAAATGATTTAAACTGGCACAAGGGTGTGACTCTCAGAGTCTGCCCATGTGTCTATCTACATATACTCTTTTTCCTCTAATAAATACTTTACTTGTTTCACTACTTTCTGTTCTTGTGGGAATTCTCTACAAAGCAGAAAAGCCAGGGTCTTGTCACTCATCACCAGTCTAGTGACTGGGATTCAGCACTCTCATTGCCATGGCCCAACCTCAGTATCCGGCTGGGAACCAAAACCCTGTTTCAGGCTGCTACAGGACGAGACCACTGGAGATGAGTGGTGGTAGGAGAACTGGGATGAGCTGTACCAGACAGGAAAGGAATCTCGAAGCCATAGAAATGGAAAGATTTACACCAGCACAGGGATGGGCAAATGATCAATGGACCTCACAGAACCCAGAAACAGATCCCCAAATATATGGTGGTCTTGCTCATCAGATTCCTACCTCACAACTTTAACCAAAGTGAAATCTTCATAAGTCAAAGATTTTAATCAGCAACAATTAAACCATAAAAGTAACAGTAGAAAGCACAGTCAAATCCTTCTACAAACTTAGAATAAGGAAGGCTGTTATGAAACAGACTCACAGAATGAACTTATGGTTGCTGGGGGAAGGATGGGGGGAAGGGATAGATAGGGAGATTGGGATGGACAGGTACACACTACTGTATTTAAAATTAATAACCAATAAGGACCTACTGTATAGCACATAGAACTCTGCTCAATGTTATGTGGCAGCCTGGATGGGAGGGGTGTTTAGGGGACAACGGATATATGTATGTGTACAGCTGAGTCCCTTTGAAAGTCAAAAGACAACAAATTGTGAAAAATATGTGCACTACATGCTACCAAAGGTTGATTTATTACACAATCCTTAAAAACCCATGAGAAAATGATGACCAACCAATAAGAATATGCAAAGGAGATTCACACACAACAGCATGAGTGGCCAGTAAAGATGTAACAAGAACACTCAATTTTGCCAATTAAAGATGCGTGTGCATGCTCAGTCGCGCCTGAGTCATGAGCTGTGGCCCACCAGTCTCCTCTGTCCATAGAACTCTCCAAGCAAGAATACTAGGGTGAGTAGCCCTTCAGTGGGAGAACATTCCCTTCACCAGGGGATGTTCCTGACCTGAGGACTGAACCTGGGTCTCCCGCACTACAGGAGGATGCTTTGCTGTCTGAGCCACCAGGGACGCCCGTCAATTAAAGCCCTATTTACTTTAATCCTATGTTGTTAACATATCATTACTTCCACACATAAGTTCAACTCTTTTGCCTTTCTCTGACTTCAAAGCCCCTGTTTTCATTAAGTCTCACTTTTCTAGACTCTATACCTCAGTCCTGCTTTCCTGCAAAACCTCCTGAAAACGCTGCCTACACTTGTCTCTGATGTCTCTATTTGCTTTTATCTTGCCAGGACTGTGAAGGATGCTTACACTGTTAAATCCAATGACAATCGGGCCTCATGTTACACGACCAGGTAGCAGCATTTGACATAATCTGTCACCCTCTCCCTCTTCAAAGCCATCTCTTCTTTCTGCTCTCTCGGTTCTCCTAATACACTGCTGCTTTTCAGTTGCTTCCCTTCATTTCCCTACCTCAATCTGTCTTAGGGCTCTAAACTCGCTTTAATACCCAAGTTACACTTTCTTCTCTGAACTCCAGACTTGCACAACCACTGCCTACTTACTGTCTCCACCTGGATGTCCAAGGGCAGACCTGCCATACCCCAGGTTCAACTCTTGGGCCTCCCCTGGTCCTCTCCATTTCAGTCAACAGCAACCTATTCTTCCAGGTGCTTGGGCCAAAATTCTTTGTGTCAGCTTTGACTCCTAATTTTCTCTTATATTCCACATTTAACCCAAAGGGAATGTATCTTAAAATACGTTTAGCATCTGACCACTCACTCCCCTACCCCACCACTCTCTCCAGAACATTCTAACAGGCTCCCATCAGGCCTTCTTCCTTCCTCCTCTCCCTTCTGGCAGTCAGTTCTCAGTACAGTATCCAAACAACCCTCTCTAGCATCCGAGGAACCCTGTCACCCTTCTCTCAAACCATGTAATGATTTCCCACCATATCCTCTGTAATTCAGAGGCCCCTCCGGAGCTATGCCCTTCCCCTGCCACCTCTCAGACATTACCTCTGCCTTCACGCCTGCTCCCTGCACTCCAGAGGCACTGGTCAAGGTGTCTGCAGTCATGCCGCTCCACCTGGAATGCTCTTCCTGCATGGTTCAGCTTCACCTCCTCAGAGAGGCCTTCCCTGGCTGTGCTGTTTACATTTAAAGACCTACACAAAAACACACCCCTCTTCCTGTTCTTTTTTTAATTTTATTTTTATTTTACTTTATAATACTGTGTTGGTTTTGCCATACATTGACATGAATCTGCCATGGGTGTATACGAGCTCCCAATCCTGAACCCACCTCCCACCCCACATCATCTCTCTGGATCATCCCCGTGCACCAGCCCCAAGCATCCTGTGTCCTGTATCGAACATAGACTGGCGCTTCGTTTCTTACATGATAGTATACATGTTTCAATGCCATTCTCCCAAATCATCCCACCCTCACCCTCTCCCTCAGAGTCCAAAAGTCCGTTCTATACATCTGTGTCTCTTTTGCTGTCTCGCATACAGGGTCATCATTACCATCTTTCTAAATTCCATATATATGTGTCAGTATACTGTATTGGTGTTTTTCTTTCTGGCTTACTTCACTCTGTATAATCGGCTCCAGTTTCATCCATCTCGTTAGAACTGATTCAAATGTATTCTTTTTAATGGCTGAGTAATACTCCATTGTGTGTATGTACCACAGCTTTCTTATCCATTCATCTGCCGATGGTCATCTAGGTTGTTTCCATGTCCTGGCTATTAGNACATCTGTGTCTCTTTTGCTGTCTCGCATACAGGGTCATCATTACCATCTTTCTAAATTCCATATATATCTGTCAGTATACTGTATTGGTGTTTTTTCTTTCTGGTTTACTTCATTCTGTATAATCAGCTCCAGTTTCATCCATCTCATTAGAACTGATTAAAATGTATCCTTTTTAATGGCTGAGTAATACTCCTTTGTGTATATGTACCACAGCAGGAGGAAGTATAGCTGACCGTCACTGTGGTCTAAAATGCCATCTCAACTGTGTAGGACAGATTGAAAAAATATCCCAGATTTCAAGTCACCTAAATTATACACTAGATCAATATAAATTTTTAATACAAACCTTTCACCATCTATAAGCATTTTTCTTTAGTCCTTAATTTTGGCTTTGCTTTATTATGATATATATATGCTTTTTAAATGTAGTTCAGAAATCTCATGTGATTAGATAGCAATGAGCCGTGAGTCAAACTCAAGGACTAGAAAACAGTCTAATGAATCAGTTTTTGAGGAGTGAAAATAGAAAAAGAAACACTATAGAGAACTGAAGAGCCATTCTCCCATACAAGAATAGAGAAAAGACAATGATCTTCTTTAGGAGTATAAATGAAATCAACAATTTGCTAGTTAGTAATTGATTATGAGGGCAGGCTGACACATGCTGCCATGGTAGTGCTGTTTACAGCTGTACTCCACATACTCTTTTAAAGTTTGAGCATCTTTTCCATCTATCTGAAAGGCTAAACTACAAGGCATGAAACTTGGCACCCTTTTATTTTGCTTTGATTCCCATTTACCATTACTGAATTTAAACATCTGTTTAAATTTTAGAGAGAAAAACCCTTCTCATTTTTAAGTTTATATATTTTTATTTTTCAGTATAATGCTTGTAAAGCTTTCTATTTCCTAATATTTTTGGAAATAACTTAGCATTTCCGTACATCTACAATCTTTGCATAATCAGAAAATTAAAGTTTCCATTTAGGCAATATCTTCTTCTCATGACATTAGAATGAAAGAATCAGAGAGAGTGAGGATCTGAATAATTTCAACAGTGTTGTTTAACAACACAGAAATCTGTGCCTCAAGCTCAGCTATTACAGAATCATTGACAGGGTATTCAGAGCTTAGTTTTGAATACGTTGAACTGAAGTGCTTCTTGGACATCATAGTGAGAATGTTTAGTGATTTATAGAAAACCTGGTTCAGAAACAGAACAAAGCCTGAAGTTACAATAAGTACTTCAAAATTATCAGCTCAAAACTAACAATATAAGCCATTCTAAGGCATACAAACACTCATGCAGATGAAAATAGAAAGAGAAAAGTGTTGAAGATAGAATATTGAAACACACTAATGTTTAAGTGACTCTGTCAGAAAAAAAAAGAAAGAAAAAATTGAGCTATCAAAGTAGGAGAGTAACAATGACTCTCATGGCAAGAGAGCAGAAAGAAGAAAATGATACCTTGAATAAGGAGGATAGCAGTAATTAAAAGAGAAATGAGAGATCTGCTTTACTAAATCCTCTAGAGATGTGCGTCAAAGGCAACACACACCTAGGCAACTTCTGTGTTTGAAAGAGCTTAATAAAATGGAACTGGTGGAACCATTCTAAGGGCTTCAACATAATTCACCTATATCAAGGCCTGAGAGAAATGAAAACCATCAAATCTACATGCTAGCAGAAAAATTAGCTTTGCCTAGAAGAATTGAGTATATTACTAGAAATCACTTTTGAAGGTTAAATAAGGCTTAGGTATACATATTTCAGGCTCTGGAGAATCACTGTTACTAACTGAAATCATATAAGCAATATACTGATATAAGAAATCCATTTGTTCAGAGGACAAAATTCTCAGTAACAAATTTAATCTGTTTTGTAGATGTAATTGATGATTTCAAGATTTTCTAAAGTTGAAAAGTGGACTTAGAGAGACAAAATCTTAATAATTAGTAAAATCTCTCAAATTAGAATGTGTCTTAATCAGAAAATATTTTATTATAGTAATCAATAATGATACAGAAGAAAGTCTGATGTACTATGATGGATACTATCATGATGAAATATTTTTAACATTAAAAANCAAACTTTAAATGATACAACAGACCAGTTAGACCTAATTGATATCTGTGATTTCTTTCTTTTAAAAATACTTATTGGCAACTGCCATAATATTTTACTAAAATTGTCTCTTCTCAACTGGAGTGATGGGAATGTAAAATCCATAGGGGCAAGATTTTTTTCTGTTTTGTTCACTGCTGTGCCTCCCTGTAACAACAAACTGTTCATTAACTCATGGTGTATGCAGAGGCTAAGGAAACAAGTACATGCTTACATGTTGTGTGAATTTGGCAGTGTTTACCAAAATTTTAAATGTTTACCTGTTGATCGAGTAATTTCTTGGAATTTACCCTATAAATTAACTTACACAGGTGTGCAAATATGCATACATATGTTTCTCTGCAAACTTGTTTTTAATTTTAAAACACCTAAACAGCCACACAAAGTATATCCATTTTTACTAATACAGAAGACCCCATTCTTGTAGAAAATAGACACAGAGTATATACACATGTATCTAAACAATATATGATAATGTCTTGAAGGACATACAAATGAAGAAATGGGGTAATAGAAGAGTGATCTGTTTTTTTCTACTTCACTCATTCTATGAGACTGTTTACATTTTTATATTAAATTTTTTAAAAGATAAATTTTAAACTTGCAGAGGAAAAGTCTGAAATAAGAGCAGCATACAACTGCTAGTGGTGAACATTAGAAAACTGAACTGGGATCAGGGAAACATTTTCTTAATATTTTTGTTATTTAGATTTTAATAATAGTAGATAGGAGGTATGATTAGAAACCATGAAAATTTAAAAACAGAGGTTAAAAATAATGTTTAGGAAGAAACTAAATAAGTTGTAAATATACATCTTGTAGATTTTGGAAAAAAAAAACTTCTTATTAGAAAATAATAGCCCTACTTTTCTTACATATAAAATATAAAAGACGGCTTTTGTTTCACAGTGTGAGNAGAAGAGTGATCTGTTTTTTTCTACTTCACTCATTCTATGAGACTGTTTACATTTATCTATTAAATTTTTTAAAAGATAAATTTTAAACTTGCAGAGGAAAAGTCTGAAATAAGAGCAGCATACAACTGCTAGTGGTGAACATTAGAAAACTGAACTGGGATCAGGGAAACATTTTCTTAATATTTTTGTTATTTAGATTTTAATAATAGTAGATAGGAGGTATGATTAGAAACCATGAAAATTTAAAAACAGAGGTTAAAAATAATGTTTAGGAAGAAACTAAATAAGTTGTAAATATACATCTTGTAGATTTTGGAAAAAAAACAACTTCTTATTAGAAAATAATAGCCCTACTTTTCTTACATATAAAATATAAAAGACGGCTTCTGTTTCACAGTGTGAGTAGCATTCACCATTTTTACCCATAGTTACATAAAAGTATGAAATCATGTAAAATGAAAAGGAAGGTAACACTTGCAGAGGGAGATAAGTGAACACTCAGCCCAGCACTCCCTGCCCTTCCCCAGTGCCCAAAGGCCGCAGTGCTCACACTGTAGGCGCCCAGGAGGCAGGCCCGGAGAGAACACGCACCTCCCATCATCAAAGGCAGCTAATGCTCCCAAAGCTCTGGTCAGAGGAACACAGACATCCATACATACAATCGAATGTTTAACAGCTTCTGCTACATGATTCTAAGTTTTTCTCAATTTACAAAAAATGTTTTAAGACATATCTTGTCATCTACCAATATCAGAAGGCACTTTTTCCTTGACTGGTTTTGAGACTCATCCATTTGAGGCTGAACTGGTTATGAAAAATAAGATGAATACAGAGGACAGGAATTTTATTCTAAATCCTTCATTTAGGTTTTTCAGAAATCTTTCAACTAGTAATATAGTGTGTCTAACTGAAAACTTTGGCCATGTGCTGGACACCACTGCTCACAATGGGAAAATAAATCATAGAAGTGCAGGGAACAGGCTGTAGCCCCCAGGACAGAGTCTGAGGCTGGCTCCTCACCGGCTTCCAGGGGAGGTGGAGCACAGAAGTCCAAGCAGGGCTCAAGGTACCCAAACTTTCCTGAGGGCATTTCAGTTACTAAATCCTTGAGTTTGGCCTCATAAAGGAACTCGCTTCACTCCTCCATGGACTAGACATGGAATAGCAAAGATCGTACTAATAAGAGTTGAACTGGAACTGATTTCTTAATGAAGAATTAAAGACAATCTATAGGTAACTACATTTTAGTTTTACTGAGATCTTCTAAATATTACATGATATAAGCTTGTGACTTACCAAATTAGGAAGAAGACTAAGTCTTCTGACCTAAGTGCTCCAGAAGGTGAAAGAATGAAGACATATGTTGTCTACAGTCTCTGCTTTTTGAGATATGTACAATATTTACAAAACATGAGTGATATACATTGACTATTATGATGAGAAATGTGATGGTAAATAAATGCCAAGAGTGTATGTGTACTAAGTCACTTCAGTCGTGTCCAATTCTTTGCAACCCTATGGACTGTAGCCCCTCCAGTCTCCTCTGTTCATGGGATTCTCCAGGCAAGAATACTGGAGTGGGCTGCCAGGTCCTCTAGGGGATCATCCCAACCCAGGGATCAAATCCACATCTTTTATGTCTCCTACATGGCAGGTGGGTACTTTACTACTGACTCCACCTGGGAAGCCCAAAGGTTAAGAGTGATGGAGTAAATAAATAGTATAGGATTTCCTATATCATTGAATCTTAATCTTTATGCTTTGATAATGAGCTACTAAAATAAAATTTTTAATACTTTTGGTTTTTAATTTGAAATATGTTGAAAAGTTAAATGGATTTGAATTTTGTACCAAAGAATTTCTAGTATTTGGTTGTACCCGTTTTGAGAAGCAGTAGAATGGTAGCTATCTTTGGAAAGAAACTTTTCAGAAAAGAATTAATATAAAGTAAACAGGAAAGTGAAAAGTAAAAGTGAAGTTGCTCAGTCCTGTCCGACTCTTTGCAACCCCATTGACAGTAGCCTACCAGGCTCTGCCGTCCATGGGATTTTTCAGGCAAGAATACTGGAGTGGGGTGCCATTTACTTCTCCAGGGGATCTTCCCAACCCAGGGATCGAACCTGGGTCTCCTGCATTGCAGACAGATGCGTTACCATGTGAGCCACCAGGGAAGCCAGTAAACAGGAAGATCATGTGAATTCACTACACTTAAATTTTCATATAAACTTTACCTTAGAGAAGAAATGGCCTTAGTGGTCAAAGAAAGAGAGATTCTAGGAAAAACATACATAAATGGAAACTTTAAAGATCATATACAGAAACAGAAAAGGGGGTATTTTTAAAGTATTTAGAAGACATGACCTATTGAATTTCTACTGCCAGTTAAAAGGTAAGCCAATCAATACTGTGTCAACAGTTCTACAATCTGCCTCAAGAATACTACATATTCAGTTATTTTATAAATGTAAATTCAGTTAATCTGTACAAGAACCATATGAAGATTTATTAATATTCTTAGTGAATAGACAAGAAAATTGAGACTTGAAGAGGTTATGGAATTGCCAAAGGCCAGTTGTTTTGGAACCAGGATTTCCAATCTAAGCTGTGTGGTTCTGGAGATCCTGCTCTGAAACTATATATACTGCCTCCCCAGGCAAGCAGAATAATAACACCAACAAATCCTCACAAACCAGGAGCAAAGAGAGGGTCATGATGAATTATTAAATATTTCACTGACAAGCATTTAATCAAATCTTTCTGACCTCAGAATCTCAGAAAATAAAACTTTAAAATATCCTTATTATTCATCTTTACATCAGAATGACATTAGAAGACACAAATAATTACAAAACGGCAGTTCAGAGATTGTTTTATTTTCTTGATTTAAATTTCCATCGCACATACCTGAATTCCAAAATCCTATGCACAGCAAATAAGGGCTTCCAGACTGAATGTTATGGCCTCCAATATCTCTTTATCTTTACCCCCAACCATTCTGCCCAATATATTCTATTCCCTAGACATCTCTGAATATTCATGTTCCCCTCTGCTCCTTATCCTCTACTGCCAAGTTTCTACTCATTTTTCAGAACTTACATCCAAGCCATCAACAAATCCTGCTAGTCATACCTCTCCATGCCCTTCACTGGATCCTACAGGACCCACCTTACTGGAACCCTTGCCTCCATCTACCCCATAGCAGCCACAGCGGTATTTTCAAAACATAAAGCAGAATACGCCACTCTCCTTCTCGGAAACTTTCAATGGCTCTTCCGTGTTCTGTCATGGCCTGCAGGTTCTGTGTGTTTAGGCTCACACCTTCTTCTCCACGATTCTTACATATTCTCACTAGATGATCTTCTTGTTCTTGGCATGTGTCTAGCCAGCCTTGTGCTCTCCAAGCCCTTGTCCGTGCCCTGCCCTCTGCATGGAGTGATGCTCTGCCCCCAGCTCCTTCCACAGCAGCTCTCTTCTCCACGTCTCCATCGCAAGGTCACAGCCTCAAACCCTCCCATGACCACCCAACCTAACCTGATCCACCTGTGTTCTCTCTCATCATCCTATTTCTTTCAGAGCAACCAATCTGTAAATCTCTAAACTGTTTAATTACTTGTTTATTTTCTTTCCTTTATATTAGTTTCCTATTGCTGCTGTAATAGATTACCAGAAACTTGTGAGGTTCAAATTACACATTTGTTATTTTATAATTCTGAAGTCAGAAGTCCAGGATGGGTCTCACAGTTTAAAATCACGGTGTTGGCAGAGCAACTTTCTGGAGGCTCTGCTGCTGCTGCTAAGTCACTTCAGTCGTGTCCGATTCTGTGTGACCCCATAGACGGCAGCCCACCAGGCTCCTCCGTCCATTGGATTTTCCAGGCAAGAGTACTGGGGTGGGGTGCCATTGCCTTCCCCGTCTGGAGGCTCTAGAGGAGTGTATTTTCTCATCTCTTCCAACTTCTAGAGGATGCCACATTTTCTACATGTGACCACCTTCCTACTTCAAAGAAGCAATGGCAGCAGAGACTCTTTAACATCACAGCATTCAAACACTGACCCTACTTTTGTCTCTTACCTCCACTTTTAAGGGCCCTTACCATTGTCTGGTGGCTCAGACTGTAAAGAATCGGCCTGCAACACAGGAGACTTGGGTTCAATCCCTGGATGGGGAAGATCCCCTTGAGGAGGAAATAGCAACCCACTCCAGTATTCTTACCTGGAGATGGCTCTGGAGGAGTGTATTTTCTCATCTCTTCCAACTTCTAGAGGATGCCACATTTTCTACATGTGACCACCTTCCTACTTCAAAGAAGCAATGGCAGCAGAGACTCTTTAACATCACAGCATTCAAACACTGACCCTACTTTTGTCTCTTACCTCCACTTTTAAGGGCCCTTACCATTGTCTGGTGGCTCAGACTGTAAAGAATCGGCCTGCAACACAGGAGACTTGGGTTCAATCCCTGGATGGGGAAGATCCCCTTGAGGAGGAAATAGCAACCCACTCCAGTATTCTTACCTGGAGAATCCCATAGACAGAGGAGCCCAGTAGGCTACAGTCCATGGGGTCGCAAAGAGTCAGACACGACTGAGTGACTAACATACCATCAAGGCCAACTGGATAACTCAAAATAGTCTCATTTTAATATCAGCTGATTAGCAAGCTGAATTTTTTCTGCTACTTTTTTTTTTCTTTGTCAAGTAATGTGACATATTTACAAGTTCTGGGGATTAGGACACAGGCCATGTGTCCTCTTCAGATCAGGACACATCTTGGGAGGCCATTATTCAATCTACTATACTTTCCCACTAAAGTGTAAGCTCCACAAGGGCAGACATTGTCTTGTTTACTCCAGGAGTATAGTTCTAAGCATTACAGGGCCTACTGAAAGCATTCAAGAAATCTGTTGAATTAATTAAAATGCTACTGCTTTGGTAATGTTCTTAACTTGTCAAGACTCTTGTTTTAACCTCTGTGACCTTATAGAAAATTTTACACTTTCTGCGATAGTGTATACATCCCATTATGTTTTCATTAGGTTCACATGCCTACATTAGGTCTTTGGTTAAGTGTGAAGTGTCCTGATAATATAAATGATTAAGTGCTGTGAAAGAGGTCTACAGTCAATGACTTTTAAAGTGAAAGAGACTTTAAAAGGTTTCAAAAATGTGTTAATGATTTTGTAATTGTTTTTATGATTCCCTAATAAAGTGTGGTATATTCTAACAATGTGTCAATAAAGGATCACCTTGCTGTGAAATGTATGTTAATGAATTTTAAACTTGGAAAGGATTTGGAGTATAAGTCTCAGTCCAATATTTTATATTTGAAACCCAAAGAAGCTAAGTAATTTGTCTAGTTATACACAAAAATTACGAATCTGGCAAAAGGTCCAGTGAAGTTTCTCTAAGAATCCACTTCCTGAGGTTGCCATGAAGATGAAATGAATGCATCTAAAAGAACATAAATGCAAGACCTAGCACAGAGCAAGGGCTCTATAAATAGTGGGGTCAGTAGATGCTTTTATTGGCATGATTATTATCATAAACACTATA
Organism: Oreotragus oreotragus; assembly: GCA_006410675.1. Lineage (NCBI taxonomy): Eukaryota > Metazoa > Chordata > Mammalia > Artiodactyla > Bovidae > Oreotragus > Oreotragus oreotragus. The sequence continues at coordinate 73,834 of SJYX01022963.1, forward strand.
TATTTCCAACCTCTCAATAATAGAAATAACTTATGCAAAGTAGACAGTCAATGAATACTTGAGTTAATGAATGATTAAAATATAAAATAAAAATAAACAAGTTTACACAATTTTTAACAAGCTAAATGCTTCGCTACTTTCATAGGAAAGGAGAGGTAAACGAGAAAAAGCAAAGCAGTAAAGGCATACACACTGACCTGTGTCATGATGCCTCCCCCAACCTGTCCTTATTAATGGCACTTGCCCTCCTCCCTTGTCATCTGTCTTGGTGAGGGTACAAGCATTTATATAACACTGCTAAGGTGCTATGTCACTTACCTTATTTACTCTTTGACATCTGCACAGATGCGAAGGTAATGGTGGGTAAAACTGTTGGTTCTATAGCACAATTCAAAGCAGTAGCAACAAACTGTGTATCTTTGTGTCTTTCACTGCCACTCATTTCCAGTTTAAAAATAATTGCCATTTCACTTAAGAATGCCTTCATGAAGTAGTAAACATCATTTTATTAAATCTGTATCCTTTAGTTCAGGTCTTTTAAGTATTCTGTGACACAAAATGGGATGTACACGTAAAACATTTCTGCTGGATACCAAAGCACGCAACTGTTTTGAGCTGCCAGCTAAACTATCTGCTTTATTCATGGTATAGCAATTTTACTTGAAAGAACAGCTAATTATTATTTAAAGTTCAAGACAGACCAATGGATTTTAATGTAACAGACTATGAAATTCATTATATGGTTTCATATTTCACCCACATTGCAACTAAAGAGTTGCTACTTGATGAATTTTGGTGCAAATCAAAGAATATCCCCAGTTATCGGAAAGCTAATTCCAACTACGTAACTGTGTGAGGCTATATTTTAACATACTTTAACCGAAACAATTTACAACAGATTGAAGGCAGAGCAGAAATGTGAACCCAGCTACCTTTACTGTTATTAAGAATCATAAATATTTTCAGTGTTTTATTAAGAATCATAAATACTTTAAGTGTTTTCAGTTTTAATTCTGAAAATAGTAAATATTAATAAACATAAACCACATAATTAAAAGCACTTTGAGGTATTCAAGCATTCTGAAGAGTGTAAAGGGACAGTGTAAAGGGACCCTGAGATCAAAAAACTTTGAGAAATGTGCTATTTAATAAGGTAACTACTAGTCACAAATATTTTTCATATTAAAGTCAATTAAAATTATAAATAAAATATAAAGCTCCTCATTCATATCAGACTCAGCTCAAGTATTCAATAACTACACGTGGCTAGTGGCTATTAGACAGAATATAGAACATTTCTATCATCACAGAAAGTTCTATTGGACAGCGCTTATCTATAACTGTATTTGGAGGGCAGTTAATCAGCATCTTACTAAATATCACTGGTACAATTCTTTCAATATTTTCATACCCATTTTAACTCCCTAAAAAGCATATATATCTAAACACTAAAACACTAATATCTATTCTACATATAGATGACATGGTAATGTTATACACATGATACTATACTATAGCCCATAATGCCTTAAATATACATTACTAGAAATTATGCTGAATAAGAAAAATATCTGTTCAACTGAATATTTATTAACTCAATAAATATTTATTGTGGGTTTTACATAAGACAAGCCTATGTGATTATTTATCTTTCATATTTCAATATATTCCTGTCCAAACTTATGAGCACTGGGTCTCAACTTTTTTTGTTTTTGTGTGTAATAAACTATTTTGTCAAGGGTCAAGTTATGCTGCTTCAATTCATTTTCATAACTAAGGATTTAAACCCAGTCCTTTCCTCTTACTGTCTATTGATCATACAAAATAGGTATTATAGTTCAAAATCATAAACCACTAATTATGACTTTCATGTTTTCCACAGACTTCTGTACATGTGGCTGAAGAAAGCAGTTTTTAAAGTTATATTGTTATAGTAAACAATGAAATGATTAAATTTGTTTTGAATGAATTAGTATCACCTAGGGTTTTATAGAAGGTTTTTATCTCCTGTATAGTGTTGTAGGATTCCTAACTTAAAAAATTTTAGCAGCTAATTATTTTGATTTGACAATCCTTATATCCTACTAAAAGCAGGGAATGAAATTTGGGGAAGCTTATTAAAGTTAAAACTTTAAATACATTTTGTTTAAATATACCTTAAGTTTTTATATATTAAGAAAACTGCAAAGTGCTTTGGAATACCAAGAAGCTCGGGCGGGCCTGCATTTGTCCTCTGTTCCTCCTCACTCAGTAGATAAGAGATTTATAGTGTAGTGGACACTGCCTCTTATTTCCTGTTTAGTTTAAGGCAGCGCTCCCTGGCAGGCAAGACATTTACAGGAAGGAGAAGAACAGGAGAGAGATGTGGACTTCTAGCCAGGTAGGTACTTCTCTGGGCAACGACCAAGACCTGTGCCTGGAACTAGTTGAGAGATTAGCTGTTTGCATCTACACCAACATTTTAGGACTGTGTATCATCCCCTTCATACACCCTGTGAAAGATTCTTTTTGGAGAAAGACGACAATTGTTTTTCTTAAATCTGCCTTTTGGGTGAAAGAAGCAAAAACATGATCCGTAAAACTAACATACTCTTTGTACAGTACAGAGCAGGTACTAATTTGGGGCTTAGAAAATCACCCCTCCTCCATGCAGAAGAATGTGTACCATAAGTTGAATTGTAGGAATTTATTTCTTCAATAAAAAAATAAAAATAATTATCATTTAAATTAAGTAATTTTTGTAAACTATAAACTTTATAATATGCTAGCTCCTAAAGCCTGTTTTCCGGGGAAGGCAATGGCACCCCACCCCAGTACTCTTGCCTGAAAAATCCAATGGACGGAGTAGCCTGGTGGGCTGCAGTCCATAGGGTCGCTAACAGTCGGACAGACTGAGCGACTTCACTTTCACTTTTCTCTTTCATGCACTGGAGAAGGAAATGGCAACCCACTCCAGTATTCTTGCCTGGAGAATCCCAGGGATGGGGGAGCCTGGTGGGCTGCCGTCTATGGGGTCACACAGAGTCGGACACGACTGAAGTGACTTAGCAGCAGCAGCAGCAGCAAAGCCTGTTTTCAATTTTGTCTTGCTATATAAGTTCATTCTAAACAATGTTTCTGTAACCAGAAAGGCTTATGATCTAAATAAGAGCTAACATATTTTCGTAAACTGCTTTATTTTCCATATAAACTGTTTGTATGCTTATGCAGCAAATTATTTTCCAAGGAACATTAATCTATGGTTAAGGGTAAAAGTTTGATGCTATATTGGCAGAGGTAGAATTTTTTGTAAAGTAAAATCAGATTTCATGATTCAAATTGGCTTGTTAAATTTTAGTATGGAAAAATTAGGGAACAGATAAAAGTTATATGACGACTTACTAAACTGAAGGAAGAGACAATGTTTATGAGATTCAAGTCGTGCCTCTATACAGCAGCAATCTGAAATACTGTGTTGAAAAGGTAGTATTCAGGGACTTCCCTCGTGGTCCACTGCCTAAGACTCCACACTCCCAATGCAGGAGAGGTCTGGGCTTGATCCCTGGTCAGGGAACTAGATCCCATATGCTGCAACGAAGAGGCCTCAGGCTTAACTAAGATCTGGTGTAGCCAAATAAATTAAAAATAAATGAATACAAAATAAAAATAAAAAATAAGGAGGCAATTCATTAATAAAAGCCATAAAGGTTAATCTAACAATGTAACAGAGACTTTGGGATCCAACTGATTTTGAGTGTAAAACATGGGTCAAACACCCAATGGGTGGTGGTTCTTGAGTAAGTTTTCTTCTTAAGTCTTGGGTTTCATACATATGACACAATAATAACTACTTCAGGGCTGTTTTCAGGACTGAATTAGTCAATTTCTATAAACTGTTTCATACAGTAAAGGATGCATAGTAAATGATTAATGAATGATCCTACACATCACATACACAGTTTCCCCAGGACACAAATATACTTACAAGCATTTTACACTGGTTCACTTTAGTAATCCATACCTGATATAATATTTTATTTAAAAAATTTTACTATGTCAAATGTCACTTAGAAGTTTAAATAAGAATACGACCCAGCAATCCCACTGTTGGGTATACACACCAAGGAAACCAGAATTGAAAGAGACACGTGTACCCCAATGTTCATTGCAACACTGTTTATAACAGCCAGGACATGGAAGCAACCTAGATGTCCATCAGCAGACGAATGGATCAGAAAGCTGGGGTACATATACACAATGGAGTATTACTCAGCCATTAAAAAGAATACATTTTAATCAGTTCTAATGAGGTGGATGAAACTGAAGCCTATTATACAGAGTGAAGTAAGCCAGAAAGAAAAACACCAATACAGTATACTAACGCATATATATGGAATTTAGAAAGATGGTAACGATAACCCTGTATGTGAGACGGCAAAAGAGACACAGATATATAGAACACTCTTTTGGACTCTGGGAGAGGGCGAGGGTGGGATGATTTGGGAGAATGGCATTGAAACATGTAAATTATCATATGTGAAATGAATTGCCAGTCCAGTTTCGATAGAGGATA
>SJYX01022963.1:88187-117001 GCA_006410675.1 Oreotragus oreotragus
TAGTTCAAATAGTACACAACCTTAAAAATATAGTGCACATGTCAAAATATGGTGATTTCCAAAGATAATGTTTGGTCTATACCCCAAACCATCACTGACTCGATGGACATGAGTTTGAGCAGGTTCTGGGAGTTGGTGATGGACAGGGAAGCCTGGCATGCTGCAGTCCATGGGGTCGCAAACAGTTGGACGTGACTGAACTGAACTGATACCCCATACCTAAAGATACTGGTGGAATTATTGCTCCTGTTCTTCTATTTCATATCTTCAGAGGTTCATACAAAGGTAAAAAATTATAATGAAGACCCTCGGCTAGTGCTTCACCCTAATGCCAAGCACTTTCTCTTCCTATATTTTCTGGGGTGACTTACAGAGCTTCAGGACAGTAAGACTTTGACCCAGCGAAAACATCTTTTTGAAAGACTGGTCTTATGACTTTAAAACATGCTGGTCAGTAGGGGATAGGGGGAGAAGGAAAAAAGCAGAGAACTCTAGGCTAGAGTAACCAAACAAGCTACAGAAAGGATGGCTGTTAGTTCAAGTATCATTATTTAGCCATGGAGCAAGGTGTGGTCACTTGAATCATATGGATGGAAATATGACTTGTTTGGGGGCAATGACTGATGCCTTCATTTATTTAAAACATTCACTGAGCATCTGTCATAGGTCAGACACTACAGTTAAAAAAATGAATAAATCAATTTTATTACAATTTTGTGAGGATCTCACAAGTAGGGTAGACAAACATTAAATAAATGTTATAATACATGATGATGGTATACTTGATATAAACATAACAACCTGATAGAGAACAAAGAGTAAAAGAAGGATTAACTTTCTCAAGGATGGACACTGGGGGAGGTTTCAAGAAATGAAAATGCTTTAGCAAGAACAATGTCTAAGCTTTTTTTTTTTTCCTAAGCTGGTTCTTAATGGATAAACTGAACAGACAAAAAGAGATGAAGATCTTTTCATAAAGAAGAAAAAGGAACTGCTTCTTCCAGGCAAATTCCACCAAGCTATTCCTAAATTAGGGAAACTGTAGAAGACTAAAGGCCTTAAGTTATACACAGGATACTCAATTTTGCTAGAGGACAGAAGGTTGAATTCAAGTGCAAATGATATGCCTGAATTCTAAGAATGCATTTATGATTTAAATTCACTGGTGGGTTAGTAACAGCCCAGGCATGTCCCAACTCATTCATGTCTGGCCCCTCCCGATAAAAGCCATGAGGGTACATACACCCATTGAAGGTGCCAGGTGCGCCATGGCTCCCCTATGGCTATACCTTCAAGAACCCCCTGACACAACCACCTAGCCCTTGAGCTGGTCAAGTTTCCCAACCATCCTCAGGGTTTTCGCCACCATCCACACACAGCTGAGTGGTTGGAGCTGTAACCAATCATGGTAAGTTGGGGATGGGGATCATCCCCTGTCTTCCCAGAAGGATCCAAGAATGGCAGGAAGTAACAGAATAGACCGCTTTTGTTTTATTCATTATATGATGTCTGTCAGCAAGTGATTGGAAGGAAAAGAACCTATTAGTTCTGTTTTTAGAAGTAGGAAAATGGTCCTCAACCAAATGAAAAACAATAGATACAGGGTCAAGAAAAAAAAAAAAAAAGAGAGAAACAGGCTGGATGGTTATCAGGATATTCTAGGGAACACGAACATTTATGGAATGGATGAAGATAATGGAGAAGAAACCGCCAAAGACATGGAGAGACTAAGATGACCGTGTCTATGGGAAACCACTGTGGGAGAAATTCAAGAAGGGCAGGTGAGGCAGACACAGTTCTATGAGTGACTACCTTGTATAATCCCTACCTTGTAAGTATGGACAAGAAACATCACTCCCAGTATAGCACTGTTACATGATGAAAGTGAAGGGATTTTGCAGATATAACGAGGGTCTCTCATCAGCTGACTTTGTGTTTTTCAAAAGAGATTATCCTGAGTGGGCCTGACTTAATCAGACGAAATCTTTAAAAGAGGGCTTAGACCTCAGACCTCCCCTGAGCTCAGAGATTCAAAGCAGAGACATTCTCTCTTTTACTATTCTTGAAGAAGGAAAAAGCCATGTTTTAACTGCCCATGGAAAGGAGCAGCCTTTCTACAAATGCAAGGAAAGTAGAAACAGGCTGGATGGTTATCAGGATATTCTAGGGAACACGAACATTTATGGAATGGATGAAGATAATGGAGAAGAAACCGCCAAAGACATGGAGAGACTAAGATGACCGTGTCTATGGGAAACCACTGTGGGAGAAATTCAAGAAGGGCAGGTGAGGCAGACACAGTTCTATGAGTGACTACCTTGTATAATCCCTACCTTGTAAGTATGGACAAGAAACATCACTCCCAGTATAGCACTGTTACATGATGAAAGTGAAGGGATTTTGCAGATATAACGAGGGTCTCTCATCAGCTGACTTTGTGTTTTTCAAAAGAGATTATCCTGAGTGGGCCTGACTTAATCAGACGAAATCTTTAAAAGAGGGCTTAGACCTCAGACCTCCCCTGAGCTCAGAGATTCAAAGCAGAGACATTCTCTCTTTTACTATTCTTGAAGAAGGAAAAAGCCATGTTTTAACTGCCCATGGAAAGGAGCAGCCTTTCTACAAATGCAAGGAAAGAGCTTCTGTCAATAAGCTGAAGGAGTCTGGACGATGACCCTGAACTGCATGTGGGAACGTGGCCTGGTAGAGTCCTTTCACTGCAACATCCAACACCCACTGAGGCTGTGCCTGGACTCATGACCCACAGAAACTGTGAGATAATAAATGTGCTGTTGAACTCATAAAATGTGTGGTCATTTATGTAGCAGTGGAAGTGTAATCCATTAAGCAGGGCCCCAGCTTTGCTCTTCTTTTGGGCACGAATGTGGGCAAATTCTAGGAGATGGTGAGGGACAGGAAGGCTGGCGCACTGCAGTCCGTGGGGCTGCAAGGCGGTGGCCACGACTTGGCAAGTGAACAGCAGCAGCAGCAGCTTTTCTAAGAGTGAAGGAGAACTGGGAGTCGACCTGCAGGTCGCCAGGTCCCTGATGCGTGTTAGGACTTAGGAGGGGCTGTATCTTCAGCAAAGACAATCGAAGTAGAAACCCAGTAATACAGGTGAGGATCATGAGTCTTGTTCATCCAGGACATTCCAGATCCCAAGGCTGGGACAGTGAGGCTAATTTCACATCACACCATTGGTAGGCAGGAGGACAGCGTGCCACTTGCTTTGCTCAGCTCTGTTCGCCAGACTGCAAGTTCCCTGATGACACACTGCATGCCTGCCCTATTCATGATTCTGTATATTCAGCTCTCAGCCACCCAGCACATTTTAAACATTCCAGTATTTACTGATGAATGAATGACTCATACTGGCCAAGATGAAGAAGTCAGTCAGAATATCTGAAGTTCTATGAGGAAAAATTAGCACAAATCAGCACCAGTCTTTACGACTCCTTAAAACTATTCAGTTTCACTGATGGCTGAAGTATGAATAATCTGTGATGCTACAGCAGACAGTGGTCTAGTCACTATGTGGCAAATCCACACACATCTGCTGTGTGCCCGATGCTGGGTAAACTCCTAATTGATGTCTCTGTGTTCCTTCTAGCTGTGTTCTTGGCCAACTCCACACATCACCCACAGCAACCTTTTTAAGACAACTCATCTTTAATTCCCTTGTTCCAAACCTTTTAATGGCTTCTCATTGGTTCAGTGATAAAGAATTCACCTGCCAATGCAGGAGATGTGCGTGTGATCCCTGGGTCAGGAAGACCCCTGGAGTAGGAAAGGGCAACCCACTTCAGTATTCTTGCCTGGGAAATCCCATGGACAGAGGAGCCTGGTGGGCTATAGTCCACAGGGTTGCAAAGAGTCAGACATCACTGAGCGACCGAGCACATTATACTGAGGATAAAAGCCCAAGTGCTCAGCGTGGTTTCCATCTTCCGGCTCTGTCCCCCACCCACCCCGCCCCAGCTCCTCCCATGCCATCCCTTCATCACCTCAGACTACCCGTGCCTGCTATACTGGTGCCTGGAACCTTCTGCCTTTGCCCACCTCCTTCTCACCCTTCAGATTTCAGGTTAAGTCTCCACTTGGAGGTCATTTCTTGAAAGTGCTCCCAGCGTAACTCCTGTTTCTGCACATTAGTCACCACACGGCCCGTGCGATTTCCTCCACAACACTGGAAGCTCCGCTAGGTCAAGGACTGTGTCTGTTTTGCTCAGAGAAGTATCACCAGAACTAAGTATATTTAGTTCACATTTTGTTGAGTACATAAAAGAAAAAACCTAAGAGACTACAAGTCACAAATCATGAAGGCCACTGCCACCAGCAGTGAGAAGCCCAGAGTCCTACCTGGTAACATAACGTCACTGGAGAACACAATTCCCAACCTCAGTGGAGCAGAGGCGAGGCCATCACCCCGCTGCTCTGCTAGATACAGCAGAACAATCGCGAAATCACCACAATTAAAACAGAGTACTTCTCCTTCTATCTTTTCTTAAAATATTGTACTAAAATTTTTAAATTTTTAAGAGACCCAGGCCTCCCACATTGTAGGCAGATTGTGTCTGAGCCACCAGGGAAGTCCAAGAATACTGGAGTGGTAGCCTCGCCCTTCTCCAGGTGAACTTCCCAACCCAGGAAGCAAACTGGTCTCCTGCACTGCAGGTGGATTCTTTACCAGCTGAGCTACTAGGGAAGCCCTTTCTTAAAATACTGTATTGAAATTTTTAAATTTTTAAGAATTTCACTTACAGGAAAACAAAAGTTTTTAAATCACTTATTTAAGGGATCAGAAGTACCTTCTTTAAGCAACACTATTAACAGTAAGAAAGTACAGGACTTTCCTGGTGATCTAATGGTTGAGAGTCCGTCTTGAAAATGCAGGGGACAGTGGTTTGATCCCTGGTCCAGGAGAGTTCCACGAGCCACAGCTACTGAGCCCACTGCCCTAGAGCCGGTGCTCCACACAAGAGACGCCACTGCAGTGAGAAGCCCGCAAACTGCAGAGAAAGCCCGCGTGAAGCGACAAAGACACACTGCAGCCACAGATAAACACAAAGTTAAAAAGAGTAAGAAAGTAGAGTCTTTCCAGGTGGCACAGATGGTAAAGTATCTGCCTGCAATGCAGGAGACCTGGATTTGATCCTTGGTTTGGGAAGATCCCCTGGAAAAGGAAATCGTAACCCACTCCAGTACTCTTGCCTGGGAAATTCCAAGGAGAGAGGAGCCTGCTGGGCTACATACAGTCCATGGGGCTGCAAGTCAGATGAGACTTCGCAACTAAACAATAACAATAACAAGAGCACAGTCTATTCGTGGCTCTAGTACTAAAGTCCTATGTTTTGGCACATAGTAGACACTCAATAAAATTTTTTTTGACAGAATATTCAAGTGTTTTATAAAAACCTATTATGTACAAACTAGCATTAGAGTTGGGACTAGATATACTGCTTGGTTAAAAATATGAACCATAAAATATTTACAGTAGCTTCAAAAATTATCAGCAAATATGAAACACAGGGCAAAAACTAGAAATTTCCATTAACTAATATTCCTATACATGTACATTTTTAAGCGAAACATCTTCAGGATCATCAAAGCAGCATTAAGGATGCTTCAGTATATTCTCTCATAATTTGAGTTTGACTAAAAGATGCTGAGCCTTGTTCACCTATAAATTAAATGTGATAATCCACTAATTAACTAGGATACTCAATTTTCTGATAATGCTTTTGGATCCAGAATAAAAGAATGATCCAAATTAGATGACAAAATTCAACCTCAAATCTCACAAGGTACTTCTGGTGGCTGTGTTTTTAAATATTTTAAGGAAGGAGGAAGACATTCTTGAAGAGGAAGGATAAGGCACCAAGAAGCAGAAACAGACATGTACTATGTTGATAATAAGAAAATGTTACCAACAAGAGACTTGGGCTGAAGACCAAGAGTAAGTGAGATTTGGAAAACTTAAAATTCTAGGTTGAGTTTGATTTGGTAGCCAATTAAGGACTATTAAAACTCCTAACTTAGAAATGGAACATATAAGAACATTGCTTAAATAAATGCTTGACACATGGTTGGGTCTCAGATGTATACAGTTCAAATAAATTCATTACTGAATGTCTCTGAGCAGAGCAAGACTGAGCTACGGATTCTAGCACACAAGATACAATAAATCAGGTATAAAAAGATGAGAGCCAGGACTAGTGGAGCAGCTGTAGAATTGGAAAATAATGGTTTTGTAAATTTTCTAACAGCCTGAATATTTGCACTGGAACTGATTTCAATGATCAGAGTAATACCAGTGATAGAAATTTCTAGGCCAGTATGGTACAATCAAGAAAATATTTGCTTCATAGAGTTATTTTATTTGGCAAGTATGTTCCTGTGTTGCTGAGTCCTTGGATTAACTATCAAGTATGTAGCTGAATTCATTCTTTCTATATACTCCTATGTTTCTCTCTGGTGCTCTAAAAATAAGATTTAGGTATACCTGTAATATCTCCTGTTTATAAGGTGCTTAGAATCTTTAGCAAAATATTTTAAAATTTGATCCAAAATCTTCTAGGAAAAATGGCTAAAGGGTTCATTGAGAATTCAAATTCACCATTTTTAATGTCTTGCTTTCCACCTTCAGCAGATTGATGCATTACCATCATAAAGATAACTCCAAGCTTATAACAAGACTAGAAAATATACACTGCCGTGTCATCATTTGAGAGTAAGAAATAACTTGGATTTAATTTCTTGAATACTTTCCCTTGAATTTGTTTTTTAACGGCTTTATTGAGATATCTTTGACATATAATTGATGTTTTGATATGTGTATGCGTTGTGAGACAATCACCACAATCAAGTTATAAATAACATATCCATTTCTACATAGTTGTAAATGTGTCCCTCTGTGTGATGAGATTTAATCATATCTATCTTAAAAGACACTTACTTCTTGGAAGAAAAGTTATGACCAACCGAGATAGCATATTGAAAAGCAGAGACATTACTTTGCCAACAAAGGTCCATCTAGTCAAGGCTATGGTTTTTTTTCAGTAGTCATGTATGGATGTGAGAGTTGGACTGTGAAGAAAGCTGAGTGCCCAAGAATTGATGCTTTTGAACTGTGATGTTGGAGAATACTCTTGAGAGTCCCTTGGACTGCAAGGAGATCCAACCAGTCCATTCTAAACGAGATCAGCCCTGGGTGTTCTTTGGAAGGAATGATGCTAAAGCTGAAACTCCAGTACTTTGGCCACCTCATGCAAAGAGTTGACTCACTGGAAAAGACTCTGATGCTGGGAGGGATTGGGGGCAGGAGGAGAAGGGGACAACAGAGGATGAGATGGCTGGATGGCATCACTGACTCGATGGACCTGAGTTTGAGTGAACTCCGGGAGATGGTGATGGGCAGGGAGGCCTGGTGTGCTGCGATTCATGGGGTTGCAAAGAGTCGGACACGACTGAGCGACTGAACTGAACTGATCTTCTTTGTGAATTTCAAGTATATAATACAGTCCTGCTATCTGTCATCACCATATTGCACATGAGATCTCTAGAACTTACTTGTCTTGCATAACTGAAACTTTGTACCCTCAGATCTACATCACTTCACTCCCCATCCCTAGATCCTGGCAACATCATTCTACTCTCTGCTTAATTAATTTGATGAGTTTAGAGTCCACGTACATGTGGAAGTGACAGTGAAGTCACTCAGTCGTGTCCGACTCTTTGTAATTCATGGACTGTAGTGCACCAGGCTCCTCTTTGTCCACTGGATTTTCCAGGGAAGCATACTGAAGTGGGTTGCCATTTCCTTCTCCAGGGGATCTTCCCAACCCAGGGATCAAACCCAGGTCTCCTATCTTTTTTTTTTTGGTGTTAGTTCTAGAAGGACTTAAAGGTCTTCACAGAACTGGTCAGCTTCATCTTCTTTGGCATCAGTGGTTGGGGCATAGACTTGGATTACTCTGATGTTGAATGCTTTGCCTTGGAAACGATCTGAGATCATTCTGACATTTTTGAAATTTGCACCCACATACTGTGTTTCAGACTCTTTTGTTGGCTATCAGGGTTACTCCATTTCTTCTAAAGGTTCTTGCCCACTGTCATAGACACAGTGGTCATCTGAATTAAGTTCACCTATTCCAGTCCATTATAGTTCCCTGATTCCTAAGATGTCAGTGTTTACTCTTGCCATCTCCTGCCTGACCACATCCAATTTATCTTGATTCATGGATTTAACTTTCCAACTTCCTATGCAATATCATTCTTTACAGCATCAGTCTTTATTTTCACACCACCAGTCACATCCACAACTGAGTGTCCTTTCTGCTTTGGCCCAGTTTCTTCTTTCTTTCTGGAAGCTATTATTATTATGCTCTTCTCTATTAGTATATTGGATACCTTCTGACTTAGGCAGTGCTCATCTTTCAGTGTCATATCGTTTTGCCTTTTCATATTGTTCATGGNGATGCCATCCAACCATCTCATCCTCTGTTGTCCCCGTCTCCTCCTGCCTTCAATCTTTCCCAGCATCAGAGTCTTTTCTAATAAGTCAGTTATTTGCTTCAGGTGGCCACAGTATTGAAGCTGGAGCTTCAGCTTCAGCATCAATCCTTCCAGTGAATGTTCAGGACTGATTTCTTGTAGGGTTGACATCTTAGCTACTGTGAATAATGCTGTGCTTAACATAGGTACATACGGGGTCTCTTTCAGATCCTTATTTCATTTCATCTGGGTCTGTCTCAAGAAGTGAGACTGCTAGATCACATTAGTTCCATTTTCAAATGTTTGAGCAATCTCCATACCATTTTCCATAGTGGCTATACCAATTTATGTTCTCATCAACAGTACACAAGGATTCCCTTTTCCTTGCATTCTCACCAACACTTATCTTTGTGATAACTGCCATTTTGATGAGCGTGAAGCAGTATCACTTGGTTTAAATGGCATTTGCCTGATGGTCAGAGATAATGAGCATCTTTCCATATACCTTAGATTCTGAATTACTTCTTTTGAAAAGTAAGATGGGGTATTTTTATTTTTGGTATCGAGTTGTATGAATTCCTCATATTTTTTGAATAGTAACTCTGTATTGGATATGTGGTTTGCAAGTATTTTCCCATTACGTACTATGCCTTTTCATGTTGCTGATTATTTCCCCACTCTCAGTAATGGATAGAACCTCCAGCAGAAAATTAATAGGGAATTTTTCCTTTGCTTTATAGCTTTTTAATGTAATTCCCCCTATTTTTTGCTTTTGTTGCCTGTACTTTTGGTGTCATAGCCAAAATAATTACTGCCAAGACTAATGTAAAGAAGATTTTCTCCTATATTCCTTCTAGGAGACTTTTATGGGGTTGGCCAAAAAATTCCTTCAGTTTTTAAATAAAAATAAAATGCATTTTTTCATTTTCACCAAGAACTTTATGGAACAATGTATTCAACATTTTGTTTCACTACCTTCTGCCATTTTCCAGGCAACTTCATAATTCCATCTTCCCAACACTTTTTATCTTTTTTAGCAAAGAACTGTTACAGGTGCCTTTTACAGTGTTCCAGGGAATTAAAGTATTTTTCCATTAAGAGAATTTTGTAAAGACTGAAATCAACGGAAATCCGAAGGTACAATGTCTGGTGAGTATGAAGGGTGAATCAGAACTTCCCAGCCAAGCTGTGATTTTCTGCCTGTTCATCAAAGAAACATGCACTCTTGCATGGAAGATGATGCATTCTCTGTTGACTAATTCCCGATGCTTTTTGTCAAGTGCTGCTTTCAGCTGATCTATTGGGAGTTAATACTTGGAATTAATTGTTTGGTTTTCCAGAAGGAGCTCATAAATAGAGGACTTCCTTCCAATCCCACCATATACACAACATCACTGGCCTTTGGTGGTTTGTGGTGGTTCATTCCACTTGCCCCATGATCTCTTCCATTCCCTATTATATTGTACGGTATCCACTTACCATTGCCCATTACCATTTATTTTAAAAATGAACACTTTCATTATGTTTCAGTAGAGAACTGCATGAGGAAATACAGTGAAGACGGTTTTTTCTTGCTTAAGAGGAAGCTAAACACCAAAGCAATAAACTTAAAGCTAAAACAATGCAGATGATTTTCAATGCTTGATTTGGATATTTTGAGTATATCAGCTAGCTCCTATGTGGTATAATGTTGATTGTTCTCACAATTAAAGTCTCAATTTGATTACTATCAACTTCAACTCATCTCTCTGACCTGGAGCATCATATAGTGAGAAATCTCCAACATCAAAATTCAAAAGCCACTTATGACATGTATTCGTCACAGGCACCTTCTCTATACACTGCACAAGCCTTTTTTGGCGTGTGTCACCTTTCTTGACATAATAAAGCCTAACATGCCAAAATGCGACTTTTTTCTTCAATATTAAAATAACTACACAAAATTGTATCGATTTTGTTAAGTTTTTAAGTGAACACCGATAAGACATCTGACACAGTATGATCTAACAACACTGTTTTGAGTGAAGTTAAAGACCACCAAGTGCCACTAGAACCATATTACAGGAAAAAACAAAAGGACTTTTTGGCCAACCCAATAGATTCAGGCCCTACATTTAAGTTTTAACTCACTTTGAGTTGATTTTTGTAAATGATAGAAGATAGGCATCCAATTTAATTCTTCTGCATGTAGATATCCAGTTTTCCCAATATCATGTGTGTGTGTGGGGGGAATGATGAGTTTTCTTTGTTGGCTGGTTATTACTAATTCAATCTCTTTCTTATTGGTCTGTTTGAGCTTTGTATTTCATTTTGATTCAGTTTTGGTAAATTGTATGTCTATAGGAGTTATCCAATTGTTGGCATATAATTGTTCCTAACAGTCCCTTTCTGATGCTGGGAGCAATTGGGGGCAGGAGGAGAAGGGGACAACCGAGGATGAGATGGCTGGATGGCATCACGGACTCGATGGACGTGAGTCTGAGTGAACTCCGAGAGATGGTGATGAACAGGGAGGCCTGGCGTGCTGCGACTCATGGGGTCACAGAGTCAGACACGACTGAGCGACTGAACTGAACAGTCCCTTATGATTTTTATTTCTCTGTAATGTCTGCAATTTCTCATTTTATTTGAATATCCTCATCATGTGAGACCATCCTTTTCCCATCATGTGTTATTGGACACTTTATCAAAGATCAGTTGACTGTAAATGTGTAAGTGTGCTTCTGGGTTCTCTATTCTGTTCAATTGGTTTATATGTCTGTTTTTATGTCAGTCCCTTACTCTTTGATTACTATAATTTTGGAATGTGATTTGAAGTCAAGCATTGATGCCTCTAGCTTTGCTTTTTGTTTAAGATTGCTTTGGCTATTTGAGGTCTTTTGTGGTTCTTATGTAGGGCTTCCCTGGTGCTTCAGAGGTTAAAGCATCTGCCTGCAGTGCAGGAGACTTGGGTTCAATTCCTGGGTTGGGAAGATTCCCTGGAGAAGGAAACGGCAACCCACTTCAGTATTCTTGCCTGGAGAATCCCATGGAGAGAGGGGCCTGGTATACAGTCCACGGGGTTGCAGAGAGTTGGACACGACTGGTTCTATATGAATTTTAGGATATTTTTTCTATTAACAAAAACAAAATCATTGGAATTTTGATAGGAATTACATTGAATTTATAGATCACTATGGGTAGTATAAACATTTTAACAATATTAATGTTTGCAATTCATGAATGTCCTTCCACTTATTTGTGCTTTTTAAAAAATGTCCTTCATCTATGCTGTATAATTTTCAGTGGTATGTCTTTAACCTCCTTGCCTAATACCTTAGTATTTTATTCTTTGCATAGCTAATGCAAATAGGCTTTTTCTGTAGTTTCTTTTTCAGATAGTTTGTTGTTAGTGTATAGGAACTGATTTTTTTAATGTTGATTTTATATCCGGCAACTTCGCTGTATTTATCTGTTCTAATAGGATTTTTTTATGGAGCCTTTAAGAGCTTTCTATCTGTAAAATCATGTCACTATAAACAGGTAATTTTATTTCTTCTGTTTCAATGCCTTTTATTTCTTTTTCTTTCCTGATTACTCATTAGAACTTCTGTTATTATATTGTTAGCTCTATTGTTCTGAGTCTTAAAGGAAAAACTGTTACTTTCCTATTGGTTATGATGTTAATTCTTTTTTTTCACATATAGCCTTTGTTGTGTTGAAGTACATTCCTCCTACACCTATTTTGTTGAAAGTTTTTATTCATAAAAGGATTTGAATTTTGTCAAAATTATATTTATGAATCTATTGAGATGATCATCTGTTTTCTGTATTTCATTCCATTGCACCACACCGATAGATTTTCATACACTGAATAATCCTTGCATCCCAGGAATAAATTTTACCTTTTAGGGCTTCCCTCATAGCTCAGTAGGTAAAGAATCTGCCTGCAATGCAGGAGACCCCAGTTTGATTCCTGGGTTGGGAAGATCCCTTGGAGAAGGGATAGGCTACCCACTCCAGTATTCTTGCCTTTCCCCTGTGGCTAGCTGGTAAAGAACCCACCTGCAATGCGGGAGACCTGGGTTCGATCCCTG
This sequence comes from Oreotragus oreotragus, assembly GCA_006410675.1. Lineage (NCBI taxonomy): Eukaryota > Metazoa > Chordata > Mammalia > Artiodactyla > Bovidae > Oreotragus > Oreotragus oreotragus. The sequence goes on from SJYX01022963.1 coordinate 100,757, forward strand.
GGTTGGGATGATCCCCTGGAGAAGGCAAAGGCTACCCACTCCAGTATTTTGGCCTGGAGAATTACACAGACTATACAGTTCATGGGGTTGCAAAGAGCTGGACATGACTGAGAGACTTTCACTTTCACTTTCACATGCTGTTGAATTCAATCTGCTAGTATCTTGAGGACTTTGCATCTATGTTCAGAAATACTGGCCTATAGTTTTCTTGTGTTGTCTTTGGTTTTGGAATCAGGGTGATGCTGGCCTCATTAAATGAGTTTAGGAGTATTTTCTCTGCTTCTATTTTTTGGGAAGAGTTTAAGAGCTGGTATTAATTCTTCTTTGAATGTTTGGTAGAATTCCTTCTGTGAGGCCATTCAATCCACAATTTTTCTTTGTTCGTTGGTTATTACTAATTCAATCTCTTTCTTACTGGTCTGTTTGAGCTTTGTATTTCATCTTGATTCTATTTTGGTACGTTATATGTCTCTAGGAATTATCCAATTGTTGGCATATAATTGTTCCTAATAGTCCCTTAGGTTTCTTTTTATTTCTCTGTAATGTCTGCAATTTCTGATTTCATTTAAATATTCTCTTTTCTTCCTCTAAACTAGTTAAGGGTGTGTCAATTTTATCTTTTAAAAAAACCAACTCTTACTGTCATGGACTTTGTTTTGGTAATATTTTTATAGTCTCTATTTCTGCTCTAGTATTTATTATTTCACTCCTCCTGCTAGTTTTGGGTATAGTTTGCTCTTCTTTGTCTAGGTCCTTGAGTTGTAAAGGTAGATTAAGAGCTCCCTTCTATTTATTTATGACTGCACTGAGTCTTCATTGCTATATGTGGGGTTTCTCTAGTTGTGGGGAGCGGGGGGCTTAGTCTTCATTGTGGTGTATGGGCTTTTCATTGCAGGGGCTTCTGTTACAAAGCATGAGGTCTAGGCACGTGGCTTCAGTAGTTGTGGTACATGGGCTTAGCTGCCCCATGGCATGTGGGATTTTCCTGGACCAGGGATTGAACCAGTGTCTTCTGCATCGGCAGGCAGATTCTTTACCACTGGACTACCAGGGAAGTCACTCTTTTAATGTAGGTATTTATCACTATAAACTTTCTTCTTAGTATTACTTTTGTTGTATCCCATAAGCTTTGGTAAGTTATATGTTATTTTCATTTATCTCAAGGTATTTTTAAAATTCCCTTTTGATTTCCCCTTTCACTCAATGACTGTTCTAGAATGTGTTGCTTAGTTTCCACTTGTTTGTGAATCCTATTCTCTGTTATTGATTTCTAGTTTCATTTCACTGTGGTCTGAAAAGATACTTAATATGATTTCAGTCCTCTTAAACTTAAGATGTTATTTTTATAACCTCACATGATCTATCTTAGAGAATGTTCATGGGCACTTGAGAAGAATGCATATTCTACTACTGTTTGGTGGAAAGCTCTGCATATTAGGTCCACTTGATCTATAGTGTTGTTCAAGTCATCTGTTTTCTTACTGATTTTCTGCCAGATGTTTTACCTATTACTGAAAGTGCGGTACTGAAGTCTCCAACAACTCTATCAGTTTTCTATGTTGATTTGTCAATATTTGTTTTATATATTTATGTGCTCTTGATATTGTGTGCATATATAATTGTTCTACCTCCTGTTGAGTTGACTCTTATTATATAATGACCTTCCTTGTCTCTAGTGACAATTTCTGACTTAAAGTCTATCTTGTCTGATCTAAGTATAGCCATACCTGCTCTCTTTTGGTTATCAATTCTATGTAATATCTTTTTACCTATCCCTTATCTTATCTGACTTGATATCTAAAGTACAGCTCTTCTAGTCAATCTATCACTAGATCTTCATTTTTCCTTTTTTCTAGTCACCCATCCACTCTTTGCCTCTTGATTGGGCATATTAATTCATTTACACTTAAAGTAATTATTCACAGTCATTATTGACTTAACTATTTTCACTTTATTGTTTTCTGTGTGTTTTGAAGTTCTTTTTATTCCTCTCTTCCTCTCTTCTTTTTTTAAGCTCTTTGGTAATGATTTGGTTTGACTCCTTTCTCTTTATCATTTGTTTATCTAATGAAGTTTTCTCTTTGTGGTTACCATGAAGCTCATATAAGTCTTCTTGTATTTATAACCACCTATCTTAATTTGATAATGCATGTTAAATTGCATACAGAAACTCTTAGTTTTGGGTCAGAATTTACTTTTTATATTGTGAATCTGTTATTCAATTTTTGTGGTTATAATGAATACTTTTGTCTTCTAAGTTTTATGTTATAGGTAATTTGTACACAACCATTACACTGTTATATTACGCTATATTANTTGATAATGCATGTTAAATTGCACACAGAAACTCTTAGTTTTGGGTCAGAATTTACTTTTTATATTGTGAATCTGTTATTCAATTTTTGTGGTTATAATGAATACTTTTGTCTTCTAAGTTTTATGTTATAGGTAATTTGTACACAACCATTACACTGTTATATTACGCTATATTAGTCTATATATATTGTCTATGCTGTTAAGTCGCCTCAGTTGTGTCCGACTCTGTGCAGCCCCATAGACAGCAGCCCACCAGGCTCCCCCATTCCTAGGATTCTCCAGGCAAGAATAATGGAATGGGTTGCCATTTCCTTCTCCAATGCATGAAAGTGGAAAGTGAAAAGGAAGTCGCTCAGCCATGTCCGACTCTTTGCAACCCCACGGACTGCAGCCTACCCAGCTCCTCCGTCCATGGGATTTTNAGTGGGTTGCCATTTCCTTCTTCAATGCATGAAAGTGAAAAGTGAAAAGGAAGTCGCTCAGCCATGTCCGACTCTTTGCAACCCCACGGACTGCAGCCTACCCAGCTCCTCCGTCCATGGTATTTTCTAGGCAAGAGTACTGGAGTGGGGTGTCACTGCCTTCTCTGATATATTGTCTATGTTTGTCTAGATATATGCCCTATCTCACTCTAGCAGTGAGATCTATACTTTCATATATTTTCATGTTGCTGTTTTACATGTTTTGATCCTATCTGAAGAATTCTTAAGAATTTCTTGTAAGGCAGGTCTAATGGTGTTAAACTCCCTCAGTTTTTGTTTATCTGGGAGACTCTTCATTTTAAAGGATACCTCACAGGGTATAGTATTCTTAGTTTGAAGGTTTTCTTTCCTTTGGATATTTTGAAATGTATCATCCCACTCTCTCCTGGCCTGCAAGGTTTCTTAAAAAATCTACTGACAGTCTTCTGGGGAGTAAGGGGGTTCAGGGTTCCCTTGTATGTGATGAGTCACTTTTCTCTCACTACTTTCAAAATTCTCTCTTTGCCTTTAACTTTTGACAGTTTAACTGTAAGGTTTCTTGCTGTAGACCTCTTTATGTTCAATCTATTTGGAGTGCTATTGCTTCTTAAGTCTGGATATCTATTTCCCTCCCCAAATTTGGCAAGTTTCAAGTTATTATTTCTTTAAATAAACTCTCTGCCCCCTTCTCTCTTCTCCTTCAGAGAGTTCTGTAATTAGTATATTGGTTCCTTTAACAGTGTCCCATAAATCCTGTAGGATTTTTTCATTCTTTCTTTTTTTAGCTCCAGCTGGATAATTTCAAATCACCTATCTCTGAGTTCACGGATTCTCTCTTATGCTCTATCAAGTCTGATGTTAGAGCTCTGAACTCCATTTTTTAGCTCAGGCATTTTATGCTTCAGCTCCAGGATTTATTTGGTTCTATTTCTTCTGTCTCTTTGTGAACATCTCATTTTGTTCTTGTGTTATCTCCCTAATTTCCTACCACTGTTGGTCTATGTTCTCTTGTAGCCCGCTGAGCTCCTTCAGGACAAGTATTTTGCCTGTTTTAGGCATTCTGTGGGTCTCCATTTCTTTAGGGGTAGGTTGTTGGAGTTTACTGAGTCCTTTTGGTGGTGTCATCCCTGACTTTCGAAGTCTCTTGTTTCCTCGCACTGGTGTCTGTGCACCTGAAGAAGCAAGTCACCTTTTCCGGGTCTGATAAAGACACTTCCATCGAGTGAAGGAGTGGATGTCAGTTCCAGGTTTGGGGGAGAGACCCAGCGGTGCAGTAGCTGAAGTCAAGCAGTGGCTCTGAGGCTGCGAGGGCTGGTGGGGTGCTCAACAGTAACTCCAGATCCAGGAGTGAGTATTGCTGGGTAGGCAGGGGTGAGGGCTGGCTACGAATGTAGGGGTTCAGCAGGCTGGCTCCAGCACTGGGGGCTGGCTGTAGGGATGCATGTGGCAGCAGGGGCCAAGCCCAGCAGTGTGCAGTTGTTGCTGTAGGAGTTATCCACAGATACATGCTCAGTAGTGGGAGCCAGAATGGTGGCAGGAGCCAGACGAAGTCAAGAGTGAGTGTGTGTCGTGCTGATGGCCAGTTGTGAGCACTTGTGCAGCGGTGGGGTAGCAGAGTGTATTCACAGCGGTGAAGACTGACCACTGGTACACGTATGGCAACGAAAATGGAAGCTGGCAGCAGGAGCTGGAATGATGATGCTTGGTGATGGAATCCAGTAGCTAGGCTTAAATGGCAGCAGAAAGTGTCTTCTTTTGTATTACAGTTCAGTTCAGTCGCCCAGTCGTGTCTGACTCTTTGTGACCCCATGAATCGCAGCACGCCAGGCCTCCCTGTCTGTCACCAACTCCTGGAGTTCACTCAGACTCATGTCCATTGAGTCCGTGATGCCATCCAGCCATCTCATCCTCAGTCGTCCCCTTCTCCTCTTGCCCCCAATCCCTCCCAGCATCAAAGTCTTTTCCAATGAGTCAACTCTTCGCATGAGGTGGCCAAAGTACTGGAGTTTCAGCTTTAGCATCATTCCTTCCAAAGAAATCCCAGGGCTAATCTCCTTCAGAATGGACTACAGTAGTAAAGTAAAATAATGGAGAGCTCAGTGTATTTAATTATCTCAGTTTTTGCTTAGAAATCTACACCACAAAAGAGAAAAAGATTAAGAGACCACTGATAAATATAACTAAAATTATCTTCTTTTCCAAATACGTGCAATTTTAAGTTGTAACTAATCAAAAACAACAAAAATATCTAGTCTTAGAACTATGTGTTAGTAGTAAACAGTATCCCATATTTAAAATCTGGGGGAAAAAAAAATCCATCTTCAGATAATCACACTTCTACAATAGGACACAAATGATAACAGAGTAAAAATTTCAAACCTTTCAACACATTTTTATACCAGCAATAAAAAAGTGAAGTAGAAAGTTAGTAAGACATTAGCATTTATCTCTAAGATTATTATAAATAATTCCAGCCTTGCCTATCAATTAGGTATCTCACATTCTGATGCCATCTTAAAATTTTTGAGTGTCAACTTGGGTAGTTCTTAAAACACCAGGTAATTCTAGATAACTTTTTTGTTATTGTTCACAATTGAGGAGAAATTAATACTTGATGCCAATAATCATTCACAAAAGGTTATGGAACAAAATAACCAATCAATATTAGTAATTCTAAATTATCTTTGAGAAGGCAAAAAAGGCAACAAATATCTCAAGTACTGGTTTACACTGAAATAAAAGCTTCACTTTTCTGGATTTCCCTGATGGTAAGTGGTTAAAAATCCTCCTGCCAAGGCAAAGTACATGGATTTGATCCCTGGTTTGGGAAGATTCCACATGTCACAGGGCAACTAAGCCCCTGAGCTACAACTACTGAGCTGGCGAGCCACAACTACTGAAGCTTGTGTGCCCTGGAACCCGGGCTCCACGACAAGAAAAGCCACCACAATAAGCCTGCACACCATAATTAGAAAGGAGCTCCAGCTTGCGACAACTCGAGAATGCCTGCACGGCAACAAAGACTCAGCACAGCCAGAAATAAACAAGAAAAAATGTCGTCTTCACTTTAAGACAACCAAAGAGCCTTTAGAACAGATGTGATCCTGCCACCCATGATGGCTTTGACCCCGAGCCTATGAACAGAAGAGACCTTTCTCTGCACTCTCAGTGGCAGCTGTACTAGCACCAGTCATGACAGCAGCAGCCAGGACGATTAAAGTATCCTTGTCTAACTGATATCATATACGCGGGCTAAATATTTCTAGCACTACTTCTCAGAAATGTAATTTTTTAAACACATGTATCACCTCAGTGGTTATTAAGAACTTTTTTTAATATTTAAGTTTCTAGAATTAAGTGAGCAAGGTAAAACAAATCTATAGGGCTATGCTGTCTTTTCATAGAAATCACGTTTTCTCTCTTTCTTTTAAACATTTTATTTTGTATTGGGGTATAACCGATTAACAATGTTGTGGTAGTTTTAAGTGAACAGTGAAGGGACTCAGCCATACATATTTGAAAAGCTAATTATATTAGAGACACAGACTTTATATTCCAAGGGGAGATTTAAGGGAACTGGATTTCACCATCAGGACTGCTGACCAGGTCAAAGTTCATTGTAAGGATGCTGGAGGCAGGCAAAGGGAACAGTCAAATGATTCTGAATGACAATGCTGAATGACAAACAATATAGAATTTATAAAACTATATTGGGTAAAACCTGTGATTCCTGTTCCTCAATAATCTTGTTTGAATAAAGTTGATCCACTCATGGTAAATTTCAATTCCACCCTTTCATCAATGGTTAACCTTTACAAAGTATGAACAAGACTTTTATCATTCTTTAGATGTATGCTCAGTTAATATATCAAAGAGTCTAGTTGACAATGCTGCTGCTATTTATAACCAAGTGAGGACTGAATTTTTCTTTGCTGAGGGATCTTGAAGGACAGAAAGAAGGCAGTTGTGATAGGTAAAGGGCTGGTACTAAGGTCATGAAGTTCAATATGCTGCCGCAGATGCCAGGGATCTCAGGATTCAGACAGGTAAAGATGTGCAGACATTCATTCACAACCTCCAAAATCACTGAGTCATCGATAGGGATATGGGATTAGAGATGCTGCCTCAGTTTGAGAAGCAAATAATTTCATAACTAAAATTAGAACTAAGTATACCCTGTCTCATGTAACAACCCTCTCAGTAACTTTCAAACTAAGTTTAAGATAATTATGATTTTATGGGTCCACTGTAGGACAATGATGCTATTTTTGTTATGCTACAACTAACCTTTTAAAACAAATAAGGTAAAGAGAAAACACTTGATAACCTATCCAATGAGAACAAATTTAAATACAAATCCACTGTATAAATACATACCAAAATTTTGGCAAACGCATTTCATTTTTTCCTCTAAACTGTCACCTTTTCAGTAGAGTTATGATTACTAGTTGGTAAGAGAGGAAAAATACACAATATTTTCTGACTGAAGGTCAATGACTGTGTGCCATGCACTATGCTGGGTGCTTTCAAATACTAGTTCACTGAATTTTGAAAGTGGCAATAAGGTTTTCTTATCTCCAGATGACATATCAAAAAACCGAGGCACAGAGAGATTAAGTCACTTGCAGAAATTATACCTAGGATCAAAAAAGGTAAAGGAAAAAGAGAAAATGAAAAATGACTCCTAATTGCTAGTTCTTGGATACACCACTAGGAGGAAAAGGAATTCCAGGAGGGGTCAGGAGAGCAGGCGGTGGCAATGAACTAGGCTTTGATGCAGAGCTGGCAACCGGTGGAGCTGCTGCAGGGGCAGCTGGAAACACGGACTGCACAGGGGCCAAGGTGTCTCAGCTGTTCACGTTGACGAACATCAAGTTTATCTGCTATAAAATTATAAAGATGTTCAATCTATAAAGGTAAACTGTAAATGAATCTCATTTTAAAGATATAGACCATCTCGGTATTCTTGACAGCAATAAAAAGCTTTACAGGTAGCCTTAGAGACTTGTATTTTGTCTCTCTCAAATTTTCTGTCCTGAAGGAAGGCCCGTGGAGGCGTCTGTTAGTGAACAATTCTGGCACTGAGCCCACCAGCCTGCTTCTGCATCAGCTTCCTCCTCAGCTGTTATCTGTTTGTCCCAATAGTTTTGCATTTTCTTTCTAAAGAAGCACAAGTCCAAGGCCTCCAATTCCTAAAGCCAGTGCTTTCTGTCCTCTACACCTGTAATCACAATTCCTGTCCTTTCTCACTGCAGCTTGTTAAAATCACCTTCTCCAATCTCTATACCAAATCTACAATTTCACCTCCTATGTAAATTTTTTTAGGCCAAAGCAATAGAGGTAATTTTTTCCACTTGAGCAAACAGAAGAGTCTATTACCTATGAAGCCCCAAATGCACTCACTACTCAGCCACTACATTCTTCTGACTGATGCCAAGGGTTTAGCTGCTTGTGCGTCTTCTATATGTCATGTATCTTTTATGCTGACATTGTCTGTGTTTTAGACTTATGATTGGCAGACATATTCAACTTCATTTTTACAGTTATTACCATGTACAATGTCATGTAAAACTAATGCTTCTGATATAGTTTATTTTCTATATAATCTAAATATATAATCTTGCAATTCTGCATAAAAATAAGTGAAATAATACTTATCCATAATTTAGACTCTGGAACTTTAAAAATTATTAACTATATGAATCTTTAAAAATCTCCTGAAATGGGAGAAACTGAGGGCAATTAGCTGACTTAGTTGGTTTCTCCCTCTTAGTTATACTTCCAGGATGTAGAAGTCTCAACACCTTCACTTGGCTGAGGGCAGTACCCCGGCTTAATCTTCATCATGATGCTTTCTGACAGCTGTTTTGGGCTACATTCCAAAACCAGGAAAGNATCCATAATTTAGACTCTGGAACTTTAAAAATTATTAACTATATGAATCTTTAAAAATCTCCTGAAATGGGAGAAACTGAGGGCAATTAGCTGACTTAGTTGGTTTCTCCCTCTTAGTTATACTTCCAGGATGTAGAAGTCTCAACACCTTCACTTGGCTGAGGGCAGTACCCCGGCTTAATCTTCATCATGATGCTTTCTGACAGCTGTTTTGGGCTACATTCCAAAACCAGGAAAGACTTTTCTATAGACTACTACATTTTCAGGAAAGCCAAGGAGGTCTAAGATAGAGCCGATGAATCCTTAACATTATATAAGGAAGAGTTTTAAAGAAATGTATTTTATCAATTTTAAAATAAAAATTCCACAAGTGTAATCATCTTATAATGAGAATTTTGGTAATTCCTGCCTTCTCTACTTTTAAAAAGTTAGTTCTTAATTAGACACTTCATAAAAGTGGGCACATACTTTAGTAAATCTGCAGAGAAATAACAGTGTTGTCAGTGATTCCTCTCCACTCCCACTTTTTTCAGTTTTGCTCCTAAAAGAAAGTACGATCTTCTGCTATGTCAAATGGTTTTAAATATAATGGATCCCGACTTAGATTAGTGACGTGAAACTCAAATTTCAGAAAATCTTATACTGGTTCACTTAAGTTTGCATCGATCCTTATGAACTTAGGCAGTCCCCTCCCTCCCCCATTACTCTGTAGTTTATTAGAACAGAATGCTCAAGTGAAAGAATGTACAAAAGTTTGATTTTGTTTTAGTTCAGTTATGCAGTTAAATGAAATTAGCAAACTTGAACAAAGAAGAGATCTGGAAAATGAGTTCAGATGTGATACAAAGCAGTCTGTTCCATCTCAAATACNTACATATTTGAAAAGCTAATTATATTAGAGACACAGACTTTATATTCCAAGGGGAGATTTAAGGGAACTGGATTTCACCATCAGGACTGCTGACCAGGTCAAAGTTCATTGTAAGGATGCTGGAGGCAGGCAAAGGGAACAGTCAAATGATTCTGAATGACAATGCTGAATGACAAACAATATAGAATTTATAAAACTATATTGGGTAAAACCTGTGATTCCTGTTCCTCAATAATCTTGTTTGAATAAAGTTGATCCACTCATGGTAAATTTCAATTCCACCCTTTCATCAATGGTTAACCTTTACAAAGTATGAACAAGACTTTTATCATTCTTTAGATGTATGCTCAGTTAATATATCAAAGAGTCTAGTTGACAATGCTGCTGCTATTTATAACCAAGTGAGGACTGAATTTTTCTTTGCTGAGGGATCTTGAAGGACAGAAAGAAGGCAGTTGTGATAGGTAAAGGGCTGGTACTAAGGTCATGAAGTTCAATATGCTGCCGCAGATGCCAGGGATCTCAGGATTCAGACAGGTAAAGATGTGCAGACATTCATTCACAACCTCCAAAATCACTGAGTCATCGATAGGGATATGGGATTAGAGATGCTGCCTCAGTTTGAGAAGCAAATAATTTCATAACTAAAATTAGAACTAAGTATACCCTGTCTCATGTAACAACCCTCTCAGTAACTTTCAAACTAAGTTTAAGATAATTATGATTTTATGGGTCCACTGTAGGACAATGATGCTATTTTTGTTATGCTACAACTAACCTTTTAAAACAAATAAGGTAAAGAGAAAACACTTGATAACCTATCCAATGAGAACAAATTTAAATACAAATCCACTGTATAAATACATACCAAAATTTTGGCAAACGCATTTCATTTTTTCCTCTAAACTGTCACCTTTTCAGTAGAGTTATGATTACTAGTTGGTAAGAGAGGAAAAATACACAATATTTTCTGACTGAAGGTCAATGACTGTGTGCCATGCACTATGCTGGGTGCTTTCAAATACTAGTTCACTGAATTTTGAAAGTGGCAATAAGGTTTTCTTATCTCCAGATGACATATCAAAAAACCGAGGCACAGAGAGATTAAGTCACTTGCAGAAATTATACCTAGGATCAAAAAAGGTAAAGGAAAAAGAGAAAATGAAAAATGACTCCTAATTGCTAGTTCTTGGATACACCACTAGGAGGAAAAGGAATTCCAGGAGGGGTCAGGAGAGCAGGCGGTGGCAATGAACTAGGCTTTGATGCAGAGCTGGCAACCGGTGGAGCTGCTGCAGGGGCAGCTGGAAACACGGACTGCACAGGGGCCAAGGTGTCTCAGCTGTTCACGTTGACGAACATCAAGTTTATCTGCTATAAAATTATAAAGATGTTCAATCTATAAAGGTAAACTGTAAATGAATCTCATTTTAAAGATATAGACCATCTCGGTATTCTTGACAGCAATAAAAAGCTTTACAGGTAGCCTTAGAGACTTGTATTTTGTCTCTCTCAAATTTTCTGTCCTGAAGGAAGGCCCGTGGAGGCGTCTGTTAGTGAACAATTCTGGCACTGAGCCCACCAGCCTGCTTCTGCATCAGCTTCCTCCTCAGCTGTTATCTGTTTGTCCCAATAGTTTTGCATTTTCTTTCTAAAGAAGCACAAGTCCAAGGCCTCCAATTCCTAAAGCCAGTGCTTTCTGTCCTCTACACCTGTAATCACAATTCCTGTCCTTTCTCACTGCAGCTTGTTAAAATCACCTTCTCCAATCTCTATACCAAATCTACAATTTCACCTCCTATGTAAATTTTTTTAGGCCAAAGCAATAGAGGTAATTTTTTCCACTTGAGCAAACAGAAGAGTCTATTACCTATGAAGCCCCAAATGCACTCACTACTCAGCCACTACATTCTTCTGACTGATGCCAAGGGTTTAGCTGCTTGTGCGTCTTCTATATGTCATGTATCTTTTATGCTGACATTGTCTGTGTTTTAGACTTATGATTGGCAGACATATTCAACTTCATTTTTACAGTTATTACCATGTACAATGTCATGTAAAACTAATGCTTCTGATATAGTTTATTTTCTATATAATCTAAATATATAATCTTGCAATTCTGCATAAAAACAAGTGAAATAATACTCATCCATAATTTAGACTCTGGAACTTTAAAAATTATTAACTATATGAATCTTTAAAAATCTCCTGAAATGGGAGAAACTGAGGGCAATTAGCTGACTTAGTTGGTTTCTCCCTCTTAGTTATACTTCCAGGATGTAGAAGTCTCAACACCTTCACTTGGCTGAGGGCAGTACCCCGGCTTAATCTTCATCATGATGCTTTCTGACAGCTGTTTTGGGCTACATTCCAAAACCAGGAAAGACTTTTCTATAGACTACTACATTTTCAGGAAAGCCAAGGAGGTCTAAGATAGAGCCGATGAATCCTTAACATTATATAAGGAAGAGTTTTAAAGAAATGTATTTTATCAATTTTAAAATAAAAATTCCACAAGTGTAATCATCTTATAATGAGAATTTTGGTAATTCCTGCCTTCTCTACTTTTAAAAAGTTAGTTCTTAATTAGACACTTCATAAAAGTGGGCACATACTTTAGTAAATCTGCAGAGAAATAACAGTGTTGTCAGTGATTCCTCTCCACTCCCACTTTTTTCAGTTTTGCTCCTAAAAGAAAGTACGATCTTCTGCTATGTCAAATGGTTTTAAATATAATGGATCCCGACTTAGATTAGTGACGTGAAACTCAAATTTCAGAAAATCTTATACTGGTTCACTTAAGTTTGCATCGATCCTTATGAACTTAGGCAGTCCCCTCCCTCCCCCATTACTCTGTAGTTTATTAGAACAGAATGCTCAAGTGAAAGAATGTACAAAAGTTTGATTTTGTTTTAGTTCAGTTATGCAGTTAAATGAAATTAGCAAACTTGAACAAAGAAGAGATCTGGAAAATGAGTTCAGATGTGATACAAAGCAGTCTGTTCCATCTCAAATATACAAGTACTAGGGAGAAAGACTGACAGGGCTACCTAGAAGCCGTAATGTTTGGGATTTTGCATTTCTAAAATTTAATTTTCAAAATCTTTTTTCTTTTTTACCCTTGCTGACAAATATTCACAGTACAAATATAAGAACATTCAAAGAGTATAGAAACTAAAGAATGCAAAGAAAAAGCTGTCTTCTATCCATTTCCATTCCTTCTGTAAGATCTGACCACACTTACATTTCATAAAACCATTATTAATATTAGTTTCTTATCATTCCAGCTGTCTATTTGCATTAATGTAGATAAAGAAGGAGACTTTCGTTTTTACTTGAACTTAATAGGAAAAAATATGCTAACGTGAAATCAAGTGTCAGTCTCTCAGTCGTGCCCGACTCTGTGACCCCATGGACTGCAGCCCACCAGGCTCCTCTGTCCATAAGATTTTCCAGGCAAGGATACTGGAGTGGGCTGCCATTTCCTTGAGCTTGCCAAACTTCAAACAACTACTTCTTCACTAACAGAGTATGATTTTATAAAAATCTTCTTTTTGGTTTAAGAAATAATATTTTGAAAAAAAAAAAGAAGCTGAAGTCATTACTTATTTGTTAATATTGAAGTCTGTGACATTAGTGTTTGTTTCCCTGCTATCAAAGATTAGGAAATTAGGTCCCCTACACTTTTTCTGAAAGTTTTCCCAAGTTCCATGCATTAATTATTAATTTTATTTTTTTTAATTTTTAGTTTTTTAATATAAATTTATTTATTTTAATTGGAGGTTAATTACTTAACAATATTGTATTGGTTTTGCATACATACATAAATTTTACGATCATCATAAAGGCAAGAAACCATCACTATGTTAGAATAACAAGAATATTCAAAAGAAAAAATTACCAAGTAATTTTCTTGGGCTCCAAAATCACTGCAGATGGTGACTGCAGCCATGAAATTAAAAGATGCTTGCTCTTTCGAAGAAAAGCTATGACTAACCTAGACAGCATATTAAAAAGCAGAGATATTACTTTGCTGACAAAGGTCCATCTAGTCAAAACTATGGCGTTTCCAGTAGTCACCTATGGATGTGAGAGCTGGACCATGAAGAAAGCTGAGTGCCGAAGAACTGGTGGTACTGAACTGTGGTGTTGGAGAAGACTCTCAAGAGTCTCTTGGACTGCAAGGAGATCCAATCAGTCAATCCTAAAGGAAATCAACCTGAATATTCATTGGAAGGACTGATGCTGAAGCTGAAGCTCCAATACTTTGGCCACCTGATGCAAAGAACTGCTTCACTAGAAAAGACCTGAATGCTGGGAAAGATTGAAGGCAGGAGGAAAAGGGGACAACAGAGGATGAGATGGTTGGATGGTATCACTGACTCAATGGATAGGAGTTTAAGCAAGCTCCAGGAGATGGTGAAGAACAGGGAAGCCTGGTGTGCTGCAGTCCATGGGGTCACAAAGAGTCAGACATGACTGAGCAACTAAACAAAAGTACTACACTGAGTACAAAGTTTCAGGCTTTACTGATGAAGGAAGACTATTATGGGTTGTATAAATGGGCAATAAGTTAATTCAGAATGAAATTCTGTGTTTCCAATTGTTTGCACTTCTCGAACTGGGTATATTACATATTTACTTGGTAAAGTCTCAGTTGGAATCGAATCAACTTTGATACTCTTATAAAATCACTTTGATAAGCTCCTATCTCCCTCCATCCAATTTTTTGATAAAGTGGCTAAAGCACACATGCACACACACACACACATGAGCGCACACACATGCACACACACACATGCGCACACACACATGCACACACTTTCAACTTAGGCCAAGTTTCCACAACTCTTCAATGTCTGTAAGTTTTCTTTTTAAAAATCATTCCCATTCTGAGAAAAGGAATGAAGAATCAAGGAGGCAGAAGAAATCTCTACTTTTTCCCCTCTTGTTATTTTCTACGGCAGGATCAGATACATAATTTGGGAGATCCTGTGCACAGTGAAAATGCAGGGACCTCTGTATGCAAATTATTAAGAACTTAAAGACGATGACAGCAGAGCATTCTCTTTAACAAGCGGTGCACGCTGGGTCCTGTGTGACTGCTCTCTTCCTTCCTTCTGCGAACTTAACCTCGCTTCATCCCCTTGCCCAGGCTACTGCTGAGACATCTCTCAAGTCGGCCCCTCTGCTCTCCTTCTCACAGGAGCCACATGGTGACTGGCAGAGACCACATTCACCCTTTGATGCTGTCTCCCATCTTCAGATGGAAACAATAAAAGGAGAAGAGCAAAGGGAAAAGTTCAACCTAACAGCTCCCAATGGTCCATGAGTGATTTTCATTGTAACCTACACTTCATATGATGAAAACAGGATACAAGAGAAGCATAAAAGGACCAACTTGCTAGACAAACTATACAAAGTCATACAAGAAAGCAAGCATGTATGGAAATACAAAAAACCTCCTATAGCCAAAGCAATCTTGAGAAAGAAGAATGGAACTGGAGGGATCAACCAGCCTGACTTCAGGCTCTACTACAAAGCCACAGTCATCAAGACATCATGGTACTGGCACAAAGATAGAAATATAGATGAATGGAACAAAACAGAAAGCCCAGAGATAAATCCACACACCTATGGTCACCTTATCTTCAACAAAGGAGGCAAGAATATACAATGGAGAAAAAACAATCTCTTTAACAAGTGGTGCTGAAAAAACTGGTCAATGACCTGTAAAAAAATGAAACTAGAACACTTTCTAACACCATACACAAAAATAAACTCAAAATGGATTAAAGATTATAAAAAAAAAAAAAAGAAAGCAAGCAGATGTAAACTTAAAACTGATCAAATATATTTCCTATTTCTTTTTTCCTACAAAGGAAAACCTCTTAGGTTGAGGTATATACTTTGCTTTTAACCAGAGTATTAACCAGTTAACAAGATTTAAAAGATATATTCAAGGACACAAAGTTGGTAACTGTTTTAGTAAATTAGTACTTGCATAGACAAGTGGTCTATACAGAGAAGTAAGAAAATGTATAAAGGTGGATATGCAGAGGTCTACATTTAATATTAACCAATAATAACCATTTATCTTTTCTGAAACCAGAGAATCACTATAATGAAACAGACTTTAAGAAGAGCAAAAAATAAAATGGTTGTGGAAAAGGGTACACAGCAATCAGAGAGGCAATGACTGACTGCATTAAAACACATTCTTCAACAGTAACTACAATCATAAAATGAATTTATCTCAAACATATAGTTTCTGCTCTTAAAAAGAGTGAGTTTTACTATTTTCAAATGTACAGAAGAATAATATACCAGCTCTTTCATAATTCAGGTGGAAAATATACTAAATATAGACCTGTTCATCAGTTCAGTCGCTCAGTCGTGTCCGACTCTGCAACCCCATGAATCGCAGCACACCAGGCTTCCCTGTCCATCACCAACTCCTAGAGCTTACCCAAACTCATGTCCATTGAGTAGGTGATGCCATCCAACCACCTCATCCTCTGTTGTTCCCTTCTCCTCCTGCCCTCAATCTTCCCCAGCATCAGGGTCTTTTCAAATGAGTCAGCTCTTCACGTCAGGTGGCCAAACTATTGGAGTTTCAGCTGCAACATCAGTCCTTCCAATGAACATTCAGAACTGGTTTCCTTTAGGATGGACTGGTTGGATCTCCTTACAGTCCAAGGG
>SJYX01022963.1:135677-176825 GCA_006410675.1 Oreotragus oreotragus
TTTATTTTCTTGGGCTCCAAAAATCACTGCAGACGGTGACTGCAGCCATGAAATTAAAAGACGCTTGCTCCTTAGAAGGAAAGCTATGACAAACCTGAAGAGAGTATTACAAAGCAAAGACATTACTTTGCCGACAAAGGTCAATATAGTCAAAGCCAGGGTTTTTCCAGTAGTCATGTACAGATGTGAGACTTGGACCATAAAGAAGGCTGATGCCAAAGAGTTGCTGCTTTTGAATTGTGGCCCCGGTGAAGACTTTTGAGAGTTCTTTGGACTGCAAGAAGATCAAATCAGTCAATCCTAAAGGAAATCAACCCTGAATATTCATTAGAAGGACTGATGCTTAAGTTTCTATACTTTGGCCACTTGATGCAAAGAGAAGATTCATTGGAAAAGACTGACGCTGGGGAGAGTTGAAGGCAAAAGGAGAAGCAGGTGGCAGAGGATAAGATGGTTGGATGGCATCACCAACTCAACGGCATGAATTTGAGCAAACTCAAGAGACGGTGAAGGAAAGTGGAGCCTGGCATGCTGCAGTCCATGGGCCGCAAAGAGGTGGACACAACTTAGCAACTGAAAAATAAACAATGGCTATGAAATTAGAGCAAATAAATTTTTATTTTTAAAAAGTATATTGTATTAAAAAAAAGTATGCTGTCAATACTACAGTAAGACAAAGCTTGTTTCAAAAATGACAGGGGCTGGGGGAGGAGGCTTTTTTAGAATAAAAAAAATTCAGTTATATAAAAGCTAAAGCTTAGGTAAGAAGTAATACCTGTTTATTTTTATATACTCCACCTTACATTTTCACTTGGTTTGACTTTCAACTCGAACTTTTTTCTCAATTGGCCTAAAGAATAAACCTGTCTATTCTGTTCCATGCTGTTATAAAAGTTAAAAATTATTTAACATGTTCTTCCAAATTAAAAGTCGAAAGAAAATTATACAGAGATTATTTCCAAATTCTTAGTAACCTTTATTTTTCACTAATGTAACCTATATCACCTCCAAAGTAGATTTAAAGGGGCCTGCAGTTGTATTAAGCAAGACTGGTTCTAACCCAACTACATACACACAAAAAAATTGATTCTCAAGGTTTTTTCATAAAAGACCTCAGTCATATTTTTACTCATTCTAACAGCAAACACAAAAGTGTACTTTCCCTTCTTAATGTCTTTTTATTACACAGATATAGGAAGAACAATTGCTTTGAAAAGAAAACAGAATTATCATAAACCAAAGACAGGGCTAACCAGACAAAAGTCAAATTTCTCCTAAATTTGATAGTTCATAAAAAGTTCAAATCTTTTAGAACTAAAGTTTCCAAGATCATTTTAAGAGCTTTAAAAAAGATGAACAAAACTAGATATAGATATTTAATTTCTTCATCAGCACCAAGTACTCACTGTCAATATCAATGTCTTGGTGATTACAATCTGAAATGTTCTGTAGACATTAGGTCTCCGAGGGCCTGTTACGATCTGACATGAATTTTATGACCACATACCTATTAAAGAGTAATAAGACATTTGCTTTCACACTTTTTGAAGCTTAGCAGAGATTAAAAAATAATGGTTTGAGGGACTTTCTCTGAAGTAAAGGTAAGCTTCAAGAAGACTATGAAAAGCAAATCTTCAAAGCTGGTTACATCAATTTAAGCAGACTGCTTAAATGCTGTCACTGTGTCAAAATTCTCGAATGCAAATCTTAATACATCCAAGAAGAGTTTTGGATGAAGGATCAACGACGGTAGTTATTAAGCTGATTTAAATGCAGACTGAAGTGGAAGACAAGTTTCACTGTTAAGTGGAATTTTTGGAAAACAAAACAAAAAGTGCCCTGCATCTCTAGGACGTGTGCACTTCAACAAGGAGAACCATCCCTGCTTGGCACTGTGTGTGGTGCCTTGCCCACACGTGCGGCCTCCGCCTCTCTTCTGTGAGAGAGGCAGGGGTGTCTCCAGGCCTCCACGGAGCAGTCCAAAGCCAGTCCTGCAGGAACCTCGGCCCTGAGCGCACTCCCTGCTGGGTGCTTACCTTTAGAGAACAAGGAGGATGACACAAAGTGACCAGGGCTCACAGCCCACACCTCCAAGAACACTGAAAAGACCTGCAGAGCCTTCCCGGTGCAGGAGGGACCTCTTTTTAATCTTCTGCTGGTGGAAGTTTAAGATTTTCCTGAAGAGAAGAGAAGAGTCAAATATTACACTGAGATCTTGCCATGTGATTAAAGTTTATCTAGAATACAAATGGTAGGCACTGAAGAAATAAATTAGATAAAATCAGGGATTTCCAAAAGCCATATTCTCTTCTTTCAGAAAAAGTATTTTCCCTAAAGAATATGACTTATCTTTAAACCCTAAACCTTAAGTGACTAGTTCAACTTCTTCCTCTGCACTGAACTAACAGTTGGGAGATGAGAAAAATACAGAAAAACTCTAGGTTGTCAAATTATCACAGTCGTAAATGCCATTAAAATACTTAGGAGAGCTAAACTCACTGAAAAGCAATGAGTTAAAAAGATCAAATAGAAATTTTGTCCTGCCTCTGTTTCTCTGATGACATGCGTTTCCTGACAATTAATAGAGACGTGGCCTTTGAGTTAAATGCCACATAATCATACATGGAGCAATCTACTAAATGTGGGCTCCTGGAGGAAAAGGATTTGGGGTGCTTTCACTTTTTTATACTGATTACCTATACAGTCTAAAATAGCTCCAGGCACAGAGTAAGTACTAAAAATAAAATTGGTAAGTAGAAAGAATATTAACCAATTAGCCAATATTCTCAAGGTCAAAAGTTACACAAATGAAACAATTAGAAGCCTACAAGTGTTCTAAGGAGTTTGAAACTGTATTATTTGAAAACAATATTAACACCACCAACATTTCTAAACACATATTAAATAACTTAAGGATATAATGCTTTAAAAATGTTGTATCTTAAAATATGAGGAAATGTTATAAATATATTATTTCAAGTCAAATTCCTGAAAAGGGGTGGAAATCACACACTGTACATTCACAGTACATTATGCAGTATCAATTGTAAGAATATTAATATAAGTGAAAGGAAACATGCCTTTTTAACACTTTAGTATTAATTAGTTTCCATCTTTTGAAGAGGTCTACATAAACCAAGTGATAATACAGTTATCTATCAATATATGCATAACTATGCTTAAGTAAATCATTAGCATAATTTTAAAATGAAATCAGAAGATGCCATTCTATCAGTATGATTTTCATACATATTTCAAGTCAATGTTTTATGTTTTAATCTCAAAAAAAACCCCCAAAATTTAAACAGGAAATGCTGAGTACTATTCATTTATTTGCTTTCCTGTCACTTACAGACTATTACTAAGAACACAGATTGATTTCCTTTAAGTAGTTTTACAACTCTTCCCAAATTTGATAAATTAGGGAGAAAAAGAAAATGCTGAAATCAGTAACAGATACAACAATCATATTGATAAAGAACTAAATACGTATGTGTTGTATATGTTTTTTAATTAAAATGCAAGGCTTGTATACCCATGGCTGATTCAGGTTGACATATGACAGAAATCCACACCATATTGTAAAGCAACTACCCTCCACTCAAAAAAAAATGCAAGGCTACTAGAAGAACAAACTATTACAAAATATGTGATTTCATTTGACCCCAAATTCTGCATCTGCAGAACTGGCCCTCCAAATACACTGGACGGTGCCCATAGGGCCTTTCACCTCAGGGCACAGGCAACTGTTAAACACACAGCCAAAACACAATAAGAAAACAGGCAGTAAATCCAGGACTGATGATTACCAATCATGCCTCGATTATAGCAGTAAAGAGCTTTCCCTATTTCACAAAGAATTCAATTTAATATCTTTCATCAGGGCATCAGGATTAAAGGTGAAAAAAGGAAGAAATTTTAAAACAAAACTTTAGAAATTCACTGAATTTAGAACAATATTTCTTATCTGGACATGTTGCGAAACCTTTGAAACTAATTTTGGGGAGAGGAGTGAACACAGTTACAAAGAACTAATGAGCTTAAAGGGGGTAAAGGAAAACAAAGTTGGAAATTCTGCTGAAAGAAAAAGATGCCACTACTTGGTTGAATCCCAGGCCCAGGAGGGTCAAGAGAGGACATAAGTTCCCCAGACAGAGGCCCTGACTGGAAGCTTCTCTAAAATCCTGGTTCCCATTAGAGGGTGATGGATCCTTTGCCACATCTCCGAAGGCAGGAGGAATGAAGTTTAAGTTTACCACATTTGGAAATTTAGTGTTCAGAGTTTAATTTGACTTGCAAGTACAGATTATTAAGGTACGGTACAAGTGACTTAGCTTCTTACACAGCTGTCATAAGCAATCTGCTTTCTCTTTTTCATCCTGACTAACGTTTCCCATAGCTCATAGCTATTCCTCAGCTCAGACCACAGGGGGATTCTCCAGGCAGCTTCCTCAGTGAGGTAAGACAGGTGATGCGCTCAGATGACACAGAAGTTATCACACGGCTATAAAAGGCTCTAGGCAAGTGCTGAGGCTGAGAGGAAGCAGGCAGTCAGGGATAGCAGGCCCATCGCCAGCCCACTGCCTGCACTCTACGGGGTGCTGATCTGGGTTACAACAGCAGCGTCTTCCGATACTGTTCCTTATCCTTTTTTACTGACTCGCATTTCCAGTTCTAACTCACTTGTGCCCTTCAAAACTGCCTGATCAGTTAAGTTGTTAAGGACTTGTTCCTGTATATTCCTCCCATCGGTTCTCTCCACAGCACGTTTTGTAATAGTTGATTTCTGTATCTGCTCTGTCCAAATGTAAGCATTAGCCACACAGAGTTACTGAGTACCCAAAATGTACCAGTGTGACTGAGGTACTGAAGTTTTAATTTTTACTTAATGTAAATTAATTTGTATTTAAACTGCCACATAGGGCTGGTAGCTACCATACTGAACAGCAGAAGTGTGGAGTGCTACCATTATTTTTACTTGATTTTCTAATTAGCATTTAAAAAATCACTCATTTCCTTCATATCCAGCACAGATATTTTAACTGTGGATACCACTTTACATACCTACATGCAAGTATATACACACACGTGTAACCATAACTTACACCTAACATTTCTCCACATTTCTAGAACCGCAATGCCCAATACTGTAGCCACATGAGTATTTAAATTTAAGTGCTGTTAAATAAAATTAAAAATTCAGTTCCTAAGGTGCATCAGCCACATTTCACATGCTCAGTAGCCATGTGGGTGGCTAGTGGCTATGATATTAGTGTAAATCATAGGATATTTTCATCAAAGCAAAAAGTTCTCTTGGACAGTTGTTCTAGAGTCTTCAAAACTTATTAAAGACAATATTTTACAGTGATGTTCTATAATTAGTCTCTACATACATGATTTATAATTAGCACAATATTTATTTCTAAACCCCAAGTGAAATATTTAAACACTACTGGGATTCTGAGTATACATGCCTGAATCACTCCCCAAGAGTTTGGCGTTACCGCTTATCTTGCCAGATGAGAATTAAGAAAATTTAGCCCTTTTAATACAATGAAAAATCTATATTTCTAAGTCATAATCTGTATTTTTTTGTTAAGTGCACAGGTAAATATTCTTCCTCATATTACTCTTCTTTATTCTCATAATCTGTCATACTTTTTCTCATTTGTATGTTAGGATCTTGAAGTCTAAATTTGCATATTCTGCAATAATATGAGACTGTCATACTGTTATCACTTCCTCTGTAACTTCTGTTTCAGATATTTTCCACAATTTTCAGTGATCCTTTTAATTATAATATTTTTATCTGCCAAACATTTTTAATATTCAGGGGTATACTTTACCTTGGTGAGTTCTACTAATGATTCATATATGAGATGTAAAAGCATTTCCCATGCTACTTAAAAAAAAAATTTCTCTGGTGGTATAAAGTATGGATGAATGCCTTTTCTTGTCTTACCCCTTTTGCAGTTATACCATTACCTAATACCACTGAATGAATATCCTTTAAGTGGCCTCTCCTATAATGAAAAATAGTTAAGTTGTTGTAAGTACATGGGACTAAATTTGGATTCCTTATAACATTACTGTAATCCATGTTTTACAAGACAGAAAAAATACTTTTCAGACTCCCTCTAACAAAGGCAACTGGATTAGTTTAGTAAAGAGTAAAAGCAGGGCAAGGATGTGGGGAGTAATGTTTTGCCCAAAGATTAAGATAAAATTTGCTGATTACAGCACCAACTCGAGTCTCTAAACTCACTGAATGCTACATTAAAAAAAAAAAAAAANATAATATGTAGAGTCTATCATGCTAAATGCAGGGCTGGACGAACCACAGGCTGGAATCAAGATTGCTGGGAGAAATATCAACCACCTCAGATATGCAGATGATACCACACTAATGGCAGAAAGTGAAGAGGAACTAAAGAGCCTCTTGATGAGGGTGAAAGAGGAGAGTGAAAAAGCTGCCTTAAAACTCAACATTCAAGAAACTAAGATCATGGCATCTGGTCCCATCACTTCATGGCAAACAGAATGGGAAAAGGTAGAAACGGTGACAGACTTTATTTTCTTGGGCTCCAAAAATCACTGCAGATGGTGACTGCAGCCATGAAATTAAAAGACGCTTGCTCCTTAGAAGGAAAGCTATGACAAACCTGAAGAGAGTATTACAAAGCAGAGACATTACTTTGCCGACAAAGGTCAATATAGTCAAAGCCAGGGTTTTTCCAGTAGTCATGTACAGATGTGAGACTTGGACCATAAAGAAGGCTGATGCCAAAGAGTTGCTGCTTTTGAATTGTGGCCCCGGTGAAGACTTTTGAGAGTTCTTTGGACTGCAAGAAGATCAAATCAGTCAATCCTAAAGGAAATCAACCCTGAATATTCATTAGAAGGACTGATGCTTAAGTTTCTATACTTTGGCCACTTGATGCAAAGAGAAGATTCATTGGAAAAGACTGACGCTGGGGAGAGTTGAAGGCAAAAGGAGAAGCAGGTGGCAGAGGATAAGATGGTTGGATGGCATCACCAACTCAACGGCATGAATTTGAGCAAACTCAAGAGACAGTGAAGGAAAGTGGAGCCTGGCATGCTGCAGTCCATGGGCCGCAAAGAGGTGGACACAACTTAGCAACTGAAAAATAAACAATGGCTATGAAATTAGAGCAAATAAATTTTTATTTTTAAAAAGTATATTGTATTAAAAAAAAGTATGCTGTCAATACTACAGTAAGACAAAGCTTGTTTCAAAAATGACAGGGGCTGGGGGAGGAGGCTTTTTTAGAATAAAAAAAATTCAGTTATATAAAAGCTAAAGCTTAGGTAAGAAGTAATACCTGTTTATTTTTATATACTCCACCTTACATTTTCACTTGGTTTGACTTTCAACTCGAACTTTTTTCTCAATTGGCCTAAAGAATAAACCTGTCTATTCTGTTCCATGCTGTTATAAAAGTTAAAAATTATTTAACATGTTCTTCCAAATTAAAAGTCGAAAGAAAATTATACAGAGATTATTTCCAAATTCTTAGTAACCTTTATTTTTCACTAATGTAACCTATATCACCTCCAAAGTAGATTTAAAGGGGCCTGCAGTTGTATTAAGCAAGACTGGTTCTAACCCAACTACATACACACAAAAAAATTGATTCTCAAGGTTTTTTCATAAAAGACCTCAGTCATATTTTTACTCATTCTAACAGCAAACACAAAAGTGTACTTTCCCTTCTTAATGTCTTTTTATTACACAGATATAGGAAGAACAATTGCTTTGAAAAGAAAACAGAATTATCATAAACCAAAGACAGGGCTAACCAGACAAAAGTCAAATTTCTCCTAAATTTGATAGTTCATAAAAAGTTCAAATCTTTTAGAACTAAAGTTTCCAAGATCATTTTAAGAGCTTTAAAAAAGATGAACAAAACTAGATATAGATATTTAATTTCTTCATCAGCACCAAGTACTCACTGTCAATATCAATGTCTTGGTGATTACAATCTGAAATGTTCTGTAGACATTAGGTCTCCGAGGGCCTGTTACGATCTGACATGAATTTTATGACCACATACCTATTAAAGAGTAATAAGACATTTGCTTTCACACTTTTTGAAGCTTAGCAGAGATTAAAAAATAATGGTTTGAGGGACTTTCTCTGAAGTAAAGGTAAGCTTCAAGAAGACTATGAAAAGCAAATCTTCAAAGCTGGTTACATCAATTTAAGCAGACTGCTTAAATGCTGTCACTGTGTCAAAATTCTCGAATGCAAATCTTAATACATCCAAGAAGAGTTTTGGATGAAGGATCAACGACGGTAGTTATTAAGCTGATTTAAATGCAGACTGAAGTGGAAGACAAGTTTCACTGTTAAGTGGAATTTTTGGAAAACAAAACAAAAAGTGCCCTGCATCTCTAGGACGTGTGCACTTCAACAAGGAGAACCATCCCTGCTTGGCACTGTGTGTGGTGCCTTGCCCACACGTGTGGCCTCCGCCTCTCTTCTGTGAGAGAGGCAGGGGTGTCTCCAGGCCTCCACGGAGCAGTCCAAAGCCAGTCCTGCAGGAGCCTCGGCCCTGAGCGCACTCCCTGCTGGGTGCTTACCTTTAGAGAACAAGGAGGATGACACAAAGTGACCAGGGCTCACAGCCCACACCTCCAAGAACACTGAAAAGACCTGCAGAGCCTTCCCGGTGCAGGAGGGACCTCTTTTTAATCTTCTGCTGGTGGAAGTTTAAGATTTTCCTGAAGAGAAGAGAAGAGTCAAATATTACACTGAGATCTTGCCATGTGATTAAAGTTTATCTAGAATACAAATGGTAGGCACTGAAGAAATAAATTAGATAAAATCAGGGATTTCCAAAAGCCATATTCTCTTCTTTCAGAAAAAGTATTTTCCCTAAAGAATATGACTTATCTTTAAACCCTAAACCTTAAGTGACTAGTTCAACTTCTTCCTCTGCACTGAACTAACAGTTGGGAGATGAGAAAAATACAGAAAAACTCTAGGTTGTCAAATTATCACAGTCGTAAATGCCATTAAAATACTTAGGAGAGCTAAACTCACTGAAAAGCAATGAGTTAAAAAGATCAAATAGAAATTTTGTCCTGCCTCTGTTTCTCTGATGACATGCGTTTCCTGACAATTAATAGAGACGTGGCCTTTGAGTTAAATGCCACATAATCATACATGGAGCAATCTACTAAATGTGGGCTCCTGGAGGAAAAGGATTTGGGGTGCTTTCACTTTTTTATACTGATTACCTATACAGTCTAAAATAGCTCCAGGCACAGAGTAAGTACTAAAAATAAAATTGGTAAGTAGAAAGAATATTAACCAATTAGCCAATATTCTCAAGGTCAAAAGTTACACAAATGAAACAATTAGAAGCCTACAAGTGTTCTAAGGAGTTTGAAACTGTATTATTTGAAAACAATATTAACACCACCAACATTTCTAAACACATATTAAATAACTTAAGGATATAATGCTTTAAAAATGTTGTATCTTAAAATATGAGGAAATATTATAAATATATTATTCCAAGTCAAATTCCTGAAAAGGGGTGGAAATCACACACTGTACATTCACAGTACATTATGCAGTATCAATTGTAAGAATATTAATATAAGTGAAAGGAAACATGCCTTTTTAATACTTTAGTATTAATTAGTTTCCATCTTTTGAAGAGGTCTACATAAACCAAGTGATAATACAGTTATCTATCAATATATGCATAACTATGCTTAAGTAAATCATTAGCATAATTTTAAAATGAAATCAGAAGATGCCATTCTATCAGTATGATTTTCATACATATTTCAAGTCAATGTTTTATGTTTTAATCTCAAAAAAAAAACCCAAAATTTAAACAGGAAATGCTGAGTACTATTCATTTATTTGCTTTCCTGTCACTTACAGACTATTACTAAGAACACAGATTGATTTCCTTTAAGTAGTTTTACAACTCTTCCCAAATTTGATAAATTAGGGAGAAAAAGAAAATGCTGAAATCAGTAACAGATACAACAATCATATTGATAAAGAACTAAATACGTATGTGTTGTATATGTTTTTTAATTAAAATGCAAGGCTTGTATACCCATGGCTGATTCAGGTTGACATATGACAGAAATCCACACCATATTGTAAAGCAACTACCCTCCACTCAAAAAAAAATGCAAGGCTACTAGAAGAACAAACTATTACAAAATATGTGATTTCATTTGACCCCAAATTCTGCATCTGCAGAACTGGCCCTCCAAATACACTGGACGGTGCCCATAGGGCCTTTCACCTCAGGGCACAGGCAACTGTTAAACACACAGCCAAAACACAATAAGAAAACAGGCAGTAAATCCAGGACTGATGATTACCAATCATGCCTCGATTATAGCAGTAAAGAGCTTTCCCTATTTCACAAAGAATTCAATTTAATATCTTTCATCAGGGCATCAGGATTAAAGGTGAAAAAAGGAAGAAATTTTAAAACAAAACTTTAGAAATTCACTGAATTTAGAACAATATTTCTTATCTGGACATGTTGCGAAACCTTTGAAACTAATTTTGGGGAGAGGAGTGAACACAGTTACAAAGAACTAATGAGCTTAAAGGGGGTAAAGGAAAACAAAGTTGGAAATTCTGCTGAAAGAAAAAGATGCCACTACTTGGTTGAATCCCAGGCCCAGGAGGGTCAAGAGAGGACATAAGTTCCCCAGACAGAGGCCCTGACTGGAAGCTTCTCTAAAATCCTGGTTCCCATTAGAGGGTGATGGATCCTTTGCCACATCTCCGAAGGCAGGAGGAATGAAGTTTAAGTTTACCACATTTGGAAATTTAGTGTTCAGAGTTTAATTTGACTTGCAAGTACAGATTATTAAGGTACGGTACAAGTGACTTAGCTTCTTACACAGCTGTCATAAGCAATCTGCTTTCTCTTTTTCATCCTGACTAACGTTTCCCATAGCTCATAGCTATTCCTCAGCTCAGACCACAGGGGGATTCTCCAGGCAGCTTCCTCAGTGAGGTAAGACAGGTGATGCGCTCAGATGACACAGAAGTTATCACACGGCTATAAAAGGCTCTAGGCAAGTGCTGAGGCTGAGAGGAAGCAGGCAGTCAGGGATAGCAGGCCCATCGCCAGCCCACTGCCTGCACTCTACGGGGTGCTGATCTGGGTTACAACAGCAGCGTCTTCCGATACTGTTCCTTATCCTTTTTTACTGACTCGCATTTCCAGTTCTAACTCACTTGTGCCCTTCAAAACTGCCTGATCAGTTAAGTTGTTAAGGACTTGTTCCTGTATATTCCTCCCATCGGTTCTCTCCACAGCACGTTTTGTAATAGTTGATTTCTGTATCTGCTCTGTCCAAATGTAAGCATTAGCCACACAGAGTTACTGAGTACCCAAAATGTACCAGTGTGACTGAGGTACTGAAGTTTTAATTTTTACTTAATGTAAATTAATTTGTATTTAAACTGCCACATAGGGCTGGTAGCTACCATACTGAACAGCAGAAGTGTGGAGTGCTACCATTATTTTTACTTGATTTTCTAATTAGCATTTAAAAAATCACTCATTTCCTTCATATCCAGCACAGATATTTTAACTGTGGATACCACTTTACATACCTACATGCAAGTATATACACACACGTGTAACCATAACTTACACCTAACATTTCTCCACATTTCTAGAACCGCAATGCCCAATACTGTAGCCACATGAGTATTTAAATTTAAGTGCTGTTAAATAAAATTAAAAATTCAGTTCCTAAGGTGCATCAGCCACATTTCACATGCTCAGTAGCCATGTGGGTGGCTAGTGGCTATGATATTAGTGTAAATCATAGGATATTTTCATCAAAGCAAAAAGTTCTCTTGGACAGTTGTTCTAGAGTCTTCAAAACTTATTAAAGACAATATTTTACAGTGATGTTCTATAATTAGTCTCTACATACATGATTTATAATTAGCACAATATTTATTTCTAAACCCCAAGTGAAATATTTAAACACTACTGGGATTCTGAGTATACATGCCTGAATCACTCCCCAAGAGTTTGGCGTTACCGCTTATCTTGCCAGATGAGAATTAAGAAAATTTAGCCCTTTTAATACAATGAAAAATCTATATTTCTAAGTCATAATCTGTATTTTTTTGTTAAGTGCACAGGTAAATATTCTTCCTCATATTACTCTTCTTTATTCTCATAATCTGTCATACTTTTTCTCATTTGTATGTTAGGATCTTGAAGTCTAAATTTGCATATTCTGCAATAATATGAGACTGTCATACTGTTATCACTTCCTCTGTAACTTCTGTTTCAGATATTTTCCACAATTTTCAGTGATCCTTTTAATTATAATATTTTTATCTGCCAAACATTTTTAATATTCAGGGGTATACTTTACCTTGGTGAGTTCTACTAATGATTCATATATGAGATGTAAAAGCATTTCCCATGCTACTTAAAAAAAAAATTTCTCTGGTGGTATAAAGTATGGATGAATGCCTTTTCTTGTCTTACCCCTTTTGCAGTTATACCATTATCTAATACCACTGAATGAATATCCTTTAAGTGGCCTCTCCTATAATGAAAAATAGTTAAGTTGTTGTAAGTACATGGGACTAAATTTGGATTCCTTATAACATTACTGTAATCCATGTTTTACAAGACAGAAAAAATACTTTTCAGACTCCCTCTAACAAAGGCAACTGGATTAGTTTAGTAAAGAGTAAAAGCAGGGCAAGGATGTGGGGAGTAATGTTTTGCCCAAAGATTAAGATAAAATTTGCTGATTACAGCACCAACTCGAGTCTCTAAACTCACTGAATGCTACTTTAAAAAAAAAAAAAAACTAGTAGAAGGGGCTGATTTTCCATCTGTATTGACACTGGCAAAGAAATCACAGTGGCCGCAGAGGCAAGAAAGCTGAGGTCGTGAGGGACGGGGATTTGCAGAGGTCACAGGATGAAGGGCATTTCTCTCAATTCTCACTGACCAAGAAGTCAGGGGCTCAAGGAAAACTTCTGTCCAAATCTGCAAGCGGCAGAGAATTATATTCTACTATCTGAGTTACACGCCTGTTCCAGCATTATTACCACTGATGTTTTTAACGTTTCCCAGTATGTAGTAGAATAAGACTTACCCTCACTGTTGAATCACCACCAAATAAGGTAAGTCACTAGAAAATCTGAAAGTCAGAAGTAAACTGAGAAATCTATTAATTGCTTATAGTGAAATAATTTGCCAACAATTCTCAAGATTAAGAAATAGTTTCTCTTCATTTATTTAAATCTTAAAGAGGCTTTCAAATGTTTTAAGTTTCTTTCGAAAGGTCTAACATCTTTCTCAAATTTATTGGTAAGTATTATGTTTTGTTTGTTACAATTCTGAGTGGGGTCTTTTTCCAGTTGGTATAAAGATACAGTATATCCAGAACTTTATTTTTCCTGTTTATAAAAATGGCTTTAAAGCTGACTGCCATAGGTTTTCTTAATCAGTCATGTCATCTAAAAGTGAAATATTTTTCTTATTTTGTTAACAATATTAAATGAAGTTACTGGTGGTTGTTAAATAAACTAATACTAAAAATAACAGTTTTGCTCCTGAATTTAAGTTTATAAATCTGGCAATATTAGATCATCCCTTATATGCTACCCACCTATATAGTACTACTCTGCTCTGTGATACTGTTTGGCTTGCTGAAGTTCAACTAATCACTCATGACTCAGCAAAGAGAAACATATTTGACCAAGTAGAACTTGGAAGAAAAGGGTCCCACTTCCTAAATGATCAATACTGTATATGCTAACTACATAAAGTTGCCCTAATACTGACACTGTTTTTAAAAATCAAGTAAGAAGTATCTTTACTCTGTAAATATCCTGTAATTACATAGTCACTTCAGTGCTATGTAATCTTCATATCTAAAGTTACTCTTGGATAGTAAACTAGATATTTAAGAGATGATATTAAGAGCACTGGGTTTATTTCTAGGATGAACTATTTCAGAGAAATAAAAAGTCACAGTTTACAAGGGAAAATTCTTAGAAGAATTTCTAGTAATAAATGTGGATGGTGTAACAGATTAAAATATTTGTTATCCTGCAAACCCTAATGATAGAATTGATTCAGAAACAACTGGCAACAGATTAAACCACAAGAGGAAAGGGGGAAAGGCTCCATGGAGAGACTGGGCTGTTAGCACTGACCATTTCTAGCACTGCGAAGACTGTGCCAAGCAGACACCACATGTTCCGTGACGTGGTTCAGCATAAAGGCACAGCTTCATGTACGAGGTATTCCTGTCCACCCCACCTAAACCCTAAAATCAAAGCTTGACCTGGATCTAACCGAGTCTTTTGAGCTAACTTCTAATTTGCAGGAAATGTAGATGTCAATGGAATATATTAACTGGGAAGCCACCAGAAATATCCAGAATATGGGCTATTCTATGGGACAACTTCCCCAGCTTCTTTAATGAGTCAAGAACAGGAAGGAAAGAGAGATGAAGAGAGGAAGGGAAGGAGGAAGGGAGAGGCAAGGGGGAAGGGAAGTAGGCAGTGAGGAAGAAAAGACTTCAACTATGCAACCGTCCTAACAACGTAACACGACAAGGATTTTGTGTGGCTTCTGAACAAGCAGCCCAAATACCGTGCGACAATTTGAATCAAAAGCGTAGGGGACTGAATAGGGAGATAGCATCAGCTGATACAAGTAAGTTTTGTTAATTTTGTTTGATGTGTTAGAGGTATTGTAGTTATATTAAAAAGTCTTTCTTTCCCTCCTGTATAGCACAGGAACTATATTCAGTATCTGTTGGAAGAGAATATGAAAAAGAATGTGTGTGTGTGCATTTATAGGGGTAACTGAATCACTTTGCTGTATGACAGAAACTACCACAACATTGTAAGTCAACTATACGCCAATCAAATAAGCTTTTAAAAAGTCCTTTTTTTAAATAAAAGAGTTGACTACTAAAGAAGGTGGGAGTAAAAAGGACTTGAGGTCTGGGATCTTTAAAAGAGTTGAGAGAACAGAAGGAGGTAGATGAAGCAGCTGTGGCTGTTAAACCTGGGCCACAGATGCAGGGAGTTTATTGCACTCGTCTCTGTCCCTTTACACATTCGAAATCTTTCATGATTGCAGAAGCCCAGGCCCCCAGAATATCACCTATTAAGCCAAATACAGTCTAAGTAAAAACAGAACTATTGTCTACTGCCTTGCCACACATCAAACATGCTCACCCTGTACAAAGCAAGGCTGCAAAAGACAGCACAGACCGCCCTGTGGTTGGCACGGATGTACCCACACTGTAAGACAGTCATTTAAAAATTAAATTTGACTTGCATATATTGTTACTGCGTATATGTGTATATGCAAGGAAAAATTGTAAATTCTAGTCCAATGATACTCTAGGAAACAAAATATCAGAGAAACAGAAAAATCTGTACCCCTAACAAACAAATATAAGATATTATGGTTTGTCAGGTACACTGAACCAATGCAAAGGAAAGTACTTTGACATTATACCTCTTTCATATCTCAATAAACTCATGCTGCCTTCTGATTTTAATGGTATATATTACACTTGGGTTTGCATTTTCAAAACTATTCCTGATTCAAATTACCCCTCCTTTAACCAACTGATATTCTTTTCTCTGAATGAGGTTGACTGGTCTCAGCTAAGTGACAGGAGGTTGTGTGTTACAGCCTCACTGTGCAAAATATACAACAGCATAATATTTTATTCACAGCAGGTACTCAAGTATTCAAGTGAAAGATTTTAACACTCACACAGGTATTTGGATTTATATGTTCCTCAAACATTTAAATGAACCTCTAAGGGTAAAGTATGTGGCAGAGATACCCTGAAACGTGACCCTCATATGCTCCAGCACATCACCACCACCACGGAACCACAGTCATCATTTATCTGTCCCCACATAAAGTGTCCCTACAGCATAAGAGAGAACTGTCTACTTGTCTTATTTTCACAGTAATTAGAGATGTTATCTTTTAAAAATTCTTGGTTTTGCTTAGTGATGGACAGGACTTTTTCCAACATGGTAACACAGTAAGCAAATCCTCACAAATTTTGTTAGTTTTATATTCTTATAAACTTAAGACTTCTTTCATATGACTGCATGTTAGTACTTCCTCCAAATAACTTGTAAATTTAAATGCTATCCTTGTCCAAAAAATGTTTGCTTTTAATGCCTTGTTATATTTTAACATTTAAAATGCAGCAGGAGTTCTTAATGTGCGCAAAGTCACTTCAGTCATGTCTGACTGTGTGACCCTATGGACTGTAGCTGGCCAGGCTCCTCTCTCCATGGGATTCTCCAGGCAAGAATACTGGAGTGGGTTGCCATGCCCTCCTCCAAAGGACCTTCCTGACCCAGGGTTTGAACCTGAGTCTCTTCTGTCTCCTGCATTGGTAGGCAGGTTCTTTACCACTGGCACCACCTGTGAAGCCTATTCTTCTAATTATGACTACAATCTCATCTGTAGATGAGGTCAATAGACATACAAACCAACTTCCTACGTTCACTTGGCTGGGAACACATTGGGGCCCAGATGCCTGCCACACACTAAGGCAGAGCTGGGCAGTGCAGGGGACCTTTAACTAGCAGCTTCTGGCCACTCCACTACGCTTTAGCATGAGTAGGTAGTATTTACAGGATTCAGTGAAATCATATGGTAAAGTGTATACATACAAGCACAAACCATGCTTGCTTATGTCTTCTCCCTTCAAAGGCTATATACTCTACTTGAATCAGTAAGTTTTTCTGGAAACTCAGGACACTGTTTACATAACTAGAAAACCGTATACTGTTGTAAAGGGCAGAGTTGCTATGAACTACTATAATTATTTAACACTGGCTTATAAAACACTAGTTTAAAGGTGTAAAAAAATAACTTGGTACCTTCCAGAAATGTTTACTGGAAAAAAATTTTTAATCATATGGCAAGGAAATCAGTTTGAAATTGGGTAGACTAAAGCAATTTTACATTTCCCTTGTGAAGTTATAGAATAGTACATAATTTATATGGGAATATTTGAAAAGCCCTGAAATAGTATATGTAAAAATCAATAATGTATTTTTACTTGATGGTATCATGTAAAATGCCATGTAGAACAGAAATCTTTACTCAGCATATAAAATAAAAAGCTTAAATGAATTCTTAGCTTTTCATTTCAATTTAGGGCAATAATATGGAATGGATATATACATATTGTGTGTATATATGCATACACACATGCATGCATGCACATGCATACACGTATATATATATATATATATATATATCACATACACATAAAGTGAGGAGACTTGAGATCTGAGATAGCCTCAATTAGAGTAGTTCATATATCTGCAATCCCTCCACGTATTAGTCGCAGAGCAGGAGCTAGGTCTCAGATCTTCGGCTTGACGTCTAAGTGTTCTTTACATGGTTTTAGTCTTCCTAAGCCCTAAGCACGGTGACAGCAGAATTCTTCTGGCTATCATGACGCTACTGTCAGCAAGTGCTAGACAGCTTAGTAAGTGTTCAGTAACTTACCAAGTTGACTAATTCTATCCAACTGATTAGGGTCATGGGAAATGATATTTCCAGCGTTGAAATGATTCTCCCTTACTGAGACCTTACAGTGGAAGAAGTAATTCTATACTGTAAGCAAAAGTAAGGACACTAGATTGTAAAATACCTATCTTAAATTTAATTCAAATATTTCATCTGAAAATCATTAAAGTTCTTGCACTTATTGTGAATTAAATTGAATTAATCTACAAATACAAAAATTTTCTTTGTACACAGAAGGGTTTAAGGCTGCAAGCTTATAAGTCTCAGTTAATAGTCAAACCCAACCGATTTGGTTCTAGAGCCCAACCTCTTAATCACGACAACTCAGAGATGTAAAACTGCTTTGTATAATTTTATTAAGTGATCATACAGGATAGGCTTTATGAGCTCTGCTGATATTACATTTCTTGGTACCTTAGAAACTTCAAGTTTCCTTATTTTAAGTAAGCTATACAAAAGCCAAGAATGTATAAGTCCCTACTAATTTCTAAGACGCATTCTCAAAGAGTTTCTGTTCAATTTTTATGTAAAAATGAATAACCTCATTTCACAAGGATAATAAACTGAATAATGAATTCAGTTCATTATAGATCAATTCTCAAGGTATCCTTAAGAAAGGATGCTTAAAAAAAAGTCACAACTTTACTGTAATAATTACTAGGTTAATGTCTACCCTCCCTGACAGACTCTAACCTGAAGGTGACATCAGTCGTATTTATGACCACACCCCCCATGCCTAGCGTAGTGCTTGACACATACAGCAGACTGTCAATAAGAATTTACAGAATGAATGAATGGGATATACTCTTTCATCTGTTATATTTATTTAGTAAAGATCCCTAGCATGTGTGTGCTAAGTCGCTTCAGTTGTGTCCAACTTTTTGTGTCCTTACTGACCGTAGCCTGCCTAGTTTCTCCCCTGTCCATGGGATTCTCTAGGTAAGAATACTGGAGAGAGTTGCCATGCCCTCCTCCAGGCAATTGCCTGACCCAGGGATCCAACCTGTGTCTCCTCCACTGGCAGGGGGGTTCTTTATCACTAGCACCACCTGGGGAGCCCAAAGATCCCTAGTAGCAGCAACTAAATAGTGCTTGTAACATTTATTTTACATAAGTCAATACATTTTTATCATTATTTAATATATTAATTTTTAAGATGTCACAATTTTTCTTCAAATGATCCTTGTGATTTTTATCAGCAAGAATTCCTTCTTTATAAACTTCTGTCTTAGGTTCTTAAAAGAATGGATCTTGAAAGGTACTCATTTTCCACATTTAAAAGCTCTTCCGTGTATGAACTGAAAATGATTTTTTTCTTCCCACCATTATAAACAATAACTTTTTATTAAAATTTACCTTTCTCAAACTTCCAATTCCACACCATTGCTAATCATCATTTATTCTGATAGTGGTAGCCCCCGAACTTCTTTTAGAAGCCACTGTATCACAACATACCAAGCAGATACTGATTGGCTAAACTGAAAAGTTACAGTTATGTCCATCATAAAAATGATGACTATTAGACTTTTGTTTGCTTAGAAACAAGAGTCATTTTTCATTCATTTTAGTAAAAGAAAGGCTATGTGTCCCCTTCCATCTGTGATGTTTATGTAAGTATGTGGTTAAACATCTTTATGTGGCTAAATGCCCAATTCTCCACCTGCCCATGGACCACTCGAAGCTAAATGCATAGAACCTAAAAGAGCCATCACAGAAATGTGATGTCATGAAAACTGCAAGGCCTGCTGCCCACACAGGATCGTTTTCCTCTAGACACTCCTCCTGGGAGGATAGGAATGACATCTTTCTCCCAGCAGTGACAAACTGCCTTAACAGCTGAGCTAAGATCTTCAAATCAGAATACTTGAAAGGGAGGCTGGAGTCCTTCTTCTGAGTGTACCCAGGAAAAAATTATAGCAGAAGTCACTGCAGGGACTGAAGTCAACATCACAATCTTGAGGAGGAAATTAACAACAGACTTACTTACTCTGGATTTTTGCCACTTGAAAAATAGTTGTAGTTATTTAATTTTTAAAATAGCTTATATATTTTAGTAGTAAATTAGGGGAAAGAACATGTCTAATCTAAAAGTAAACCTTTCTGATTTTAGGTTCTTAACTAGATTGCATGCTCTGATTCAATCTGCTTTCATATTGTCAGCTGAATAAAGAAAAGTGAGTCTTCAATGGGTTGTTTTTTAATGTTGACAGATCTAACTTAGAAACAAACTAACTTTATCATTTTTCAAACATCACTTCCCTTAAACAAGATTCACTGTGTCCTACAGAAAAAGTGTAAACGTTTAGTCACCCAAATAGTCTATCATATATATTTTCAAAAATGTAATAAAATATGCATATTTCAGAATAAGCTATAAAAGAAACAAATTTTACAGTTATTTCTTTCAAAAAGGGATAAAGGTTGATTAAGGAAATCATACTATCATTAAAAAAGTCTCTACATAACAACTCAATGATATAAAGCAAGTGATAAATAAATCCCTGTGCTGGCCTGACACTAGAATGGAATAGTTGCTAAGGAGAGGACAGTGGTTAGTTCATGGATGACATCTATTTTAATAATCTTAAATTCAGCTGAAGAAATCAGGGCCATCATTCACTGCATTCAATCTTAAAATGTAAGAATTCTCTCCAGAAAATGAAATTCTTATAAGAACATGACTTTAGTAAGGCTTTGCTGCAAATTCTTAAAAACATCTAAGAAAACAGAATAGCAGCAGAAAAAAATTTCCGTGTTTAGAATTCAGTCTTTCTGCATGTTTCAATTAGAAGATATTCATTTAATAAATGATACATATTGGAAGTTCAGAAGACAAGTCATCAGTTACCTTAGTAAATAAATAAGAGATCCCTGTTTTCCCGCTTTCCTCACACACCTGCTTATGCCTTTCCAAAGTATTGGTTTCAGTTGCAATTTTATCTACACTGTAATCACCATCTACACTGCATGTTTAAGGGCAGTTCGGAAGCACCTCTGTTTTGAACGGTACCATCTTCCTTTCGGCACTCGGCTGCACGGATGGCCCAGAGCAGACTATCCACAGACCAAGTGCAGGGAGGACAGATGCCGCCATCCAGGGCGCTAGGCTCGCTGTCAGCATGAGAATGTTCATATGGTGACAGATGCTGTGTGAGGCGCTTGTCACACGTGCTGGTCCTGACATGTTTGTTATTAAGCTCTAGAAAATACGGTCACATTCAACTAACATCATTTTGACACCTCTAATTGCAAAAGAAAAATTACCCAAACTATGTCAATCTCAAAAATTGTAAGTCTGACACAGAATCACAATCTATTATTAATATCTGGCCTTCATCACACTGTCCAGTTATCACAAAGCTACTATGTCCACAGAGACACTCAAGTAAGCTCTGATAAACACTGATTTTGGATTTCAACCTTTATAATTTACTAATTCCACTCCTGTCCAAAGTTACTATAATGAATCATGGATCTGACAGGACACAAATATTCAAATAAAGGGGTATACAGGAGCCAAACACAAGGAGGATAAAACTATTAAGTTTCAGGTCACTTGAAGGACATAAAAATGTGGCCAAATTTGAATTATTTTCTCAGTGCAAACATGTGCAAGGCAGGAGAGAGAGGTCTGATTGTTTCACTACAATTTGATACTGTGCTATATTATGAACAGCCACTCCATTTTATTTTGGCTACATAAATATCTTAAGAACTTTGTATTTTCCACAGAGGTATAGTAATAATGATGTTTTAAAGGCCTAATGTCAGACTCAGTGTATCTGATTATTTGATATTATACTTTCTTTCTTCCTCCCTATCATCTTATAATGTAATTAAAAAGGAAGCAGGAATCAACAGGTTACTTCACTGCAAAATTTATGTCATTTACTTTGAATGAGGAGCAGCTATGAAACGAATTCAGTTTGGTAGAAACTTTACTCAAGGAACATTTAAAATATGCTATTTTAAAATGACGATTAACTACAGCAGAACTATAAAAGACTGAATGTGTTAAACTGATTTTCACACTTAATATTATTTTCTTATCAACATTAAGCATTATAAAAATCTCTTATCTACAAAACCATTCCTTACATTTATCTTATTATAGATGCAAATCATAGACTTATAAATTCAAACACTTGGTGTTAATTTTGCCCTAGATTTTAAAAGCTCTAAAATTTTAATTCAGATACAATGGGTTGGTATGCTTCACACACACACACACAGTAAGTTAAAGGGAAACTCTTACCGCGGGTTTTCTTTTGCCAGTCAGTTCTTCCACAGCTCTCCCAGCAGAGCCTTCCTCTGTCGAGCAGACAGCAGCCAAATCACAACATGACTTTTGGATGCTCACGTCTTCAAATGGGAGTTTTCGGCCAACTGCCAGTTGAGAATTTAAACTGAAACTAAATTACCCAAACTTTATTAAATTGTTTCCACATTCACTAACTGATAATGAGTAAAGACTCTAAGCTGGAAAATTAAGTGAGTTGAGTTTGATTCACCTCTTTTCAAGCAGTCATTAACATGTTTAAGAATAAAGGCTAGGATAAAAAATATTATCTTCAGAGAACAGTTTTAAGTAAACTTCAATTGTTTCCAAAAAGTTCCCACAATTATTCTGTAACCCAAGTTAACACATGACAAAGATGGTATTTATTCAATGATACATCTATAGAGTCACAAGTTTAAATTCTGTCGTTGAATCTACCTGAAAACTAATTATAATATGGGGAAACACTCTGACAGCATCATCTATATTTATATAAAGTATTTGTTAAGTCATCACCTACTTGCAGTCCACACCATTAAGAAGTTAAAGGTTACACGCCCTGCCTGCAAGCATCATCCTCTGTACTGAGAAGAAAAATGTCTGGCTACCACTTGCAATTACACTGCACCAACAACTCTGCCCCCTTTCTGCACCAGCTGAGGCTCCTTTTCTCTCAATTACTACAGTTGATCTTTGTAGCACCTGTCAATTATATATGGTCTTCAATCATTGGGCTTTCTGATTAAGTTGTACAGTCTCTCTCTGTTCTGATACTTCTCAGGTATTTGGCATAGTACATTGTTTCACCTGTGGTTAAGATATTCCCTCAGATCCCCAATGGCATTTCTTCCCAGTCAGAAGTTGGCCCATTCAATAACATTTTTTCCCTGACAATGTAAACCTTCAGTAAATATACAATAAAGCTAAAACGAAGACAGGAAAGCAAAGGAAAACACTGCCTTACCTTCCTGAGGTATCATATTTACTACTGATTAAAAACAGTTTCTGAATGTCACCTATAACAGGTGCAGACTCAGTGTACCTAATTAGTCATGCAGGACTCAGATCTGAACGCTGAGCATGACACACCCCTATCCTCAGACTCCACGCCCGCCCTCCTCTCACACACATGAAGGCAAGTGCACATGCGTCTCTAGCCCACCCACACCCTGACAGGTTCCTCCCATCAGCAATCTGGTGTTACATACAAGGTATTACATACAAGAGAATATAAAGTAAAGAGTCAATTTACAGTTAAGCCAGGAGAAACTGACTTCAGAACAAAGCCCAAAGCTTACCTAAACTGCTGTGTCTTAAGAGTTAATCACACTGACCTCAAATAGTTTGATATCCTAGAAACAGGCTTATTTCATTCTATCCAATAATTTTAATCCCAAAGCCTCAGCAGCAATAACACTTAAGAACTACTCAGAGATGAACAGAGTTTTTTCCTGGATAGTAGGAGCTATGATGTTAACCTCCTTTCTCAAGGAATTTTATAATATAAAACTTTTAACATGGGGGTTGTGGGAGGAGAAGACAGTTCATGAAGATGTATGATTGGTAGACTTCCAAGAAAGAAACAAGCACACAGTGGCAGTTTAAATTGTTTGAATAGATTTGTCACATGTGGGGTGATCTGAGAAGACTTTCTATCAAGATGTATTTTGAAAGCAGAAAATATACAGCCATTTTATTATTATTGAACCTGATGAAGCCCACAGAGCAAAACTTAATTAAATATAGACTATGACTGTGGGAGTATTCATGCCCTTACTCTGGAAGAAGATCAAAGACAAATTCCTTAGTCAAATGAAATTGCAGAACATGAGATATTTTAAAAATCGAGCCTTCAGTATAAGAGAAATAATTCTAAACTTGTTCAGGTCACTCATCCTAAAGATTCCAATCATCATCTTAGTGATTTAATCATCACCTAGTGATTTAATTTTAGTACAAGAGACATAATTCTGAAAAGTTACTATCACAGTAACAAAATCATGAACCAGAAAGCACAGAATGCTTCTTTTAGTGTGAACAACATTATTGATAACGCATCTACATAACAGAGCTAGTTTCATACTCCAGCAATGATGACTTGTCAAGTGTTTTTGTGCCTATATATAATCTTAAATGCATTCAACTAGTTCATACTTATAACAGTTTTAACATTTAATGCCACCCCTCATTTTAATGGAAAAACAGGTCCAGCAGTAATATACTACTTGTCCAAAGTCACAGAGCTAAATAGCAGCAAAATCAAGACCCCTTAAGAACCAATGTTTCTTTTACTACAATTAAGTAAAGAATTATGCCTAACAAAGAAATATAATTTTATTAAAAAAGATGTAAACCTTTTAACCTCAACAGTAAATCTCAAACATACAAATCACTAGCTCCAAAGACGCAAAGACTCAATACATAAAGTTAGGGGAAGAAGAATGTATGATTAATTTAAACCCCACAGGCATTCAGTCTTACACCCAAATCTTACAGACTCAGAACACGAGTTTGAGGAATACATAAAATTTCATCAAAAGTTTCTCTATAGGCCAGTATCACTGACGAACATAGATGCAAAAATCCTCAACAAAATTTTGGCAAACAGAATTCAACAAGACGTTAAAAAGCTCAGACACTATGATCAACTTGGGTTTATTCCAGGGATGCAAGGATTCTTCAATATACATAAATCAATCAATGTGATACACCATATTAACAAATTGAAAAATAAAAACCATATGATCTCAATAGATGCAGAAAAAGTCTTTGACAAAATTCAGCACCCATTTATGATTAAAACTCTTCAAAAATCTTTTAACCTCAACAGTAAATCTCAAACATACAAATCACTAGCTCCAAAGACGCAAAGACTCAATACATAAAGTTAGGGGAAGAAGAATGTATGATTAATTTAAACCCCACAGGCATTCAGTCTTACACTCAAATCTTACAGACTCAGAACACGAGTTTGAGGAATACATAAAATTTCATCAAAAGTTTCTCTATAGGCCAGTATCACTGACGAACATAGATGCAAAAATCCTCAACAAAATTTTGGCAAACAGAATTCAACAAGACGTTAAAAAGCTCAGACACTATGATCAACTTGGGTTTATTCCAGGGATGCAAGGATTCTTCAATATACATAAATCAATCAATGTGATACACCATATTAACAAATTGAAAAATAAAAACCATATGATCTCAATAGATGCAGAAAAAGTCTTTGACAAAATTCAGCACCCATTTATGATTAAAACTCTTCAAAAAATGGGCACATTTGTTTCCCTACCTCAACACAGTAAAGGCCATATATGATAAGCCTACAGCAAACATTATTCTCAGTGGTGAAACACTGAAAGCATTCTCCCTAAGATCAGGAACAAGACAAGGGTGTCCACTTTCATCACTGTATTATTCAACATAGTTTTGGAAGTCATAGCTACAGCAATCAGAGAAGAAAAGAAATAAAAGGAATCCAGATCAGAAAAGAAGTAAAGCTCTCACTGTTTGCAGATGACATGATACTGTACATAGAAAACCCTAAAGATACTATCAAAAAATTACTAGAGCTAATCAGTGAATTGAGCAAAGTCGCAGGATACAAAATCAATACACAGAAATAACCTGCATTCCTATATACTAACAATGAAAAATCAGAAAGAGAAATTAAGGAATCTATCTCATTCTGCAATAAAAAGAATAAAATATCTAGGAATAAACTTACCTAAGGAGACAAAAGAACTGTACACAGAAAATTTTAAGACACTAATGAAAGAAATCAAAGACTACATAAACAGATGGAGAGATATTCCAAGTTCCTGGATAGGAAGAATAAATGTAGGAATAAATTGTCATTGTGAAAATGACAATACTATCACATGCAATCTACAGATTCAATGTGATCCCTATCAAATTACCAATGGCATTTTTCACAGAACTAGAACAAAAAATTTCACGATTCATAAGGAAACACAAAAGACCCCGAATAGCCAAAGAAGTCTTGAGAAAGAAGAATGGAGTTGGAGGAATCAACCTTCCTGACTTCAGATTATATGACAAAGCTACAGTCATCAAGACAGTATGGTACTGGCACAAAAACAGAAATACAGACCAAATGGAACAAGACAGAAAGCCCAGAAATAAACCCATGCACCTATGGGTATCTTATTTTTGACAAAGAGGCAAGAATATACAATGGGGCAAAGACAGCCTCTGCAATAAATGGTGCTGGGAAAACTGGACAGCTACATGTAAAAGAATAAAATTAGAACACTTGCTAACACCAGACACAAAGATGAATTCAAAATGGATTAAAGACCTAAATGTATGACCAGAAACTAGAAAACTCTTAGAGGAAAACATAGGCAGAACACTCGATGACATAAATCAAAGCAAGAGCCTCTATGACCCACCTCCTAGAGTCACAGAAATAAAAATAAAAGTAAACAAGTGGGACCTAATTAAACTTGAAAGCTTTTGCACAGCAAAGGATATGATAAGCAAGGTAAAAGACAACCCTTAGAATGGGAGAAAATAATAGCAAATGAAACAACTGACTAAGGATTAATTTCCAAAATATACAAGGAACTCATACAACTCAATACCAGAAAAACAAACAACCCAATCAAAAAGTGGGAAAAAGACCTAAGCATACATTTCTCCAAAGATGATAAGCAAGGTAAAAGACAACCCTTAGAATGGGAGAAAATAATAGCAAATGAAACAACTGACTAAGGATTAATTTCCAAAATATACAAGGAACTCATACAACTCAATACCAGAAAAACAAACAACCCAATCAAAAAGTGGGAAAAAGACCTAAACATACATTTCTCCAAAGAAGACATACAGATGGTTAACAAACACATGAAAAGATGCTCAACATAGCACATTATTAGAGAAATGCAAATCAAAACTGTAGTGAGATATCACCTCACACCGGTCAGAATGACCATCATCAAAAAGTCTACAAACAATAAATGCTGGAGAGGGTGTGGAGAAAAGGGAATGCTCTTGCACTGTTGGTGGGAATGTAAACTGATATAGCCATTATGGAAGACAGTACGGAGATCCCTTAAAAAAAATTAGAATAAAACTACCAGCAATCCCACTTCTAGGCATATATACTGAGGAAACTAAAACTGAAAAAGACACATATATCCCATTGTTACTTGCAGCACAATTTACAATAGCTAGAACATTGAAGCAACCTAGACATCCATCGACAGATGAATGGATAAAGAAACTGTGGTACATGTACACAATGGAATATTACTCAGCCATAAAAAGGAATGCCTTTGAGTCAGTTCTGATGAGGTGGATTAACCTAGAGCCTATTATACACAGTGAAGTAAGTCAGAAAGAGAAAGATAAATATCGTATACTAACGCATATGGCTCAGAGGTTAAAGCGTCTGCCTCCAATGCGGGAGACCTGGGTTTGATCCCTGGGTCGGGAAGATCCCCTGGAGAAGGAAATGGCAATCCACTCCAGTATTCTTGCCTGGAGAATCCCATGGACGGAGAAGCCTAGTAGGTTATAGTCCATGGGGTCGCAAAGAGTCAGACTATGACTGAGCGACTTCACCTCACCTTCAATGCATATGTACAGAATCTAGAAAAATTGTACTGAAGAATTTATTTGAAGGGCAGCAATGGAGAAACAGACATAAGACAACAGATTTATGGCCATGGGGAGAGGGGAGGAGAGGGTGAGATGTATGGCGAGAATAACATAGAAACTTACATTACCATATGTAACATAGATAGCCAATGAGAATTTGCTGTATGTCTCTAAACCCAAACAGGAGCTCTGTATTAAGCTAAAGGGGAGGGATGCAGAGGGAGATGGGAGGGAGGCTCAAAAGGGAGGGGATATATGTATACCTATGGCTGATTCATGTTGATGTTTGACAGAAAACAACAAAATTCTGTAAAGCAGTTATCCTTCAATTAATAAATAAATTAAAAAAATTACACACACAAAGTCTCTAATACAAAAGTAAATTTTGAAGATTTTCCCGTGGCATCACATCTATTTTTATTTTACCTCCTGGCATTCTTTTTATCCAGTTTTTCTTAGGACTGTCTAGCAATTAAACCATGCAACATGGACAGCATTAGAAATTAAAGTCTTATCTTGACTGCTTGATATAACTCATCTTGACTATACATAAACTGACAGTAAGAGAAGTTCAGAAAATTTGTAAATGAGAAATATAAAAAGTCAAAACTGCTCAGATTTAGCTATAAGGATAAAAGCTGGCACTAACTCAATTTAGGTTTGTCTACTCAGTCATAATTCATAAGATGTTTCCAGTCAAACACAACACGCATTTTTAGTTCAGTTAGTCTCCAAAGTCAGAGTACTCATTACGTAACACCTAAAATCATTCACTAAAATTTCTCTGAACAGGCAATGATACCAACGGGTTAGCACCTCCTACCACCACTACCACATGCTTCCCCAGACCACAGTGAATGGGAGAAAATAATAGCAAATGAAACAACTGACTAAGGATTAATTTCCAAAATATACAAGGAACTCATACAACTCAATACCAGAAAAACAAACAACCCAATCAAAAAGTGGGAAAAAGACCTAAACAGACATTTCTCCAAAGAAGACATACAGATGGCTAACAAACACATGAAAAGATGCTCAACATAGCTCATTATTAGAGAAATGCAAATCAAAACTGTAGTGAGATATCACCTCACACCGGTCAGAATGACCATCATCAAAAAGTCTACAAACAATAAATGCTGGAGAGGGTGTGGAGAAAAGGGAATGCTCTTGCACTGTTGGTGGGAATGTAAACTGATATAGCCATTATGGAAGACAGTACGGAGATCCCTTAAAAAA
The DNA here is from genome assembly GCA_006410675.1 of Oreotragus oreotragus. Lineage (NCBI taxonomy): Eukaryota > Metazoa > Chordata > Mammalia > Artiodactyla > Bovidae > Oreotragus > Oreotragus oreotragus. The sequence goes on from SJYX01022963.1 coordinate 164,421, forward strand.
AATTAGAATAAAACTACCAGCAATCCCACTTCTAGGCATATATACTGAGGAAACTAAAACTGAAAAAGACACATATATCCCATTGTTACTTGCAGCACAATTTACAATAGCTAGAACATTGAAGCAACCTAGACATCCATCGACAGATGAATGGATAAAGAAACTGTGGTACATGTACACAATGGAATATTACTCAGCCATAAAAAGGAATGCCTTTGAGTCAGTTCTGATGAGGTGGATTAACCTAGAGCCTATTATACACAGTGAAGTAAGTCAGAAAGAGAAAGATAAATATCGTATACTAATGCATATGGCTCAGAGGTTAAAGCGTCTGCCTCCAATGCGGGAGACCTGGGTTTGATCCCTGGGTCGGGAAGATCCCCTGGAGAAGGAAATGGCAATCCACTCCAGTATTCTTGCCTGGAGAATCCCATGGACGGAGAAGCCTAGTAGGTTATAGTCCATGGGGTCGCAAAGAGTCAGACTATGACTGAGCGACTTCACCTCACCTTCAATGCATATGTACAGAATCTAGAAAAATTGTACTGAAGAATTTATTTGAAGGGCAGCAATGGAGAAACAGACATAAGACAACAGATTTATGGCCATGGGGAGAGGGGAGGAGAGGGTGAGATGTATGGCGAGAATAACATAGAAACTTACATTACCATATGTAACATAGATAGCCAATGAGAATTTGCTGTATGTCTCTAAACCCAAACAGGAGCTCTGTATTAAGCTAAAGGGGAGGGATGCAGAGGGAGATGGGAGGGAGGCTCAAAAGGGAGGGGATATATGTATACCTATGGCTGATTCATGTTGATGTTTGACAGAAAACAACAAAATTCTGTAAAGCAGTTATCCTTCAATTAATAAATAAATTTAAAAAATTACACACACAAAGTCTCTAATACAAAAGTAAATTTTGAAGATTTTCCCGTGGCATCACATCTATTTTTATTTTACCTCCTGGCATTCTTTTTATCCAGTTTTTCTTAGGACTGTCTAGCAATTAAACCATGCAACATGGACAGCATTAGAAATTAAAGTCTTATCTTGACTGCTTGATATAACTCATCTTGACTATACATAAACTGACAGTAAGAGAAGTTCAGAAAATTTGTAAATGAGAAATATAAAAAGTCAAAACTGCTCAGATTTAGCTATAAGGATAAAAGCTGGCACTAACTCAATTTAGGTTTGTCTACTCAGTCATAATTCATAAGATGTTTCCAGTCAAACACAACACGCATTTTTAGTTCAGTTAGTCTCCAAAGTCAGAGTACTCATTACGTAACACCTAAAATCATTCACTAAAATTCTCTGAACAGGCAATGATACCAACGTGTTAGCACCTCCTACCACCACTACCACATGCTTCCCCAGACCACAGCCAAAGAGCATGAAATAATCTTACCCAATTTATTATTATTTGTAAATCTAATTTATTATTAAAAATATACTTTTTCTGAATATAAACTCAAGATTTATGCTATTTAAGCAAAAAATATGTGCTTAAGGAGTCTTATATTCCATTTGGTCACAAAGTAACATCTCTATATATTATATGTCTATTGCATATATATATATATGTACACACATATGTATACATATACATGCATGTATTTATTTATACTAAAGAGCAGTCCTCTTAAAATCATGCGTTTATTGGAATGTGTAATTTTTAAAAGTTTTCCTCAATGTGCAAAGTTGTGTGTGTGTCTACTTTTTTACTAAGAATTGTAAAATATAGGGTATCCATATTTAGATCTACCTGTTGAAGTATTCTATAGAGCTGGTGTATTGATATGACAACATACATAAGAAGAAATAGTTTCTTTATATCACATTATTCACAGCAACCCTTGAGAAAGGAGGATTTTTTAAATTAGCCAAAGAAATATGCCTCATCCTTTTCATAAATTTACTACATTTACAAGAAAGTTATTTGGGGGCAAGTTATTTATCTCTACCTCAGTTTCTCCAGTAAAAAATAAAGGTAACAACAGCAACTCAGCTCACAGGCTTGCTGTGAACACAAGCTAAGCTAACAGCTGTCCACTGGCTGGAGGAGTGGGCCAGACACACATCAGCTTTCAGAGCGGTCATGGTCATGACCGCAACCACCACCACCTTTGAAAGCACCTCAAAGGGGTCTTAGTAAAAATGCAGAGTAAACCCCACTGCCAGAGATTCTATTTCACTATCACACCCGAAGTCTAAAAATAATGTATTAAAGAGACAGCAAGGAAATATGCAAAACACTGCACCAACACGGCCTTATGCATACGTACCAAGTAGCAAAACACTTAAAAACAGAAAAAGCTACACCTTCCAAAGGCCAACAATAGCTTTATTTCCTTCTCTAAAACACACACGACCCATCCCCAAACCCAAGAGCCAACTGACCCTACAGGTAGACAGGAACGCAGAAGGAAGTAAGGGGTCTTGGCTTGAACAACAGTTAAAGAAGCTTAAACATACCCGTCCTTCTTGGGTACAGAGTAGCAAGCAATTCTGCAAAAATTCTTGTGAGTAAAGCAATTACCAAACATTTGCCCACTCACTCTAAGTGGGATTCTCTGCTAAGTGTCGAGGGGACTAGAAGCATGAAGTATGAAATGTTATGGAATCTCATCATGAAAATAGCTTCTCAGCATCTTCCAAGAATCACAGAAATCCTGCTCCAGCTCATGAGTAGTGTGTGCTAGGAACTCAAAGGATTCAAATTAAGGTTGATTGGGAAATCTTCACAGAAGAAAAAGGTCTTTGCTAGACCTTACAACAAATAAGACTTGTATAGGTAGAGATAAACTGCATTTCAGGCTGAAGAAAACAGCATGAGCAGGAAGCAGAACCTTGGAAAACTCCCTCTCCAGGAGAGCACATGCACCGCAGGGGTCCCACACCGCGGCCGGGAAGGGCAGGCAACCAGCTCACGTTCTCTGCTCAGAAACCCAAGCAGCCCTTCAGAAAGCCCGACTTGGCAGGGGTGTGCCTAACAGGATGTGTTATGACAGTCCAACCCTGGCTTCGAAAAGGGACAGAGACAGGAATCCAAAGGATCATTTTAATCCACCATTCGGCAGTGAGGAACAAAACAGGTATCAAAGATGGCTCAAGTCTGAAGTCTGGGTTTCCCAGCAACTCTCTATCCCACCCTGCCAGCTCAGGATGACGGAGGTGGCAGACAGCCGAAGCTGTTGAAAGGGGGCACGGGGTGGTCTTGGCGCGGGGACCACCCCGTGGCATGAAAGGCAGAGGGTAACCCTGGCAAAGACTGGGCAGTGTGAGCCTGTCTGCTGGAGCCAAACATCCACAGCTGTTTTTTTCTTGATGACACTTCAAAAGGCCTTAAGGGTGTGACTCAGAAAGAAAGAAAGAACAAAACAGTTTAAGACTTGGAAAGCCTAAAAATGACAATGACTGGTCGAAAGATGATGTTCCCTGTATTTAGTAGGATGTGCAAATGCATTTTAATACGGTTTATAACATATTCACAAATTCAACTTGTCCAATAACAACAACAACAAAAAAAACTTTTATTCAGTACAAATAAAGGTATCATGTACTTGCAAACAAAAAGAAAATAATAAAGCTCATTTATTTCACTGAAAGTGAGAACCCTTGCTTTGTTAGATTAGATTCACCTTTAAATATCACATTGTTCTTATGTGTAAGAAGAATTTAAGTCATACTTGCTTCTCATTTAAACCCTGCCTCTACCCATCCAGCACCCCTGGCCTTTCTTGGAAAACTGTTTATAGGCAATGTTCATAGGCTTCCCTTATATCGCATGCACCGATCTTAGCCAAGCAGGTCACATCACTGAGATGGCTCCTCAGAAGCAAAGGCCACACTGTTTTCAGCTTGGCCCACCAAAACTCAATGACACTAAATGTGTGTTTATGAAACGAATGATATCCCCTAACCTAATGTGCACACGAATTAAACAAAAGCTATGCCAAGTTATAGAATTTTGTAACAATAAACACGTTATTTCCTAGGGCACCCAAACAGTACCGTTCAGGTTGCTGATGGCCCTGCAACAGCACAGCACTCACAAGCTCGTGAACTCCTTGGAGATATTAATAAAACATTTCAACACAATTAGTTTTGCTGGCTGAAAAAAGATGCTTTTCACATTTCACTAAATATATTTTTCTTGCATCTGAGTTTGCATTTTCAGTCTTTAAAAATAGTCCATATTTTGTTCATCTGCTCAACAAAATTAATTTACATCTTGTCATACACCCTTTATTTCCAAAAAGTTAAAGCAATATTAAAAACTACCATTTAAAAACTACCATATTTTAGGGATAGGCACACACAGTATCACACTAAAATAGGTAAATGTCAGTTCCAAAGCAAACAGGTCACTTATCTTAAAACATAAGGAAAAACTAGCATCTGTTAACCTCTCTCCTGTACCCGATTTAAGATCCTCACTCAAACCCTGGGAGGCAGCTGGGGCACAGCCACTTTATAGCTGTCGGCGTGCTCCAGGTCCCAGAACCCCTAAATGACCCATCACAGTCCCCATGTCGGCTGTCTATGCTCCTCCTTTTTACAGTAACTCTGGAAAACTGCCAGTACCTTTTTTTTTTTTTTTTTTTTAAGGGCAAGGGACTAGGGGGTAGGCAGGACAGGGAGGGGCTAAACACTGTAAAGCCCCACCACTCTCCTGGAAGTGCTCTGCAAGAGAACCTGCTTTTCCTCACTTTGTTCACAGGCAGCCTTCCCCGCACGCCAGTAGCCATATGAATTCATATCATGCCTTGAAAAATGGAAACAGTATTTTCAAAAACTAAAGGAAACAGAGTCTACTGAGAACCATTTTTTGTGAGGACAGATGGCCCTATGCCATACACACCCCAATATCCCCTGAAGATATTAACAACAGTCATCAACAATCCAGAGTTCTTACATATATATATGACTTTTAAGAATTTTACTCCAAGAAAGGTCGAGATGAAATGTTCAAGCAATCAAAGAAGGCAAGCATTTATTATCTGGAAAACTTACTGATTGCATATCTAACGACTCTAGATGAATTAATTACTAATTTATCTACAAACTTTCAAGAGGTATTTATGCTATCATTTTATACTTTCACAAGAGGATACTGCAGTGTGAAATCAGCCACTATAAATTTAGAGGAAAACACCAATTTTTACAAATTCCAAATAGTATAAAGTTTTTAATTTTAAGAAAGAGAAATCCACAGGCCCCTTTTTAACACAAGCTGGCAGTAAACCATACCCCTGTCAAAGTTTACAAAAAAAGTATTTCAGAATAGAGTAGCCTTTAGTACTTCAAAAGTGAGGGTGAAATTGTTGTTTCAGTTTACTCCTCTCTTCCCTCCCCCTTCCTGTATCTCTGCATACTGACGGTTAAGATTTTCCCATTTACTTGAAGAAGATGCTGTACCATCTAGTACGACAAAGCGAAATGGGTTTACATTTCAAGTGTCCATAGGGTCTTAGGAGTTTTGAGGTTCTCAATACCAAACTGCACGCAGGCTGGATCTTTAAGAAATGCTACAGCTTTGGGGCCAAAACACAGTTTGTCTAGCATTTTAAACAGGATTTCACATGATCATTAGCATGGCAGTAGGCAATTTAACATGTGTGACCCTTTGTACAGCAACAACTTTTAAACACAGTGGTCAAGAATAGTCATTTATTTGCTCTGTTACCTTGATTGAGGGGAAAAAATTCACAAGAAGACCTATTCTATACAAAGAATTTATAGAACACTGAAAAATTAGCAAACAAAGTTTAGTTGAAGGGGAACCAAATAACGAAAAGTCAGAGCTGGTCAAACAGAGAAGCAAGCTGGCAACCAAAAGGCATCAACCATTCTGGCCTAGATTTGCTCGTAATGACTGTGTGACCCAGATACTGAAATATTTGGCTAATACTTAGAAATCTAAAAACTGAAATAAATGAACTATATGGTCAGCTGGTTAAATATTTTAGTAAAAATGATTGGTACTTAAATAGCATTTTCTACACAAAGATTTTTTATAATTTTAAAAATAAGTATTTTTTGCTTTGTATATAATTTCAATAAATTATAATTCACTTTTCTAATCAGATATCAAGGATGATACTCTCTACTGGAGATTATGGTACAAAAATTCTTTGAAGAGCAGAATGAAAATACACATTTTAAAAAGTAAAGCTTATTTAAAGATATGTAAACTAACATTGTTACATTTATGAACAACGTAATATCTTTTTCTACAAAGAGATGTCTATTAAGTGACAAGAGAATTTTTGGAAAAAGAAAATCTTCCACCAGAAGCTATAAAAATTAATATTATTTTTTAGAGGCAAAACCAGACTAATTTGAAAACTGGGAGTTAGGAAGCTAGTAAGTGCCTCGCTTTATTTACTTTTAGAAAATTACAAAATTAGTTTTACCTATTCCTGGCTTTTAAAGAAAAGTGGTATATACACTTTTTTATATTTTCTTAACTGCCTACAATAACTGTATTATATGTGTTATTGAGAGAAAAGGATTTAAAACATCAGAATGTAAAATATAAAAACAATTTCTGATTTGATCTCTTCCTGATCATGAATGTAAAAGTCAAATAATGCTTTTAAGACAGTAATGCTTTCAAGGATCCATGACCTTCTCATATGGGTCTTAAGAGTTCTCTCTAACTCAGCTGTGTCTTGTTTCTGCTGTACTTTGCTGGGAACTGGTTAAGAGAGAACCACGAAACGCCCACCTACAGCACCTGGGCTCCCTGCTCCCCGCACACTCCCATCCACTCTTGAGCTCCCAGCCACACACATGCAGACAGCTGAAGTTGCCAGAGGTGAGCTCTGAGGCACAGATTATTCTGGGGACAGTGAATCTCTCTTGACACTAAAAATAACACCTAGATAGTTATGTATTTCTTATGTAATAAAATTACTTCATTTCCTCTTTCCTTTTCTTTTTTCCTTCCTTCTTTGGATGTTTGCTTTACGAATAAATAATTCTGATCTTTTATCTTCATATTGTGTGATATGATGTACTAGCCCCTCCCACTTAGAGGAGCACAAACTCTCTAGAACCCTAGTCTCCAGGTCATCTCTCTAAATACTCTCACTCTTCATGTCAGAGCTCTTACAGGTATCTGGTGATGCGACCCCTGATACAACAGACAGCAGCCCTAAGAACACAGACGACATAGGTGGCTAAGAAAATACAGCAGTCGATGAGGCATTCAGGGAACTGCTTCTAAAACATCCCCTTCCTGAATCTTCTAATTTAACTAGGAAACTATTTCTAGAACCAGTGAGCCAACTGTAAATTCTTCTCAGTACACAGGAAAAGTGTTTCTTGATAATATGCTATTGAAACAACATGGTTTAGATCTAAGTTTCCACCAGTCAATCAAGAATGTGCGGTGTGCGCGCCAAGTTGTTCCAGTCGTGTCCAGCTCTCTGCAACCCCAGGACTGCAGCCTGCCAGGCTCCTCTGTCCATGGGGTTTCCCAGACAAGAGTGCTGGAGTGGGGTGCCATTTCTTTCTACAAGGGATCTTCCCAACCCAGGGATTCAACCTCTTGTATCTCCTGCATTGGCAGGTGGGTTCTTTACCACTAGCGCCACCTGTGAAGCCTCAGTCAAGAATACTAAGATCCGGTCTTTTGGACTCTATGGGAGAGGGCGAGGGTGGGATGATTTGGGAGAATGGCATTGAAACATATATATTATCACATGTGAAACGAATCACCAGTCCAGGTTCGATGCATGATACAGGATGCTCGGGGATGGTGCACTGGGATGACCCAGATGGGTAGTACGGGGAGGGAGGTGGAAGGGGGATTCAGGATGGGGAACATGTGTACACCCGTGGTGGATTCATGTCAATGTATGGCAAAACCAATACAATATTGTAATTAGCCTCCAATTAGAATAAATAAATTTGTATTTAAAAAAAGAATACTAAGATCCTAAATACTCAGTCACCTTTCAAATCTGATGTTGATTAATAAGCAGTGTGAGCAAAGTAACATGTACCAAATGAACACACATCATGCATGTACAGACCTGTCTACAAGCTTTACCATATAAATTAAGAAGTAAATTCTTTTAAAACTAAGTTCTCCCGAGACTACTTAATGGAATCCAACAAATGATAACAGGAATTAGCTCAATACACAAATTATTTTTTAAGGAGCAATGCTTTCTAAGTTATTCTATATAATAGTCATTGCCTAACATTAAGCCCAGGCTCCTAAGAGGATTCTGGAGATGCTCTTACAGTCGAGTTCTACAGATGGAACAACGACAAGACTGGTGTTGTATTTCTGTCAAATCCCCTGTTCACCTCCCAAATCTCAAGTCAATCCACTTCTGTCCAGCTCAGCTGCTGAATCCATCATCTCCAACCTGATCCACAGAAACAGCTTCTAACAACAGGCCTCTGCATTCACTGCAGTCAGATTCATGGTTTCCAGATGAAAACAAATCACATTACATCTCCATTACGACCTTCCCATGACTCCCACATTCTTCAGGGTGAGGGTCGAGCTGCTGAACGAAGGCAGGTACCTGTGTCCTGGGCTCCTCTCCCTGTCACTTCTCTTCCCTCTCAACGCCAGCCACCCTGGGCTCCTTTATCGCCTTTCCCTTGCTTTTGCAGAGACTATTTCTGCTGCCTGCTGTGCTCTTTGACTCAGGATTCCGAACAACCTCAGCCTAAAATTAACTTCTTTTGTCCTTCCCTGACTTGCCCATTAGTGCTGCCCACCAGCACAGGGCTGGGTCAGGTCTACCCGTTGCTGCTGCTGCTGAGTCACTTCAGTCGCGTCCAACTCTGTGTGACCCCATAGATGGCAGCCCACCAGGCTCCGCCGTCCCTGGGATTCTCCAGGCAAGAACACTGGAGTGGGTTGCCATTTCCTTCTCCAACGCATGAAAGTGAAAAGTGAAGATGAAGTTGCTCAGTCGTGTCCGACTCCTAGCGACCCCAGGACTGCAGCCCACCAGGCTCCTCCGTCCCTGGGATTTTCCAGGCAAGAGTGCTGGAGTGGGGTGCCATCGCCTTCTGTGAGGTCTACCTGTTACATACTCTCATATCACCTTATGACTTTCTTCTCCCTTAATGCTCCTATGAGCTGTAGTTGTTTAGTTTCAGTGTTTCCCAAAGTTTTTGGTTTCACAAGGATACAGAACTTATTTACTGTTTTACAGTATCATTTAACATAATCCCCGGCGCACAATAAGAACATTTGGTAAATATTTGTTGAGTAAATGAATCTCAATTAAAGGTGCAAAAGGTAGCACAGTAGACAGTATACACATCTGGACATCCTGAAGACCTGGTTTATAATCCCAAAGCAACCATTTACTATGTGACTTTAAGTCTCAAGATTCTTGACCTTAATAAGAACAGTATCTGATCCCTGCTATGTCTTCCTTATGTAGTTGGAGGGAGGAAAAAACTATAGTCTGTTTTCTTCTATAATGTATTCTAGAATACTTGTACACTGGCGACTTCCCTGCCCGTCCAGCGGGTAAGACTCTGTGCTCCCAATGCAGGAGGCATGGGTTCAACCCCTGGTTGGGGAACTAAGACCCCACATGCCGTACAAAAACACAAAAGTGTATATTTTTAATATTTTTCACCTTAACATTTTTCAAATAAAGAGGAGTCTTCCAGTAGAAATCAAAAGAACCTTACAGTCATTACACATGGCATCACATCTTGTCATTGCCTATCCCTGTGTAAACCTGGACATGATTAACAGTGTACCTTTTATCTATCACCTCAATTAACTGCATTGCTAGAGCCATACAGAGGTGAATTTTAACTTAATGTTAAATCCCTAATTACCTCTTAAAATGTCTTTATAAAGAACTCTATAATGCAGCATTGAAATAAAAAGTTATTACACATGCAGAGCTGCCTGTAACATGTGGCTAATTTATGTTTAGTGAAGATTTACTAAGTGATAATTCTGAGCAAGTAACAAATACTTGTCTGTGAAATTCTCCTGGATGACTTTCAAGAGAATTTACTTAACTTTTAGTGATGTGTAATGTAACTAGTTAAAAAAAAAAAAAGCTACAAGCTTAAATAAGAGATGGAAGCCAAGCCAAAGGAACTTCTTGATGTGCCTCAGAATTATGCTATCAATGCGAAAAGTGCTCGAGGTCAAGAACAGCATGCCTATGGCTGAAAGAAATTCAGAATAATCCTTCTGTAGAACACTCCTGTCTCCAAAATAAGTGCTGGATTTTTCCAAAGGAGAGAAAAAAAGTATTAAATCAAAGGATATGTCTTTCAACAGCTATCTCTTAGAATCAAGAAAACATAGTAATATGTACAAACATGCTCTGCAAATGCAAACAGGTAATTTTAAAGGTGGGCTTCCCAGGTGGCTCCGTGGTGCCCGCCAGTGCAGGAGACGAAGGAGCACGAGTTCAACCCCTGGGCTGGGAAGATCCCTGGAGGAGGAAACGGCAACCCACTCCAGCACGTGTACAAGTAGCACTGCTTTCCGTAAAACTTAAAAGCTTCTCTCAAAAACCACATATAAAGTCCATGTTTAAAAATAAGAAAATGAACAAGATTCCAATGTCACTGACTTTGTTTTAGAGGAAATAAAACGCTCCCCCTAACTTCAAAAGACAAATGCACTTGACAAAACTAAGTCCCCTTCTTTTGCCCTGTTCTCACTTTCAGCACTTCCCACACAATCCATCACACCATTATATGCTCAATTCTTTAAAACATTCTCCTGGGAAACCTATCCTAACATCTAATCATTATTATTGTCCAAAAGTTCTTTCTTACATCTATCTTCTTTTTCCCAATTGTCTATTATATTTAGTATAGTATTTTATTTGGTTTTGTCTTTGAAGACATTATTTAAAGGCAAATCAGTATCCTCTGCAATCTGATCTTAAAGAGCAAAGCAGGACACGAGCTTTCACTTATTTATGGTGACCAAGACTCTGTAATGACAGTGTAACAGACTGGGGGCACTGGTGACTCCTAAGACAAGAACAAACAGCAGCGACTCAAATGCAGCCAACCCTGTGGGTGTCAGTGCCGCGGCTACTCCCCAGCGGCAAGCCACTTCAGTGTTCCTGCCTCGAGAGCCCCATGGACAGTACGAAAAGGCAAAATGGTAGGACACCAAAAGAGGAACTCCCCGGGTCAGTAGGTGCCCAATATGCTACTGGAGATCAGTGGAGAAATAACTCCAGAAAGAATGAAGGGATGGAGCCAAAGCAAGAACAACACGCAGCTGTGGATGTGACTGGTGATAGAAGCAAGATCCGATGCTGTGAAGAGCAATATTGCATAGGAACCTGGAATGTCAGGTCCATGAATCAAGGCAAATTGGAAGTGGTCAAACAGGAGATGGAAAGGGTGAACGTCGACATTCTAGGAATCAGCGAACTAAAATGGACTGGAATGGGTGAATTTAACTCAGATGACCATTATGTCTACGACTGCGGGCAGGAATCCCTCAGAAGAAATGGAGTAGCCTTCATGGTCAACAGGAAAGTCCGAAATGCAGTACTTGGATGCAGTCTCAAAACAACAGAATGATCTCTGTTTGTTTCCAAGACAAACCGTTCAATATCACGGAAATCCAAGTCTATGCCCCAACCAGTAATGCTGAAGAAGCTGAAGTTGAATGGGTCTATGAAGACCTACAAGACCTTCTAGAACACCCAAAAAAGATGTCCTTTTCATTCTAGGGGACTGGAATGCTAAAGTAGGAAGTCAAGAAACACCTGGAGTTAACAGGCAAATTTGGCCTTGGAATACGGAATGAAGTAGGGCAAAGACTAATAGAGTTTTGTCAAAAAAAAATGCACCGGTCATAGCAAACACCCTCTTCCAACAACACAAGAGAAGACTCTACACATGGACATCACCAGATGGTCAACACCAAAATCAGATTGATTATATTCTTTGCAGCCAAAGATGGAGAACATCTATAGAGTCAGCAATAACAAGACCGGGAGTTGACTGTGGCTCAGATCATGAACTCCTTATTTCCAAATTCAGACTTAAATTGAAGGAAGTAGGGAAAACCACTAGACCATTCAGGTATGACCTAAATCAAATCCCTTATGATTATACAGTGGAAGGGAGAAATAGATTTAAGGGCCTAGATCTGATAGAGTGCCTGATGAACTATGGAATGAGGTTCGTGACATTGTACAGGAGACAGGGATCAAGACCATCCCCATGGAAAAGAAATGCAAAAAAGCAAAATGGCTGTCTGGAGAAGCCTTACAAATAGCTGTGAAAAGAAGAGAGGCGAAAAGCAAAGGAGAAAAGGAAAGATATAAGCATCTGAATGCAGAGTTCCAAAGAATAGCAAGAAGAGATAAGAAAGCCTTCTTCAGCAATCAATGCAAAGAGATAGAGGAA
>SJYX01022963.1:177038-188664 GCA_006410675.1 Oreotragus oreotragus
TCTGGCATTCCCATCTCTTTCAGAATTTTCCACAATTTATTTTGATCCACACAGTCAAAGGCTTTGGCATAGTCAATAAAGCAGAAATAGATGTTTTTCTGGAACTCCCTTGCTTTTTTTTTTTAATCAAGATGGGCTTGATAAAGGACAGAAATGGTATGGACCTAACAGAAGCCAAAGATATTAAGAAGAGGTGGCAAGAATACACAAAAGAACTGTACAAAAGAGATCTTCATAACCCAGATAATCACGATGGTGTGATCACTCATCTAGAGCCAGACATCCTGGAATGTGAAGTCAAGTGGGCCTTAGAAAGCATCACTATGAACAAAGCTAGTGGAGGTGATGGAATTCCAGTTGAGCTATTTCAAATCCTGGAAGATGATGCTGTGAAAGTGTTGCACTCAATATGCCAGCAAATTTGGACAACTCAGCAGTGGCCACAGGACTAGAAAAGGTCAGTTTTCATTCCAATCCCAAAGAAAGGCAATGCCAAAGAATGCTCAAACTACCACACAATTCCACTCATCTCACATGCTAGTAAAGTAATGCTCAAAATTCTCCAAGCCAGGCTTCAGCAATGCGTGAATTGTGAACTTCCAGATGTTCAAGCTGGTTTTAGAAAAGGCAGAGGAACCAGAGATCAAATTTCCAACATCCACTGAATCATCAAAAAAAAGCCTTTAGCCTAGACAAAGGTATTTCTATTTTTAAATAAGTCATCCTGTGTTTCCTCATGCAAGATGATTTGGAATGCTTTTATATACAAGTGTAGAGCATTACAGGATATGCTTTTATTCTCGTTAGTAAAATATAGGTGAATTGTTTAAAAAAAAAAAAAGGCAAACCAGCAATGCTATGAAGCTGATTTATGCTAAGGGGTTGTAGGAAATATAAGTTGATTTATTCATTCTTTTTCTTACCATTATTCTATTTCCAGAGTAAGTGCATTTTGTGAAAAGAATGTTAAAAGGAAAACAAAAACAAAATCTATAAAAATTGTTCCTGCAGGATGTTTGGAGGATAGAAAAATTCCCTTTATTGAGGAATTGAACCTCTTCTTCTAATGTCTGAAATCTCTCTTAGCCAAGCAGGCTGCACAGCGCCTGAGGCAATGCTAAGTCCAGGTTGGCATTGCCGACAAAGCTTAGGGAGCTTGTGAGAGTGGGTGTGCAGCCAAGTGTTTAGATAAGATTTCCCAGAGGTCTTTGTTGCTCTTCACTTATTTCAATTTGCCTTTCCCTTTAGCTGGCTCCTACTTAGCGTTTCAAGCTCATGTTACCATCCTGGTTTTCAATAGTAGCAAATCCTGAGATAGTCTATAAAATGGTACTGCTACGATTCACATGGAAAAACACACTTTTGCATCTCCTGCCATAGAATATGTTTCTAAAATTGGCAATCTCACAAATGCTTTGACCCTTCATCATTCCAGGCAGTTGGTCTGTCACTTTTCTTTCATTTTATAGCTTTTAAAAAATGGAGTCCTGAGTTAGGCTCGGAGGCTAAACTTCTCTACAGTAAGTGTGTTTTTTCAAAGCGTGGTACATTCATAAATGCCAGAAAAAGGATAACCCTCCCAGAAAAGAACTGTAAGATGGATGTGCTAGATGAGGCTCCAATATAATTTGACTCTAAGTGCAACTCAAGGCAATAACTTATCAGTTCTCATCACTCATTTTTGTATTCATAATTTTTTTTGATATTTTCTTTAATTTGAGGGAGTGATTTTTTTCCCTCAGTTTAGACTTTGCTCCTGTCCTATTAACTTTATGTCTATTTCACCTCAATCACACACATGAATCAGACTCCATGTCTGAATCCTGAATGGTGAAAATCCTCCCCATGGTCACAACTCCTGTGGCTGCTCACATCTACACCCAACATACCAAAAAAATGTCTCTTTGAAGTGAGAGCTTTCAGTTGCTCAGCTGGTCCATGCTCCAGCCTCTTTCAATTCCCTTCCACTTGGACTCCATCATCAAAATGTCAATTACATGCACACCACAGTCCCCAAGAACTCACTACTCCTACTGGGTCCTTCACCACTCAATTCTACTTTCTACTCCCTTCACTCAGCCTCATGAGGGGAAGAAGAGCAGAACTAGGAGACAACAGTCTAATCACCTGGGCTGGTCTTTGCACATTTCTGTCCTTCTTCTGGAACAGGCTTCTAGGTAAACTCTAGTCAGCTGCATGCTGGCTCCAACACTCCTGTAATCTCTCCTTATGTAATATGGAAGAACAAGTCTGACTCCATATTGGATCGAGATGTTTTACTTTACCCTTCGTGTTCTGTTGCTTTTCCTACAAGTTAGTCATGAAAGTGATGTTGTCTATAGCTTATGGTAGACATAATGGCCCATCTCTGGGAATCCTGCCTCTCATGCCTGAGCATTGCTATAAAACACCTTTGTTTAGTTCCCAGGAAACATCTTGACCAGAACCACCTGTGGGTGGCTGCAAAAAAGAAGAAATGAACACATTCCCTCCAGATCCTGTCCAGAATCAGGAAATATTTGCAATAATTTTTCACCTCTTTTACTTTACCTCTTCACCTCCCCCTCTTTTTCTATAAAAGAAGCTAGGATCCAAACTCAGTCAAGATGTTTCTTTGGGACACTAGGCCACCATCTTCTCCTTCTGCTGGCTTTCCAAATAAAGTCCATATTCCTTGCCTCAACAACTCAGCTCTTGATTTATTTGGTGGGTCGTGCAGCAAGCAGCATGAGTTTGGACTCAGTAACATTCAGTCAATGCTGTAAGTGAGAAAACAGAAAAGAGCTGGCACGAATTCCCACAAATTCTTCCTCCCCAACGCTAAATGTTTTCTGTTCAGTTTTTGTTCACTCTTATTTTATTCCTTTCTGTAAAGCTTCTTTCCAGGAATACCTCCTCCACTGTGTGTCTTCTCCCATCTGTCAAGTGGAGGCTAAGGGGAAGGAGGATATAGGTAGGAGAACGGCGTGAGTTGGGAAGAGAATCTCTGCTCGTGACCACTGAACAGGCATCTAGAAGGATGCCAAGATTGTCACTGAAAAAAACAGGAATTGAAGATTCTGCTGGAATAAGACTTCTTTCAAGATGGGCACCGGAGTGGACAGGATTTTCTCTGGCAGCCCACCTCCAGTTCATCCTTACTTGAATATTAACACCTTAATTTTTATTTAGGAAATCAACTCTTCTTCAGTTGTTCCTGAGGGCAAGTGCCGAGAGCTGCTTTGAAGACTTGTTCTTACATTTCCTTTTCAGTTCCATGAGCTATCCTATGTACTTAAAAAAAAAAAAAAATTCCTTTTGAATTAAATTACCCAAAGTCAGTTTTTGTTCAGTTCAATCACTCAGTCATGTCTGACTCTTTGCAACCCCATGGACTGTAGCACACCAGGCTTTCCTGTCCATCACCAACTCCAGGAGCTTACTCAAACTCATGTCCATTGAGTTGGTGATATCATCCAACCATTTCATCCTCTGTTGCCCCCTTCTATTCCTGCCTTCAATCTTTCCCAGCATCAGGGTCTTTTCCAAGGAGTTAGTTCTTTGCATCAGGTGACCACACTATCGGAGTTTCAGCTTCAGCATCAGTCCTCCCAATGAATATTCAGTTTTTGTTGCTTGAAAATAACGAAATCTAGATTTTATTGGACTTGAATAGGTGAAGGTAACATGGTACTGAAGAAGGACATTAGATTAGGAGTCAGAATACCTTTTCTCTAGTTCTATTTCTGCTTTGGACAGCTGAGATTTACTTGTTTTCATGATGTTTTACTTACAGAATAAAGATTCCTGATGATGGGGATATATTCAGATCTCTTGGGTGGCTTTTTGAAAACTTACACACTTACTCTCCAGGAAAATTCTGTCAAAAGTTTCGCCCTTCTTCTCACCCTTTCCACGCATCATCTTACCATTGAAAATTACAGTCCAGTGGGCCTTCATTCCTAACAGAAGGGTGTTACAGCACTCAGATGTGTTAGATGGGAAAATATTCTACTGGACTAGGATATTTCTGAAGGTTCTTCTAAGGCTATTATCCTTTGAGCTGATGAGATGCTTTTTAAAATATATAACTGTTTCAGACAGGTTATGAAAGAAAATTTAAAGTGAAAACAGATGGAGAGCTATGAATAGAAACAGGAATCAAATCTCAAAAACTGGAGGAATAGTTTTGAAAGATTTTGATGTGAGTTGCCTTAAGTATCATACAACAATAAAACTTGTGGCAAATATATTCATTGGGACTTGTAAAACTCCTCAGATTTTAATTCTCCAGAATAGAGGGTGTAAATTTTTTGGGGAAAAAAAACATGTAATTTGAAAAATAATTTTATTTTTCTTAACACACTGTGTTTAGAAAATTTTATTGGGTTAAATATTAAGACCATTCATGTGGTCATGTAAGAACTAGAATTCAGTGTTCAAAAGAATATGTTTCTGAGAAGCTCAACTAACTGCTACTAGTCTAAAATAACTTTATCAAAACTTTCTGAATAATTTGTTATTCATTAATGAAATATAGAACCAAATGTGAATAATACAAAAAAGGGAAAATAGTCCAAGTAAATCAAATATACACTCCTGGGCTAAAATGAAACATGAATTAAACATTGAATAGTTAAGATGTTTAAAACTTTTTAAATAAAATTTAAAAAATTTTTTTTAATAAGAGCCATCATTTCTGCTCAGCATTACTGGCTTTTTTTGATGGAGAAAAGTTAAAATTACTAAAATCAAAACCATGCTCTCTAACTGCCAATGAGCTTTGACATAATCAATTCCTAAGTGTCCAAATAAATGTTTATAAGAAATATACTTTATTTTAATTAAGTTCTCAGTTATTTGTATAGTCTTTTTCTCTTTAACACACTCTCACACACTCTTATATCACCACCACCATAGGATTCAGGCCAACAGTATTTAACATTGCTCTATTTTGATACTTAAAAGAGCATACTCTTTGATATGATATTCTCTGCCCCTAAAATTGCTTCCGATCATATGGAATACACCCATATGCTTATTATGTTCTGCAGTTTCTGCAAAGTGTTTACCATATGTTCCTACTAGAACTTTTAAAGTTATGTTTTATCCTTGCTGCATCAATAATTTTGGAGGCTCTTGCATGAATATAATTATGTACCTTATAACTTCATCCTCTTCATTGCTCTTTGTTTACCTTTTATATGTTCTTTTTACATAAACAGGTAAGAAACATTTGTTTGAAGAAATGAGGTGATTAAAATTTAAAAGCCTATCATGAATCTAACTAGTTCCTTGCCTTGGCAGTGAACATCCACTTAGAACACTTCTAATTATTTTAACAATAATTACACTGGCAGAAGGACAATGGAGTATGAAATTTATGATAATAATTATACCATTCAACTGTCTACATCTTACCTAAGCACATCTACCTGAGAACAGATGCTTTGATATTCTGGCTTATTTCACAGTGGTAGCACGCAGTCTGTTTTGCAAGTTTCATTCACTGTTTCTTCAAGAGGAGATAAAATCCAGTACGTAACATGCTGGAAATAGACAATGAAGGACCAAACAAGAAGCATGATACTCTGTGAGAACGCTGTATTGGGTTGGCCAAAAAGTTCATTCAGGTTTTCCTGTACCATCTTATGAGAAAACACAAGCAGACTTTTTGGCCGACCTAATATTGTATACTTTCCCCCATGAAACACTCAAATTTTGTGCCTTGCTACTTGCTTAACATTGAATAACACACACTTTTTTGTGCTACTGCACAGTTTTGGGGAAGTGATGAGGGAATTTTCTGTAATGCCTCATGTTTAAGTATGGGTATAACTTCTTAAGCACCCCAGGAGAAATAAGCATTGCAGGGCAATTTAAATTTCTATGGGAGATTTTGGGGGAAATTACAGATGTTTATTTAAAAACTCAAGTATAACCATTAAACATAATTTATAAAAACTTTCACATTTCAATAAGGTAAATAAAAATGTGGAAGTAAAGGAAAAGGTAAACAGAAAATTAAAATAAAGTGACATAAATAAGTTCAAATACACCAGTGATAATAATAAATATAAATGGAATAGGTTTTAAGTGTAGATAATGTCAATTTGGAGTAAAAATAAGAGTTAAATTCTATTCATAAGAAATATATCTAAAGCCAAAAGACAGGTCTAAAACAAGATACAGTTGACAAAGAGTAAAGATACATTACTACCACAGAAAATGGTAATTTTAGGAAAAAATTTACTAAAACAAACAAAATCATGTAACACCATGATTTTCAAAAAGTCACTTAGCCATATCTTCAAAACATTATTTTTCAAATTTAATTGATAGAACTACAAAGATTTTTAAAACCCAGAAAAGTATAGTTTTTAATTCACTTGCTAAAAATACTAGATTAAATAGGATTTATATATGTATATGATTAAAATTTAGTTTAAAATGACCAAAAGTACTGATTTTGTATCTTTCATGATTAGAAAATTTTTTCTTCTCATTTTCTAATTTTTGTCTTTTTGAGTCAGTCAGTCAAAAGATTTCTCCATATAGCTATGACATATACATATGTTATATATGTCATCTTTTGTGAAAAATGTTTGAAAAATTGGTTATCTTTATGTCACTAGAAACCACAAATGTTACTCAAACCGAATTGTATTTCATGTCATTTAAACGTGGGCCAATTCACCTTCCTCAGGGAGCTATCATCAGGAAAATTACTGACTCTAGAAACGAGTCAAAATATCTTCATTCCCCATCACCAACTCTATCACCATTGTTTTTTTTGATGTATATGATTGACTTTTTCTCATTTCATATATAGTAAAGTAAGAAAACAATTTTGTTATCTTTATCCTACTTCCCCTTCCTTTTTAAATAAATTACCTCTTGACTTCCCTTCCTAAACTGAAATTATGTAGTTGCAAATGATGAACAGGGTGGTACCCATAAGAGTGCTCTTATTTTTTTGTGCTTAATCACCAGAGATTTTTGTTGTAAGCATTTCACCCAAAGACGAACTCATTTTTACCTAAAACTGTTTAGCTCTGGTTATATAAGAATGAATATTGGTCATATATTTTCAAATATAAGTTATAGTCACTCATTAGGTATTATTAGTTACAGTCCATTTTACTAAGCTGGAAGAGGGATTCAGAAAAGTAAAATGCATAATAAAATGTATGGTCTCTTTCCATACTCTCTACTTTCAGATCTTCATCATTTTTTTTTTTATCATTACTCCTGTCTCTTTTAAAATCTCTTCTCTACCCCATCTAAATCTCACAATAATTTTCAACAGCTAATCATTTTTAACGACTTGATTTAAGCCTTTCTAATCTATTTCAAAATTTTATTGCTTTTCTTCCTCTGGGAGAGAATATATTTCCATCTAGAAAAAGAAGCAATTTTTCACTTTGATTATCAGACTTGCTGTTTTGTTTATTTGTTTTTTATCCTCTAGCCAGAAACCAGGTGTCTATGATACGAGTAGGACCAATGGGGTCCACCAGCAAGGTAAGCTGCCTGTGCCTTCCAGAGCATGGCCTAAGCTGAACACAGCACAGGTTATGCTACCCATGATCTACACGGACAGCCACCAGCAGGAAGCCTATGATAGGAACAGCCCAAACACACCTTAGNGACTGTTGAGAGTATAGCTGAGCTCTTCCATGGTATCGCTGCCTCAGCAGACATTTCATCTCACAAGGGGCCTGCAGGGGTCTTACACTGACGCCAGCCCCAGTGCAAGTGCTCACCCTAGATAACAGCCCCAGAGTCACAGGCAGTGCAAGTTCCTGATATGACTTCCCCATCAGCAGTCTGCCTGCTTCCCAGCACCTCCACTGAGGGCACCTAAGAACTTCTCCCAAACCCCACTCTTTTTGGTTTAAATCGACCAATCTGGTCCTAGCACAGGAACCCCAAAAGCATTCCACCCACTGACTCTAATAGAAGTATGTGCCCAGGTCTGCCTCTTTCTCTGCCTGCTCCCCCTCTAACCCCTCGAACTGTGCCATGAACTTCCTCCAGGACCTGCGTGATAAACTTCTCTGTTTCAATCTCCTGTGACCTTTTGTTGAACCATGGCTCACCACCCAGCACCCTATGTGCAACTTAACCAAAAGTCTGACAAAGTTATAACAGAAGTGTAACAAGCACTAGGACTGGCAAGTGGTAGGCTCTCCTTGGACATCTGCTGAATTCTGAAAGCTGCAAAGGTGCGAAACTAAGAACAAAGACCAGGAAAATCAGACCTGAGTTTCTGATTGAGGAGAAAAAAAATTAAGGACTAGACAGAAGGAGAGGGTCTGGGGAGCACAGGAGGCCTCCATCTGGAAGTCATGGAGAGCTGACCTCCAGTGAACACAGTCCAGTCCTTGACTGGATTTAGATGGTCAGTCTTCACTCTGTCTGCCCAGCAGAGGAAAAGGTGAAAACCATCTGGACAAAGATGATATGATCTGGAGTCTCTACAGTTTAATTCACACAGTGTCCAGAATTAATAGAAAATTACTTAGCATGCCAAGAAAAAGATCATACAACCCAAACTCAAGAGATAAAGGAGACTTCTTAGAGATTTGGTGACTAGACTTAGCAGACAAGAGCTTTAAAATGACTATAATTAACATGTTCAATGAATAAAAAGAGGATAAAAATATACTAAAATACAGGAAAAGACAAAAACTGAAATTAAGAACTCAACATATGGGTTTAAACATATAGAGATTAAAAGAATAAGTAATATATCAAAACTCACAGGATGCAGCTAAAGCTTTACCTCTGAAACTATGTCCTCAAATGCACTTATGAGCAAAGAAAAAAGGCTGAAAAGAATGTTTTAAGTTTCAACATTAATAAGCTAGAATAAACATAAGTATTTAAAGCCTAAGAAAAGTAAAAGAATGGAAATAATAGACACAAGGTTAGAAATCAACTGTATAAAACTGATGAAAACTATCAAGACCAATTATTAAGAAATGTACTTGGATAAGCGTATATAATTACAACATCAGAAATTAAAAATGAAGATCACTACAGATCTTACAGACATAAATAATGTATTAAGGTACTAATATGCACAACTTTTATGGTCGAGAAGCAACAGTTAGAACATGACATGGAACAACAGACCGGTTCAAAATTGGGAAAGGAGTACATCAAGGCTGTATATCGTCACCCGGCTTATTTAACTTATTTGCAGACTGTCTGTGTGCTTAATCACTCAGTCATGCTTGAGTCTTTGCGACCCCATGGCCTGTACACCACCAGGATCCTCTGTCCATGGGGATTTTCCAGGTAGGTGGACTGGAGTGGGTTGCCATGCCCTCCTCCAGGGGATCTTCCCAGTCCAGGGATCAAAACCCAGGTCTTCTGCATTGCAGACAGATTCTTTACTGCCTGAGCCACCAGGGAGGCCCTATATACAGATTACATCATGTGAAATGCCAGGCTGGATGAAGCACAAGCTGGAATCAAGATTGCCCGGAGAAATATCAATAACCTCAGTTATGCATATGACACCACTCTTACGGCAGAAAGTGAAGAGGAACTAAAGAGCTTCTTGATAAAGGTGAAAGAGGAGAGTGACAAAGCTGGCTTAAAACTCAACATTCAAAAAACGAAGATCATGGCATCTAGTCACATCACTTCATGGCAAATAGATAGGGAAACAATGGAAACACTATTATGCATATGACACCACTCTTACGGCAGAAAGTGAAGAGGAACTAAAGAGCTTCTTGATAAAGGTGAAAGAGGAGAGTGACAAAGCTGGCTTAAAACTCAACATTCAAAAAACGAAGATCATGGCATCTAGTCACATCACTTCATGGCAAATAGATAGGGAAACAATGGAAACACTGACAGACTATTTTCTTGGGCTCAAAAATCACTGCAGATGGTGACTGCAGCCATGAAATTAAAAGACACTTGCTTCTTGGAAGGAAAGCTATGACAAACCTAGACAGCATATTAAAAAGCAGAGACATTACTTTATCAACAAAGGTCCCTAAAGTCAAAGCTATGGTTTTTCCAGTAGTCATGTATGGACGTGAGAGTTGGACCATAAAGAAAGCTGAGCACTGAAGAATTGATGCTTTTGAACTGTGGTATTGGGGAAGACTCTTGAAAGTCCCTTGGACCACAAGGAGATCAAACCAGTCAATCCTAAAGGAAATCAACTCTGAATATTCACTGGAAGGACTGATGCTGAAGCTAAATATCCAATACTTTGGCCACCTGATGCGAAGAGCTGACTCATTAGAAAAGACCCTGATGCGCGGAAAGCTTCAAGGCAGAACTGGATGACAGAGGACAAGATGGTTGGATGGCATCACTGACTCAATGGACATGAGTTTGAGCAGTTTCCGGGAGATGGTGAAGGACAGAGAGGCCTGGCAAGCTGCAGTCCATGGGGTCACAAAGAGTCGGATACGGCTGAGTGACTGAACAACAAATGTACAACTTCATGCCATGAAACGTGGCATGTCTGGATGAAATAACAAATTCTTTAAAAACAGAATTTACCAAAGCTGACAAAAGAATAAACATAAAATCTAAATAGTCAAACATGCATGCACGTATGCACACACACATATGTGTATTAAATAATTATGTTATTGATAACCTTCCCATGAAGAAAACTCCAAGCCCAGATGGCTTAAAAGTCTTTCAAAAATTTTAAGGAAGACATATCATGAATAAACACATTCTAGAGAACAGAAAAAGATGGAATGGATCACAACTTTTGTATGAGACCAAAATAACCTTGATATCAAAATCTGCAAGGATATTACATGAAAATCACAAACTAGTCTCTCTTGGACAAACATTCAACTTTCTAAATCACATAATAGCAAGTCAAATCCAGCTATGTATAAAAACAGCATTATATTATGACTAAGGGGAGTTTATTACAGAAATGTAAGTGTAGTATAACATCTGAAAATCAGTTCACGTAATACACTTCACTTAATGGAGAAAAAAGAATGATATGGTCATTTTGGTAGATGAAGAAAAAGTATCTGATGATGTTGAGCAGGAAGACTTCAGCTACCAATCCCCAGAGAGGATTCCCACTGAATGGAGGGCAGCAAAGATCATAACAGTGCCAACCACCAGAAGTGGGAAGCCACAGAGCTCAGCCCACTGCACCTTCTACCGGTTGGGAAAGACTCAGCATTTAAGGTAGTGGTTGGAACAAGGTTTCACTCACAGAAGGGAGAATATATGCAGCAAAATCAGGTGTGCAGAGTGTGCTGGTTCCCAGTGAGCAGGATGGCCCTCTTGATGGTCAATGCAGGGCTGTGGGTATGTGCACCTCTCTCAGGCTGTAGGTGAAAGCCTCATTCCTTTCCCAAGGAGCAGGGGCAGATATACATGGGGATGTCCACATGCCATATAACACACACAGTTAAGAAATGAAAGGAAGTTCACTGTGTGTCCAGAACAGGGGAAAGGTTTCCCTAACAAGGAAGAAGCAGCTAGGGCTAAGTGACAGCTTGGAACCCAGCTTCCACATAAGGGACTATCTTAGGCCCAGAGCATTGTTTCAATCCAGGAGAGGGACAGAAGGTCCTACTTCCTCAACAGATACAGTTCAACATTCATTCATGATATCATTTCTTTTTTTTTTTTT
>SJYX01022963.1:196650-209633 GCA_006410675.1 Oreotragus oreotragus
AACACCTGGAGTAACAGGCAAATTTGGCCTTGGAGTACAGAATGAAGCAGGGCAAAGGCTAATAGAGTTCTGCCAAGAAAAGTTGAAGAAGTTGAACTTTAAGTTGAACTTCAACTCTAAGTTGAACAGCATGGTCTCAAACTGTAAAAAAATAAACAAAAACTGTATTGACATACACTGAGCACTTGTGGAAAGATGTAAAAAGCAAAAGTGTTAACAAGCTTAATTCTGGGAAGCAGGGAAAGGTAAGGGGAGGAGTAAATGCAATTTACATTTAATTATTATAGTTTTTTGAGTTTGAATAACAACATTTACTTTATAAAAATAAATAAATTAGAAAGATGTCACATATATATTTTAGATGTACAAATAAACTACAAAATAGTATGTAAGTTATGGTCACATTTCATTTTTTAAAAACTGTAGGCATTTTACATGTATTGATAAACACAGGCATGGAGTAATGTGTGCAGCCATAGAACACCATAGAACAATGTATTACTTCAGAATTAAAATATTTTTTGAAAAAGCATTCACTTGATAAGTGCCTCCTAAAGTCTTACTTGTAACCATGCTTGCTAACACAAAATATGCAGTAAAATAACCCGGTCATTTTTCAGGTCAATAGTATAATTTCCTGAGGTGCTGTTAATGTTATATTAATTCACATTATGCTGTTTCCAACAACTGTAAGATACTGTAACAGAAATAAATCCATTGACAAAATAGGTTAAAAAAAAAAGTACCTAATAAGTAAAACTTGCTATTCTGCAGTGGGAATTTTAAAAAATCTTTTAAATATGATTGAAGTATAATAGACATATATTAAAGTGAAAATCATAACCTTGATGAATTATCCCAAAGTGGACATCTTTATGACCACCCCGCAGGTCAAGAAATAGAGTATTACTAGCTTCCTAAAGTCCCCCTCTTGGTCCCTTTTCCATTTCTAAATCCTCCCTTCTCCTGAAAGATAATCAACATTCTGATTTCTATCACCATACATTCATGTTATTTTTTTAACTCTATATAAATGAAACAACAGTGGTTAGTTCATTTGCATTGCCTGAATGAATGTTTTACAATGTTACTTTCATATATGCTGCTATGAACATTCTTGTACACGCCTTTTGATGTATGTGCACGTATGTGTGCATTTCTGCCAAGAAGTGGAAACACTGGGTCAGAAGGTATGACTCTGCACAGTTTTAGTAGGTGGTACAAATAGTTTTCTAACAGACAAGTACTGATTTACATCCCTACCAGCAATACAGTGGTACCTATTGCTTCATATCCTCCCTACATTGTGCTGCCAGGCATTTCTATTTTAGTCATTCCGGTAGATCTGAAGTAAAATCTCTTCATGGTTTTAATTTCCATTCTCCTGAAGAGTAATGATGTCACCTTTTCATATCTTTATTGGCTATTTGGATATCCTCTTTTGTGAAGTTCAAGTCTCCTGCCCACTATTCTTTTGGTAATCTTTTTCTTATTGATCTATAAGATATGAGTTCTTCACAAATTCTGGATATGAGCTCCTGCTGATTATATGGTTGCAAATATTGCCTTTTACTCCATGGATTTCATTTTCACTCTCTAATGATTTGACTCGGAGAAGGCAATGGCACCCCACTCCAGTACTCTTGCCTGGAAAATCCCATGGACAGGGGAGCCTGGAAGNCCCCCTCCCCTCCGCCTCCACCCCTCCCCCCTCCCCACCGCACCTGGTTTACGACACTCGCGGCTTTACGACATCACCTTCCTTACACCTAGAGCCACTCGCTCTACGGCCGGAACCTTGTTGCTAGGGAGAGGACGGTTTGCGGCAGACGGGGGAGCAGCTGAGTTTGCATGGAGGGGCGAGGAAAAAGTTTTCTCCAGGTGTCGCGGGCGGGGGTGGCGGGGTGGGGGCGCGAGGGAACCGTGCGGACGTGGTCCGAAGGGCGGCTGGCCGTCGGAGCCGAGAAAGGTAAAATAGGAGCTCTGAACTGGCCACACCCGCTGCGGCCGCCAGGGGCACGTTCGGGTCTAGCTGATACTCGCCGTTATCCCGTGCCCTCGGAGCCGCCCCAGAGTGGCGGGATCGACCTGTCTTCCTTCGGCCTTACGGGGGGCGAGGTGGGGGGTGGTGTTTCACGCAACCCCGGCTGCCCGGGGATGCCTCGCAATCGAGGGGCGGGCAGGCGGGTCTGGAGAGCGGCGGGCGGCTGGTTCGGGACACGCGGCGCCCCGAGACTACCTGACCCCGCACGTCGGACTCCCTGCCCCTCCTCGGACGCACGGTCCCCTCCCCACCCCCCACCCCCGCCCCCGAGCAAACCGGGGGTGGGAAGTGACTTCAACGAGGTAGAAGTTCAGCTGGACCGAAAGAGGGGCGAGAAGTTCCGCTTGCGAGCCACCTCGGCGGTGAAGCGGAATGAGTAATCCCCACGCCGGCCTGTCTCACTTCCTCCTGCGCGCTGGGCGCTCACCTGCTGTCACCTCGGCCGCCCCCCCCCCCCCCCCCCCCCCCCCCCCCCCCCCCCCCCCCCCCCCCCCCCCCCCCCCCCCCCCCCCCCCCCCCCCCCCCCCCCCCCCCCCCCCCCCCCCCCCCCCCCCCGGGGCCCCCCCCCCCCCCCCCCGGTTTCCCGTTTTGCTGCCATCTCAGCCCTCCCTGCTCACACCACAGGGTTGGGANCCAGGCCGCGCCCTCCTCCCTGCGGCCACGTCCGCCCTGCGGCCCCCCACCCCCCAGTACATCGGCCAGATCCGAGGCCCCCAGACTTAAGAGTTAAGGTGTTAACAGGCCACAATTTAGTATCTGCGAGGGCAGCGGTCGCTGTGCAGAAACTTATGGCGTGAAACGAGGGCTGGCAGGTGTGGTCTTGGCAGGTGATGGATGGCGATCTTATCTCGAACTGCGTACAAGTTCAGGGATTTGTGAAAGACCACGTAGATACCAGCACAAATACCAAGAAGGTCACGTCTTCAGTATTCAGTAGAGACTTCGCTCTCCCCTCCTCCCCGCTTTCAAACGAGGAAATGTCTTTGGGACCAACTTGAGGGAATACAGCTGAGCTGTGTTTCGAATAATAAGGAGTTATAAATGAACATTGTAAGAGATGATAGATAAAGAAGTTGAGAAGACTGAAACGTCACAAAGTATTAGAAGTAACAGTTAACCTAGCACAGTGCTGTCACAGTAGGTGCTCAACAAATTTATGCCTATGATTTTTGTCATGCCGACGGCAGGACTTTTTTATTATGTTAATTTTTTGAACACCGTCCAGGCTTTTGGAAGATTCATTAATAATCTCTCCAAACCTTTCACCTGAAATAAATTTACAGCTGAAGTCTAGTAATTTAAAATTAGAAAGTTTAATCCTGAATATAGATGAAAATTTTCTCTCCCACGTTTGCTTTGGCATTTTGAAAAGTGAATGCGTTATTTATTGGTGCATGAAAGGGGACTGTAACTGTTCTTTGCTGTGCATTATGTCTGTGTGTCTGGTCTCTTCCTCAGTACCAAAGCTAGAATCATCACTCTTAATGATCAGCTTAAGTACAGGCAGTCTTGATCTCCTCAATCCCATGTTCACCGAGCTTGTACATGTGAGAACCAGAATGAAGCTCATGCATTGCTTGGTTCAAGTGGTAATTTTTCCCTACCCTCCCAAAAGCTGTGTTCTTCAGTTGCAGGCTTCTGAATTAGCTTAGACTTTATCCTTTGCTGACACCCCTGCCCCACCTCTCAACACACACACATACACACATCCCTGCCCTGCCTCTCAACATACACACACACATCCCTGCCCTTCTCTCAACATACACACACACATCCCTGCCCCACCTCTCAACACACACAATCACACATCCCTGCCCCACCTCAACACACACACACACACACACACATTCTTTTTACAGCTACCCAGCCAGAAAGGGAAAAAAGTACTTTCTAACTCAAGCACACATTTCACTTAGTCTTAAACTTAGAAAGTATCACACCTTTTTCTGAAGTAACCTGTCCTGACCCACCTACTAAGCTTTCTTCTGTGTTCATGGGAGTGTGCTCAGTTGTGTCGGGCTCTTTGCAACCGCATGGACTGTAGCCTGCCAGGCTCCTCTCCATGGGATTATCCATGGCAAGAATCCTGGAGTGGATTGCCATTTAATCTTTCAGGGAATCTTCCTGACCCAAGGATTGAACCTGCATCTCCTGCGTCTCCTGCATTGGCAGGCAGATTCTTTACCAGTGAGCCACCTGGGAAGCCCCTTCTGTGTTCATCCTCACCTTGAGATCAGATGCAAAGTGAAGGAATAAACCAAGTCGGAGTTAAACTGTCTTTGATGGTTACTGGTTTAGTTAGTTTGGGCCAGACTATTCAGCTCCTTGCAGGCAGACACCTTTTTTCCACCTTTGGCTTGCTTGTTCATTTCTGTGCCCTCAGTACCTGGCAGGGTACCTAGTCAGATAGCAAATACTTGATAAGTAATTTTTTTTTTAAGGTAGTACCATTGACCTTTTATGGATCTGTTCTTGGCTAAGGGTGGTTAATCTGCCTTCATCACATTAATTCTTAAGGGCTGTTGAAATTATGGATATGAAAGCCATTTACTGTCATTTATATCCTGCCTTATTTTGAGAATTATTGCTCTAGATTTTAGATTCTCCACAGTCATTTTTCCCCCAAATGATTAATCCTGCTCACTTCTATTTTTTAAATATGTGCAGGAAATACTGATATACCAAATTTTCTAATACAAAATTTCAATTTTTTAAAAATCCTGTAGTAATGGGTTGCTGCTGCTGCTGCTAAGTCACTTCAGTCGTGTCCGACTCTGTGTGACCCCATAGACGGCAGCCCACCAGGCTCCCCCATCCCTGGGATTCTCCAGGCAAGAATACTGGAGTGGGTTGCCATTTCCTTCTCCAATGCATGAAAGAGAAAAGTGAAAGTGAAGTCGCTCAGTCTGCCCGACTGTTAGCGACCCCATGGACTGCAGCCCACCAGGCTACTCTGTCCATTGGATTTTCCAGGCAAGAGTACTGGGGTGGGGTGCCATTGCCTTCCCTGAGTAATGGGTAGTGGAGGACAAAGGATCCTGGCATGCTACCGTCCGTGGTATCACACAGAGTCAGACATGACTTAGCAACTGGACAATAACAACAGTTAGATTGTAAACATAATATATGTTTAAATGCACTTTATTTACTATGATGTTCCCAAAATTACTGAACTCTAAGCTGAAAAGAAAGCAGGCAAATCTCGGAGTAGATTGCTGCTTTAAACCTGATGCATATGTGATGGTTGCCTCTTATCTCTTAAATATAATTGAACAATTAGAAAAAAATCTTGCAAAGAAATTTAGAAAAGGAATTTTTAAATGTTTTAAGATTTGGGTTTGTTTAGTCAATTATACTTCAAAATTTAGGTTTCCTTAAACAAAATGGGGATACTAGCTAGAGTGTAACATGTGCCCTGTACTGTTGGTCTTTAGTATTTGTGGTGTCGGTATTCAATGTATACTCAATGTGTACTCCTAATTTTAATGTCACTGAAATGTTAACACTGCTTCTGGAGAGCACTGAGATTGCACATGCTGAAGGAGAGGTATTCTGCTAAAAATGAATTATTGTAATTTTTCTAAATTTACAGGGAAAATGTAAATCGGTGGAATATTTTCAATATTGAGTTTTTTCTATAAATTTTTCATAAATCCTTTGCACCTGCTATTCGCATTCCATGTAAGATTCATGTATACAGTAGGATAAAATCTGACATAGTTAAGTTTAAAATGTGCATATTTCATGGTGTTCCACTTGGAGCATATGATTTCCACGTAGCTCACTTTCTGAACACATTCGAGAAGTATAATATTCTTTGTCTGCGTCTTCTGTTGTTCAGTTGTGTCTGACCCTCTGCGACCCCATGGACTGTAGCTCACCAGGCTCCTCTGTCCATGGGATTTCCCAGGCAAGAATACTGGAGTGTGTTGCCATTTCCTTCTCCAGGATAATATTCTATAATCTTTGTCAAAATAATAAATCAGTTATTTTCATGGAAAGATAAAATGTCTATTTCATGAAATAAGTTAACTACATTAACTTGTAAATTAAAAAAAAATCTTAAAGTCTTGAAAAGAATCCATTTAAGACGTGTTATCCATCAAAGGAAAGAATGTGGAAGCCCCGCAGAGAGGTGCTCTCAGTCTGTGGCTCAGTGGTGACCCTGGATGTGTGGTTCACGGGGAGTCAGAGAGGGCAACTCTGTGCCACTGCGTCTGGAAGTAAACATGGCTACCATGTGATGCAGAACCAACGGCTGGCCTAAGGACCCACACATGAATGAAGCCTCCCAGGAGGCAGTAATAGGGACAGGTGTCCTCAAACCTCCATGTGATTTTATTATATATTGCATCATGAAACAGATTTTCCCTCTCTGGGGAATAAGGCTCCTATTTTTCATGTAAATTTCTGAAATCTTAACCCCTGGGGCTTCTTATTTGGAGGACAGTTTTTCAGGAACATTTCTAACAGATGTTAAGTATAAATAAATGCAGACAGAATTGTGTGAAGGCAGTTATAAACATCTAAAAAGTAGTTTCTATAAAATCACAATACTTAAAACGATTGCTTTCAAAGGCTGCCTCTACAGAAGATAGGTCATAGTTTCTATTACTGAAATCCTTTATGAACATGAGGAGCATTTTTTTCATATACTTAACAACTATATGTAGGTAATTTGTACTAGAGATGGGGAAGCAACGTGCATGTTTAGGATTTGATGGAATTTTAAGAATCTTGTGGTATCAGAGATCTGATAATCAGGTTTCTACTGCTGTTTTCTCCCTTTTGTCTCAATGTATTTCTTTTCTCTGGCACCTTGGCTTATTTTTTGCAGCTGACTGGTTCTGCTACAGAATATTGCTATTTCTTTGACCTACAGTCCTGGCCTTCTGTATTCCACAGACCTTCAGTTATAATCATTGCCTTTATTCCATCCTTTCAGTATAGATATTAAGAATATTTGCAGTCAGTAACAGGTTTTAGATGTCCCATCATCGGTGTTTCGCTCACATGGAAAAATCGGCAATTAGAAACACCGTGTTCAGATAGATCCACAGCTTTAAGGCTCCTGATCAGTCACTTCTCATTTTTCCATCTTATACCTCAATTTCTTTGCTCCGCCTTGTCTCACTTAAATAAATAGATCACACCTGTGCCCCTCTTGACAGTCTCACATGTTAATCATTCTCTTTATCTTTATCCCAGGTCTAGCCCAGATCTCGTTGGGTCAGTTCCCTTTCTGTTTTTGTTCAAGGTTTTTTTAATCATCCCCGCCCTGTAAAATGCTTTTACAGGAAAATTTTATGAAGAATGAAAAACTGCTGGTTATCCTCTGACCCTCAGAACTCCTTCACTGCATTTCTGTGCCATGAAAAACTGGTTTCTGTGGACCCCATTCCCCAACTCCTTTGCCCTTTGGTTTCTGTTTGCTTTCAGCCAGTTTGGAGGCATTGGCAGATGATCAGAGGAAGGAAAGAGAGAGAGGTCAGGATATTAATTTCACCTTCCCCCACACGCCCTCCTGCCTGTCTGTGGCTTTTGGCAGAAACGTCATTCCTCTACCTAAGGCCACGGCTTGGGTCAGACAGTCCTGTCCCATGGCTGCAGGTCTTGGCAAGTACCAGAAACGGCTCCTTCGCTTTGTCCCCTCAGGGCTGGAGATGGTCGTGGTTTCCTCCTTATAGTTGTGAGTCTTTATCCCTTGCTGGTTCCCCTAATGCCTTCCCACATCACTGTAAGAGTCTCTCTGTCAGACACTCTTCTATTTACCCTGGAGTGTGCCATCTGTTGCCTGCCAGGCCCCTGAGTTGTACACACCTAGAAATGTGTTTTTATCCTATTTCTAATCAAGAATTGTTTCCATGAATTACAACACTAAAGTTTGAATGTGAGGTCGATGCCTTATGTCATCATTGTCAGGCATATAGTCATGTCCTAATTGTACATGCAAAATCTGGCAGATGCTGCATAGAATGTGCTGGAGTCTATGACATAATTATTCAGTTACTGTTTTTGTCAGGAAGCCCCCTGCCTTGGTTGATCTAAAGTGAGAGAAACTACTTTCATATACTTCAAGCAATGGGCTGGGGGAATCAGTGCTTCAGTCTTAAGATGGAGAAAATGGTTGTTCCCATCAGTTTCTTCCTGTTTTAATAATGGAACCATCCGCGCTTATCACACGGCCCCGGAATGGTCCTTGCACCTACCTCATTGCTACTGTGCTGCTCAGTGCTAGTCTGTGAGTGATGTGCTGGTTGATGGAAGTCTCAGAGAAGTGGTTCACCACTCCTTCTCTTCCTGCTGGCTGGAATCAGACCTGCGGGCCAGAGTCCCGTCAGGTTAAGGAAGGCACGCCAACAAGCTAGAGGAGCCCGCGTCCCTGACGCCTCAGGAAAACTGCCTCCAGGTCTCTGTTACAGAAGCTTTCAGCCAGTTTGGAGGCATTGGCAGATGATCAGAGGAAGGAAAGAGAGAGAGGTCAGGATATTAATTTCACCTTCCCCCACACGCCCTCCTGCCTGTCTGTGGCTTTTGGCAGAAACGTCATTCCTCTACCTAAGGCCACGGCTTGGGTCAGACAGTCCTGTCCCATGGCTGCAGGTCTTGGCAAGTACCAGAAACGGCTCCTTCGCTTTGTCCCCTCAGGGCTGGAGATGGTCGTGGTTTCCTCCTTATAGTTGTGAGTCTTTATCCCTTGCTGGTTCCCCTAATGCCTTCCCACATCACTGTAAGAGTCTCTCTGTCAGACACTCTTCTATTTACCCTGGAGTGTGCCATCTGTTGCCTGCCAGGCCCCTGAGTTGTACACACCTAGAAATGTGTTTTTATCCTATTTCTAATCAAGAATTGTTTCCATGAATTACAACACTAAAGTTTGAATGTGAGGTCGATGCCTTATGTCATCATTGTCAGGCATATAGTCATGTCCTAATTGTACATGCAAAATCTGGCAGATGCTGCATAGAATGTGCTGGAGTCTATGACATAATTATTCAGTTACTGTTTTTGTCAGGAAGCCCCCTGCCTTGGTTGATCTAAAGTGAGAGAAACTACTTTCATATACTTCAAGCAATGGGCTGGGGGAATCAGTGCTTCAGTCTTAAGATGGAGAAAATGGTTGTTCCCATCAGTTTCTTCCTGTTTTAATAATGGAACCATCCGCGCTTATCACACGGCCCCGGAATGGTCCTTGCACCTACCTCATTGCTACTGTGCTGCTCAGTGCTAGTCTGTGAGTGATGTGCTGGTTGATGAAAGTCTCAGAGAAGTGGTTCACCACTCCTTCTCTTCCTGCTGGCTGGAATCAGACCTGCGGGCCAGAGTCCCGTCAGGTTAAGGAAGGCACGCCAACAAGCTAGAGGAGCCCGAGTCCCTGACGCCTCAGGAAAACTGCCTCCAGGTCTCTGTTACAGACAAGTCAGCCGACATCTTTTTTCAGCTGCTGTTGTCTCAGGTTTTCTGTCCCATGCAGCCAGAGTTAATCCTGTTTGGTATCGGTATGTGAATTAGTTTCCTGTTGCTGCTGTTAAAAAAAAACCAAAAAACACAAACTTGGTGGCTTAACACAAATGCATTATCCTGCATTTCTGGAAATCAGAAGCCAGAATGGGGCTCACTGGGCCAAAATGAAGGTGTTGGCATGATTGGGTTTCTGCTAAAGGCTCTAATGGAGAAACCATTTCCTGGCCTTTTCCAGCTTCTTAGGCCCCCTGCCATCCTTCGACTCCTGGGCAGCTTCCATCTTCAAAGCCAGCAGCACTGGGCAGAGCCCATGCATGTCATGCTGCCCGATGACCGGCTCTAATCCTGCCTCCCTCTTCCACGTCTGAGGGCCTTTGCGATTAGATTAGGTCCACCTGACTCATTCAAGGTGTCGTTCCATTTTAAGGTCAGCTGATTATGATTAGGCTTATCCCATCTGCACCCTTATTTTCTCTTTGCCTGATGACCTGACATATACATCCAGTCTGTGCCCAGGGCATTAGGGCATAGACATCTTTGGGAGGCACTATGCCTCCCAAAGGATGCAAGCTTTAAGCTTCATGATTGAGAAGTATGTTTGTGTTGATTAATCAGTTCATCTTAATTGATAAGCAGCTGTAAAGCATTTCACTAAGTGGTCATTATTTTTTATATAACATTTAACATTGGGCCACATAGAAGTTTTAATAATAATCCTTTGGTTCATTTATTCACCTAATATTCTTTTTTCCCCCCACCTAATTTTCTTGACCGTATTCTAACGTGACAGGTGTTGGGTGAGGCTATATAAATGCCTAATTTGGTCCCCAGCCTCAAGAAGCTTGGAGGATTATGGAATAAACAAGTTGACAAAGAGGCTGCTGCACAAATGTCCGCGAGAGACACCTAAAGTCATCTGGAGTCAAGGAAGTCTTGAAGAAGTGATGGAATTTGTCAGGAGGAGGAAAAAAGTGTATTAAAAGTCACAACATAGGCAGAAATCTCCAGATGGAAGTAGTGTACTGTGGAGCAGGGGTAGGGGGAGGTGGCAAGTCCAGTAGAATGAATGCATCGAATAAAAAGCCCACATGTTCCAGAAGAGGCTGCAGAGGTGGGTGGGCAGGAAACAGATCCTATGAAGATGCTAAGCTTTTATAGTGACGAGTTGTAGCCATGGAAAGGTTTTTTTAAATCAAGAGTGTCCATGTTGTACATGATGTTAATTAGTGTTCTGGGCGTGGGGGATGAGGGGGTGAGCAGAACAGCAAACATCAAGAGAATTTTAAAAGTTTTTATTTTCCTCTTGAATAATCATTTACAAACGAATAACTGAGCAAGTAAAAGCAATACAAGCTATGACTATCCAAACGAAGCATGGATGAAAGATAACATTTCCAGATTATATTAGCAAGTAGTATAATATTAAGAGCAATGTAAAGCATAATTATCATTTCTAACATAAACACTATCATATATAGTAGAATTGTTTCAGGTTATACATTCTTGCAGTGGTCTTACTAGCTCCTAATACTGCCTTAGTACATGGTAGGACCTCAAAATTATGTACTAAATGAATAAATATTTTTTGAAAGATTCTCTGATGTACCTTTTAATACTTGGCTTTTTTCCCCACTATCACATTTACTACAGCCCAACTCATAAAAGCTCACATCCTCTCCATTGAAATCCTGATGTCTTCCAGGTTACCTCACGAATTTTCAGGAAGGCAAGTCGGTTTTCTTTCCCTAGTTTTCACCTTATCTCAGCACTTCTCCAGTTGTATCAGAATCCTTGAGAATTGTACCACTAGCCCCACATAGCTGGTAATTCCCTCACCCGCTTCAGAGCATGTCGTACCTTCCACTATGGTGAGCGTTGACCATCTTGACTGTTTAACATCTCTCTCCTTGCCTGGTCTGAGGCTCTTCATCTTTGTATTTCTGATACCAAAAGCAATGCCTGTCTAATGGGAAGCACACTCAGTTAATTATGGAAAAGACTGAAAGCTTCTGCCATTCATGCATCATTCTGTTGGGGGGGCTTTGTGAAGAGCAAATGAGATATTACATGTGAAGTTTTACATGCTGCTTGGCACATGGCAAACATGACTAATACTATGACAAAAGCAAATTCTTGGGTGAAGATCAGAGTCAGATGTTATGAGCATAATCTACTAGCATTCCTACACAGTGCCTTTCTGTTCAGGCTAAAGGATAAGATAATTTTTATCCCTGAAATGTCACTTCAGGTGTAGGTGGAATGATTCCAATTAAAAGGCAGAAAGAGATGATATTAACATGTTGTTTGTTTAACATCAGTTGGTTAGGTTGTCGAGAAATACTGTTGGCTCACGTTAGTTATATTATCTCTAGAACATCTGTCTACACAGTAAGTGAGCTCCCTTTCATAGGAGTAACAGTATTTGCAGTGCCGTTAGATCGTATGTGGGGCTTTGAAAAATGCAGATTACAGATTATGAAAGGAATATTAAAAATTCTTCATTTCTTGATTTGTAACAGACACCAATTCAAAGTGGGTCAAGCCAAGAGCAGAGGTGCAGACACAGAATGGACCTGTGGACACAAGTGGGGAAGGGGAGGGGGATGAACTGGGAGAGTAGGACTGACATATACACGGTACCACGTGTGAAGCAGGTAGCTAGCGGGAGCCTGCTGTATAGCTCAGGGAGCTCAGCTCCGTGCTGTGTGATGGCCTGGGGCTGGGGGGTGCAGAGGTGGGAGGGAGGGTTCATATGCTGATCAGCATTGTAACAGCAGAAACTAACACAGAACTGTAAAGCAATTTTACTCCAGTTAAAAAAAAAAATGTACCCGCCAGGCTCCTCTGTCCATGGGATTCTCCAGGCAAGAAAACTGAAGTAGTTTGCCATTTCCTTCTCCAAGGAATCTTCCCCATCCAGGAATCCAACGAATCCATATCTCCCGCTTTGCAGGCAGAATGTTTATCACTGAGCCATCTGGGAAACCCTATAAAAACAAAAATAGGGAATAATAAAAACGTGGCCTAAGAAAAAAGAATTTATAATAAGGATGTGAGTGGGGTTTTCCCCATGGAATCCTGGAGTCGGGGAGCAGCTGGTCAGGAGTGAGGGTCTGGAACACCTGTAGATCTGCAGGCAGTGCTGCTCACTTGCTCACCTCTGCACCCTGTGCGGTTCTGACTCGCTTTCTCTCTCAACCTCCTGCTCTGCACGAGGGTGGGATGGACTCAGGAGAGGTCTAGGGAGACACTGTAACATCACACAATACTTGGGATGAAAACAGTCACCACTACCCCAGCCCCAAGTAGGACTGTTGACTTTTCATATGTAATTTATACAGTTATGATAATGCCTGGTTTTTGCCATACATGTGTATAAGAATGGTGTATAATTTAGTGTTATCCTGCTTTCACTGAACATATCAAATACATTTTCCCAGGTAGGCACATAGCCTTTATGATTGATTTTTTTTTT